>LNAC01000110.1:61311-462297 GCA_002007465.1 Ailurus styani
AGCGCCTGCGCCCGCCGCCGGGACCGCCCCCTCCAACCTGGACCTGGCGGGGCGGCCCCGGTGCGCGCCTGGT
Organism: Ailurus styani; assembly: GCA_002007465.1. Taxonomy (NCBI): domain Eukaryota; kingdom Metazoa; phylum Chordata; class Mammalia; order Carnivora; family Ailuridae; genus Ailurus; species Ailurus styani. Next base: position 61,385 of record LNAC01000110.1, read on the forward strand.
GCGCAGGCGAGGTGTGTGGCCCCCGCTTCCCCGCGCTCCGCCCACCTGCGAAAGAGCGCTCTTCGCGGGGACTTGACGTTCTGCTCGGGGACCCGGGGCTGCCCGACTGAATCTGCCTGGACGCGTTACCTGTTGGCCTTGTGCAGAGACAGGGTGTAATGTCAAAACCAATAGGTCAGACCGGTAGAGACACCCTAAGAAAAGCAGCAGAATTTAATGTTTCCTTAGGAGGGTCATCTGAGGCGCAGGATTTCATATTTTTCTCAGTCCCATGGAACACAATAGCTCTAGTAATGACTTTGAGGTCTTGGCCTCCCTTTATCTCATCCCAACTTCAGAGAGAATTTGGATTGGGAATTGCAAAATATAAAGAGATTTATGAGCAAAGTCTCAAGGAAAATCGGGACTTTATATTCAAATTGAGCATTTCTGTTTTTAAGTGAGTAAAAGGGATCACCTTCAAATAAAGTAATCCCCTGCCTTATGAACACTATAAGCACTATATAAAATTAATTGGAATTACACTATGAAAGAAGTTTCCCTAAAATCGGGTCCTGGATCAAGATGGGGTCATGAGTCTAAACACATTTTAGAAATTGGGGGTTTCCTCTTCCTGGAATGTAATAACTTTTAAGTCAGGGTTTCTCATCTGTCATTGTTGACGTTTGTAAAGCAGACTACTTTTTCGTGGGTGTGTGTGTGGGGGGGGGTGTGTTATCTTGTGTATTTGTAGGATGTTTAGCAGCATCCCGTTCCTCTACCCTGTAGATACCAATAGTCCTGGCTCCTCCCTAGTCTTCACAATCAAAAATGTTTCCAGACATTGCCAAACGTCCCTCAGAGGGCAAATTTGCTCCCAGTTGAGAACCACTGCTTTCAAGTAATGTTAAGACCTCCATTTGGCCTTTATTGCTCACTTGTACCCAAACTACTAAAAATAGTCTGTTTTCTGGTTTCTCTTCAAACTCTGAGAGATTCCATTAAAAACTCTTATTGTCTGAACCCATCAGACCCAAAATGATATTTTTGCAGCTATCACTCCATTGCAAGCTCTTCCATATGCAGATCTGAAAATCTGTGCTAATAAGAGTGACAATTGCAAAGCTCCATTGATTCTCCAGAAAGAAAATAAATAAATAAGGACAAGATAATTGACCATCAAAAGCTAAGTATGAAAGCCAGAGGCCTTTTTGGTAGCATTGAAAGAGGTTCTCAGTTCTGCAGTAGGAAGACAGAGAATGCTGAGGACCAAGACTAGGACTTAATATTAAGAGTAGCAGAGCTCCAAAGAAGGTTAAACTCTTGAACAGTGCATATCTTCTATGACAAGACCAGAGCCCTGGTCGGAAATGGGACCCTGACACAAGAGATGGTGTTGATGTGGCCCAAGATCACAAGTCCTCAGATTCCTTAATGACCTGCTCCTCCATTTTTCTTAGAACAATGCAGAGGCTTTTCCTCAGCAAGACATGAATTCTCCCAGGATTCCCCCCCACTTTTTCCCCTGGTACCTAGGCCCCTAACATAGCCTTAAGTGACATCAAAACCAGGCCACAGATGTACTTGGCCTCATAAGAAAGGAAAGGGACTATATCCCAAACAATAGTAGAATCCAAAGGAAGAGATGAGAGATTATGTGTGTCACTGGATTATGAGGGTGCATGACCAAAGATGCGGAGCAAAAGTTTACCAGTTAAGAAACACTCTACCAACATACAGATTTTAACATCCTGGTAAAGCTTCGGAGCAAAAGACCAAACACAGTGCATCCAGGTTAGCTCCTGCATGGGCCATGCATCAACAGTCTCAACCCAAAGCTATGTTAACTGTTATTCCCTCTGTCATACTCTGGAGAGACATAAACTGGCTGAACATCCTGCAGAATATCATATTTGTCCACTATATTGATAACATCATGCTAATTGGACAAGATGAACAAAAAGTAACTATTTGTGGAAGGCCTTGATAAAACACAAGAACTCCAGAAGAGAGAGAGAAACTCTAAGAAGTTTTAAGGGCCCAAAACATTAGCGAAATTTTAGGGTCCAGTGCCCTAGCACATGCCAAGACAGCAGACGTCCCCTTCAAAGTACAAGACAAATTGCTGCTTCTTGGACTTGCACTTCCCACCACAAAGAAGGAAGGACAGTGCCTAGGAGGCCTCTTCAGATCACAGAGACAGCGTATTCCACAACTGAGAATAACATGACTCATTCTGTGCGACATGAAATGCTGCCAGCTTTGAGTGGCGCCCAGTAGTAGAAGTGGTTTTGCAGTACATTCAGGTAGCAGTGTGGATATCCCTACCTCCCAGGCCATATAACCCGATAGATCCTATAGTATTGGAAATACCAATGGTAAAAAAGATGTCATCAGGTTGATGGCAAGCGCTAATGCAGAACCACAATCCAGACACCATCAGTTTTGGAACATAGTCATGCTCTTCAGCAGAAATCTCTACTGTTCTGATAGGACATCAAGTAACCATCGAATGGAACAGCCGACCCTGAGCTCATTTCTTCCAGATCCACCAAGACTTAGGGTTTAAAAGGCCCAGAAGAAATCTACAGAAAGTTGCAAGTGGTACATATGGGATCAAGAAAAAGCAAGACTGGACAGATCAAATGATTAAATGTGTCAGCTAGCCTAGACACTCACATTACCTACCACTGTCTTAACAGCACCTCTCCTTCAGGTCACATGGGGGATCTGTTATCACTAGTTGACAGACCTTAAAAGATTTGAGCTTGGTTCACAAATGCATTGGCTTACTGTCTTGGTACAAGCCATGGAAGACAGGAATGAGGAGAAATCCGCCCTGGGGGCAACGTTTGGACAGTGATTGGTGATCTATTTTTCATGAAAATAGAGGTTACCTGAGCTGGGCCCAAAAAATACACAGAATGATGGACAAAGGCAAATGGCTTAGCAAGCTGGTCAGGAACCTAGAAAAAGAATGAATGGGAGATCAGGAACAAGGAGATCTGGGATAGTGACATGAAAATGTTCATATGGGAAAGAGTACCAAGTGTGACAATTTGCATATTGCATGGTAATGTACACTCAAAAGGATCCACTACAGAAGAGACACTATACCAGCAGGAAGATACCCAGAATAAAAAAAGGACTCCTTCTACTCCATGATAAAAAGACAACCAAATTAAAATGGGAAAAAAGACTTGAACAAGTACTTCATAGAAAAAGATGAACAAATGTCCAACAAGTACATGAGAAAGTATTTGACATCACTAGTTGTCAGAAAAACCCAAATTAAATCAACATAAAAATTCTATTTCAAATCCCTAAAATAGTTAAAATTAAAAAGACAATAACAATAATATGGAACTAGAATTTTTATATTTGTAGCAAGTGTGGCACAACCATTTTAGAAAAATGGACATGGCAACTTTTTACATAGTTAAACATGAACCTGTTCTTTGCCCACAAAATCTCAACCTACAGTTTTTATGCAAGAAACATGAAAACCTATGTCCACAAAGACTTATACACAAATATTCATGGAAGCTCCATTTATGATATCCCCAAAGGGGAAATAACCCAAATTCCATTAAGGTTTGATAAACCGTTAGTGATATATTCACACAGTGGAATACTACAAGAAATAAAAAACAGTGAATATCTCATACACAGAACAACATAGATGACTCTGAAAAAACAAATTCAACCGTGAAGCCAGGCACAAAAGAGTGTATATTGTGTGATTCCATTCAAACAAACTTCAGAAAGAGATAAAACTAATCTCTGTGGTAGAAATCAGAACAACGGTAGCCTATGGGAGGATTGAAAGGATTATAAAGAATCACAGAATTTTCCGCATTTGTGGAAATAGTCTGCATTTCATTTGTGGGGTTTTTTTTTAAAGATATTTATTTATATATTTATTTGACACAGAGAGAGAGATCATAAGTAGGCAGAGAGGCAAGCAGAGAGAGAGGAGGAAGCAGGCTCCCCGCTGAGCAGGGAGCCCTATGCCGGGCTTGATCCCAGGACCCTGAGATCATGACCTGAGCCGAAGGCAGAGGCTTTAACCCACTGAGCCATTCAGGCGCCCCTTATTTGCCTTTATTTAATTAGAAGTCACATGTGCATTTTATCAAATGTAAATTTTTACTCTAAAATTAAAAGTACAATCTAATATCTTATAATAATTATTTTCTGACCCTAATTTCTGCGACCCAACACTCTGCTCCAGCCCCACTGACCCCTTGTCATTCCTCATCCTTTGTACCTATTTTTTCTGCCTGAGAACTAGTCTGCTCCCAGAGAGCTACACTATCTATCTGAGTTTAACCAAGTCCATATGAGTTCCTGCTGCCTCATTGAATGTAGGTCTATGTTCAAATATGAACCTCAAATCAAAGAGGTCTGCCCTTATTTTCTTACATAAAATAGATCAGTTACTGTGGCCACAATCTATATTCATTTCCTGCCTCACCTTTTGTTGTCTTTCTTAACACTTACCCCATTTGTATATATAGTGATGGCAGAAACTTGTTTCCATTGTTTCCTGCTGTATCACCACCCCTAGAACTCTGCCTGGCACAGAGTAGGCTCTCCACAAACAGGGTGAAGGGCTGTTATAGTGAATATATCTTTAAGCTAACTGTACTGAAAAATCCAAGGTCTGCTCAAAGGTATTATTTAGGTGAATGCATTGTCTACACAGTAAATTAATCCTGGGACAGAGATGATTAGAGGATAACCAGATTTCTTAGAAGGCTCCAAACAAGATTATCTGACTCCTTTTGCATTTTCTGAAAACTTTGTGGTAAGGAAAGCAAAGAAATTCAAGTATCACACAGCTTTTCCACCCTTCCCCATGGGAAATTCTGGCAGTTTTCTGCAAAGGAAAGGAAAGGTGTCAAGATACCATTTCATACATACATGCGATGTGGTGCAGCAAAATGATGTGAAGACCTACAGATAAATTTAAGAACTGGAGGAGACCTTAAGATCATCTACTAGAGACACTCTAGCAGAAACTTATTGCTAGGGTTTATTATTTTATTATAACATCACCGAGAATCCTACAGTTGATTGCCGGCACATCCAGCTGTGATTAGCTCCCATAATGTTATTCAAACTCATATTAATATAAAATTCAATTACTTGAATTTCCCATCTATTCAATCAATGAATACTATACACTTAGGATTCTGTGGTGAACAAAAAAGAGTCTAAATATTCTTACAGAGCTGCTTGCTGTTACAGAGCTGAGAGTCTGTCTACTGGGGTAGGTAGACAATAAACACATAAACAAATAAATGACCTAAATAACCCTGGATAGCAAAAAGGCTAGGAAGAAAATGTCATAGACCATAGCTGGAAGTGGTAGGATGCAGGATACTTTAAATAAATTGTCTGTGATCTATTTTCTTGGAAGGCAGCATTTAAGCTGTGATCTGGGTGGTAGGAAAAAGTATTCCAGAGGGAGGAACACGTGCACAGGCTCTGAAAGTTTAACCACCCTGCTATGTTTGAGGAAGGGTATGGTTGGAACATAGTGAATTGCACGAGATAAGATATGTGATCAGTGGCTATGAGCACCTGAAGAATTTGTGTTTATTTTGAGTAAAATGTTTTAATCAGGGAAATGATGTGAACTGATTTATAATTTAATAAAACCTCATCTTAGTACTATGTGGGAAATTGAATGCAGAGGGTCAAAAGCAGAGGCCAGAAAAATAAAAGCAGAGACAAGGAGACCTGCTTGGTTGGCTGTCAGAGTCATCCAGGCAAGAGGGGATGGCTGATTGCTTTGGAGTAGTGGTTCTCAGCCAGGGGCGTATTTGGCAATGCCTGGAGGCATAAACAGCTGGAGAGAAGAGCCAACTATGTCTAATACTGCTGAGAGATCAAGCAGAATGAGAATCCGTGTAGAGAATATGAGGATATCAGTGACTTTGACAAGGGCAGTTACAGGGGAAGATGGGGAAATAAGAGCCTGGTTTTACTGAGTTCAAAGAGATAATTGGTGGTAAGAAATAAGTCGATCAATTCATTAGATTAAGAGGGACAGGATGTCTGGGTGGCTCAGTTGGTTCAGCGTTAAGCTTCTGTCTTAGGCTCAGGTCATGATCCTGGAATCCTGAGACTGAGTCCTACACTGGCTCCCTGCTGGGGGGGGGGGAGCCTGCTTCTCCCTCTACCTGCTGCTCCCCCTGCTTCTTCTCTCTCTCTCTCTCTCTCTGACAAATAAGTAAATATAATCTTAAAAAAAAAAAAGCATAAAGGGACACCTGAGTGGCTCAGTTGGTTAAGCAGCTACCTTCGGTTCAGGTCATGATCCCAGGGTCCTGGGATTGAGTCCCACATCAGGCTCCTTGCTCGGCGGGGAGCCTGCTTCTCCTCTGCCCCTGCCTGCCACTCTGCCTGCTTGTGCTCACTCTCTCTCTGACAAACAAATAAAATCTTTAAAAAAAAATAAAATAGATAAAAACTTTAAAAAGCATAAAAAAAGAGGGACAGAAGTTTAGGAGAATTTCCTTAAGGATAGGAAATGCTAGAGACATTAGATTATCATTATACACTGGTGAGAATCAAGCAGAAGAAAGCGAGAGATTTATAATGCTGGAGGAGAGAAGATAACTGAGGGAGCACAGTCGTTGAAAAGGACAGAATCCAGAGCACAGAAGGGGGGTTGTGCTTCTTGTGGGAACAGAAATTCTTGTTCTACAGAGAAAAAAAGGCAGAGAACTTGGATAAACATAGAGTCAGGTTAATAACTGGAGTAAGAACATAAAGGAGTCTATTTTCTTTTGCATGATATATAATTTTGCATACGACTCTTAAATATCCATTATCTTTATTTCTTGGTATAATTTAGATATAGGTTATTATATCAAAGACAGTTATACTTTTGGCCTGGTATGGTATTCCTCACTCTGTCTTTTCTTATTTTCTTTTCAAAGGACATACTTTGGGAGTCACATATCTACTTTAACACATTCCTTTCATCATGACCATCTTTCAAAGACGGAAAGGTGTTAATAATTCATTCTATTTTGTATTTCAGAACTTCCCTGTATCTCCTCAGGAAGTTCCTGTCCAATGTGGCATCTGGTTCATTTTTCGATGAAGGGGCTCCTCTTCCTTGGAGTGGAAAGGAAAAAGTGAAATTATAAACTTGCTAGCATTTCCATTGTCTCTAAAATTTATCTTAAGATCTTGAACTCAGACAACCTAAGACAGTTCAGCCGCAGGGCTGAAATCACAATCTGCATGGCTCTAGTTTTCCAAAGTTCGGTTACGGCTCCTCTGGAACCCTTAATCACCTTGTTGGTCCTTATTCCTCTGCTGCGGGGGGGGCAGGTGGAGTACTGTGATTTGCATTCTTGGACAAAAAAAGTTCATAGAGCCTTTCAGGTCAGCATAGCATTTAGCCCCCACATCTTTCCTCCTGGTAAGTTGAAGGAAGCAACCCGTGCTCCTACCAGAGGCTCCCCTTGGGCCCTGGATCCTCCGTCTCTCACAGACTTCTGTTCTGCAGTTATCCCTAATCCTGTTCTACGTGAACAAATTCCTCCCTCTCCTCGATCTTTCTCACTGGATATGAGTTAAGTGAGGAGATAGTAAATTAACTCTTTTGCTCCTCTTCTTCTAAAAATAGGGTCCTATTTCTCTTGTGTCAATTGAAAAACTTCTTGGAAAAGGTAACTCCACTTGTTTTTCCATTTATTCCCTAACTCACCCCACTATGGCTTCTACCTTCCTCTGTCCATTCAAACTGCTCTTGTCCAGGTCATCAATGAGCTGCTTCTTGCCAGTCTCCTGACTAGGCCTACCACCAATGACCATGACTGCACTCTGAACTTACAGGACTTTTCAAGCATATGCAACATGGTCTCCCATTGCTCTCTGCTTTGTAAAATCTTTTTAGGTGGTAACTGCCATTACTTTATATTCCCCTGGTTTTCCTTCTCACTGACTGCTTTCACCAGGCTTTTTAAAAAATCCTGTTGTTCTCCCATTATCTGACTTCTAAAGGTCAGCACACACCAGACATCAGCCTTAAGTCCTCTTTTTTTCCTCTCTGCATGCTTTTTCTGATTGATCTCATTTCATCCCTAATCTCCATCTATATGTTAAAGCAAACAAATTTTTATCTCCAGGGCTGATTTCTCCCTGACGTTCAGACTTATATGTCAAACTACTTACTTGGCCCCTCTACTTGCTGTCTCCAAAACTTCTCACACACACCATGATCATGACTGAGGTGCCTGGGTGACTCAGTCAGTTGAGCATCCGACTCTCGATTTCAGCTCAGGTCATGATCTTGGGGTTGTGAGATCAAGCCCTGTTTCAGGCTCTGTGCTGGATGTGGAGCCTGCTTAAGATTCTTCCGCCCTCTCTGTCTGCCCCTCCCTGCTTGCACTCCAGAAAGAAATTAAAGAAGGAAGGGAGGTAGGAAGGAAGGGAGGGAGGGAGAGAGGGAGGGAGGGAGGAAGGAAGGAAGGAAGGAAGGGAGGGAGGGAGGGAGGAAGGAAGGACAATTCAAATACACCGTGATCAACATGGAACTCTTAATTTTCATCCTATATATACCTTTCTTCAGAGTCTTCCTTCTTCTTACCAAGTGGAGTCACCTCCCAGTGGTCAAGCTCGAAACCTGTGAGTCACTCTGGACTGATCCCCGCTGGCACCACCACATTCATTTTTCCAGCAGAGCCCATGGCTTCTACCACCCAATTTTGTTCAGGTTGCCACCATCCCAGTCGAAGCACATCAGCTCCCTCCTGGATGGCTGCCAGTGGTTTCTCTGATTCAGCTGCTGCTCCTCAGGCCGTGCTCCACACAGCAGAGTGAACTGTTGACAGAATAAATGAGAACATCTCACTTCTCTGCTTACAATCCCTCATTAGCTTCCAGCTAGATTGAAAATGGAAGGAAATCCATTTCCTTAGCTTGGTCTGCTAGGCTTTACGAAGTCTGACTTTTGTTCTACCTCTCTGCTCTCATCTCCTGTCTTCCTATCCTTAACTCCCACAGCTCCAGCCACAACGAACTTTCCCAGAACTTTCCAGCTTCAGAGCCTTGCACTTATTCTGCCTGTGGGATATGTTCCCAAGATTTTCCCCTGCTGGGCTCCTTCGCATCCTTCAAATCTACCTCGAGTAGATTCCCTCAATCCAACCCCTTCACTCTTACCGCATTATCATCTTGATTTTCTCCTTGGCCCTTGCCATCATATAAGCTTATTTATGGAGTGTGCACACTACGAGAAGGCAGAAACCCTGTCCACCTCTTCCGTCAAAGTGTTCCCAGGAGCACAGGGCCTGCTGAATAATACAAACTCAATAAACACATGAATAAATCAACAAATGACACAATGTAATTGATTTACTTCCTCATTCTTTCTAGTCTCTGGTTGAGTAATTTGAAGTTATTTTCTACCCTCTCCCCAAAGATGTTCCAGGGAAGTTCCATCTTTGTGTGCTCCAAGGTCCCCAAACCGAAAAGACTGATGGTCTGAATTTATTGTATAGATTGTGTCAATTACAAATACAGTTGTTGTCTCTTATCAGTGGTTTTGCTTTGTGCCGTTGAGGTTAACCCGCAATCAAGCACCTTCCAGAAGCAGATGACTCTCCTTCTGATATATCCTCAGAAAGTCAGTAGTAGCCTAATGCTATGTCATGATAGCTGGGTCATTCACCTCATTTCAACTCCTCGGGTAGGCATTTTATCATCTCACGTTATCACAAGAAGGGTGAGTGCAGTCCAGTATGATATTGTGAGAGAAAAAGACCACATTTATGTTGCGAGCTGCATGATGAAGTGTAAACTGAGGCAATCACCATTTGCTGCCTTCGTGAAGCCCACTGTGGGGCTTGATCTCATGACCCTAAGATCATGACCTGAGCTGAAACCAAGACTCGGATGCTTGACTGACTGAGCTCCCCAGGTGCCCCTAATTGTTCTATTTTATTATTAATTATTGCTAATACCTGGGTTAATGCTGTACCTAATTTAGAAGTTAAACATTATCAAAGTATTATGTATAGGAAGAAAACATAATACATATTGAGTTCCATAGTGTCCATGGTTTCAAGCACCAGTGGGGGTCTTGGAATGTATTTGCTGTGGATAAGGGGGGACTACTGTACTTTTACTTGCAAGAAACGGGATGCCTGACAAACTGTACAAGTCGATCATAGCTGGAAGTCCAGAAGAACGTGGTGGCTGTGGCTCAATGATGTCATCATTGAAAGCTGGTATCTGATTCTCTTACTCTTCCTTTCACAGTCCCATGATGGGGGACTGCACAGTTCCAAGCATTGCACAACGGTATTCACTGGCTTGAAGCAAGGGCAGCAGAAGGGAGAGATCTCTGCTCTGCTTCCCCTGCAATTAACCGAACAAGAGAAAAAATTTTCCAGAACCCCCAGCAAACTTCCAGCATGTCATAGGTCAGAAGGGGGTCACATGCCCACCCTTGGACTTGCAAGTGGGTAGTGTGGTACTAAGGAAGAAGGATACACGATTTGCCAAATGCAGCCTTTCCTCTCTGGCCTTGCTTCATGAAGGCAGCAGATGGCGCTTGCCTCAGTTTACACTTCATCGTGCAGCTCGCAATCTTGGGATAATTTTCAACACGTGAACACTGCAGTGGAGGCTGACAAGGAGGCTTCGGGCTTTTTCCACTTGGGTATGTCTGGCTTTCCTACATGGCCTCTGTGGCCACTTTATATTGTTGATTCTATCACCTCCATTAAAATTTAAAATCTAGCCGTGATGAAGTTAAGTGATTTCTCATAACCTCCTTTCTGGAGCTAAAACTTGGCAAAAATAGGATTTCTATAATTATTATTGCTTTAATGCCAGCATTTACTTTCACTGGCAGGATTTCCCCCCCAATTTAAGTTTATTAAAAAATTGGATTATCTCCTATTACTTTTCTTTTCAGGAATAACCTCTCCAATCCTAATAGGCTACCCCCCAAAATTGTGCTACAGGGCTTTTATGGCTCAGAGGGTAAGGAAAAGAATATTTTGGGCTAAAACAAAAAAACCTGATGGGATCTTTTGTGCACATATTTTTTGTATTTTTCCTTAGCCCTATCTAAATCCATTATCTACTTAAACCTCTATATTTCTGAGTGAATTAGGGCCTTGGTCTTATCTTTTTTGGATACCATTTATTGGCTCTTTAGTGCTCACTAGGTCCAAGACTAAGCACTTTCCATGTATTTATTTAATTTGATTCGTACAGTAATCCAGTGAAACAATGTATCTTCACCATCCACTCTCCTCTGGACTTCTCAGCTTACAAAGCAAACTAAGAACCAGTGAAGTGGCTGCGTGGAATCCTATAACTTGTAACTACAGAGCAGGGACCCCATAGGAGGTCAGGATTTTACTGCCTGGAATATAAGTAGAACGTCTTCTTAATTAAGCAGAAGGGGACGGCTTGGGACTATGGCCACTGCTTCCCTCTAAGGCTACCCAGTTCCCTCGCGTCGTTGCATCCGATTAAAATGTCTACTGGTGGGGGAGGGGCTGTCACATGGCATGTTCTTTTCACTTACCTCTTCCGCATAAGCTTCTATCTGGAAACCCCTTCAGTATTGGAGAAAACACAAATTCCTTGAAAATAGAGAGTTAACAGTAAAAGTTGTGGCTATTTTCTTAGAATACTAATAGCAAACACTTTTATAATGCTTAGTATGTTGTAAGCACAGGTCTAACTATTTGTTTTTGTTGTCTGTGGCTGCCATAACAAAATGATCACAAACGAGCTTACTTCAAACAGGACAAGTTTATTTGCTCACAGTTCGATAGGCCAGAAATCCGAGGTCAGTATCACTGGGCTGAAGTTAGGATGTCAACAGGCCTGGGCTGCCTCTAGAGGCTATAGAGAAGAGTCTGTTCCATGCTTCATCCAGCTTTTGGTGGCTGTTGACATTCCTTAGCTTTTGGCCACATCACTTTAATCCCTGCCTACATCAACATATCACCTTCTTCTATATCTGCATATGGTCAAATTTCCCTCTGCCTTCTTCTTACATGGGTACATATAATTGCATCTAGGGTACATCTGGAAAATCTCCTCATTTCAAGTTTCTTAACTTAATCACATTGGCAAAGATCCTTTTTTACCATGCAAGGTGACATGAGCAGGGATCACGGGATTAGGACCAGATAATGGAGCCATGACTTAGCCTACTGCAATATTTATTTTATTTTATTTTATTTTATTTTATTTTATTTTATTTTATTTTATTTTATTTTTTTAAAGATTTGTTTTCTATTTGACAGAGACATAGAGAGCACAAGTAGGCAGAGCAGCAGGCAGAAGGAGAGGGAGAAACAGGCTCTCCACCGAGCAGGGAGCCTGATGCGGGACTTAATCCCTGGACCCTGAGATCATGACCTAAGCTGAAGGCAGAGGCTTAACCCACTGAGCCACCCAGGAGCCCTGCAATATTTTATACATAGAACTCAATTAATCACATAGTCAATGAGGTAGGTGTTGTGATTATCCCCATTTATTGATGAAAGTGAGGCAAAGAGAGTTTATACAACTTATCCAAGATCAAACAGTCATTAAGTGACAGTTTGTGGATTGGAAACAGGTTTGTGGCCTGAAAAACTAGCTGCCACTGTAATTAAATTAAAAAAATAATTCCTACAGAAGAATTCCCTAGGCTGAGTGTGCCAAGATCGAAGTCAAATGTAAAGAGGTTTGTGCTTTAAAGTGAATCCTCCTAGCTTATGGAATTTCCCCCACTTTCTCCTCTTTGGCAGGACTCCTTGTTCTGTTGTGGACTTTATCATCTCATACATACACAATTACCCTACGTGTGGGGCTTTTAGAGTAATGTGAGAAAAGTGTGCTGGATAAACTGTAGGCAGTTGAGGTATTTGCTGAATGAATGGACTTCTAACTGATCCATCAAAGAAGCACCAAGTTTGAGATGGCAGTAAGCAAAGCAGTACGCAAGCTAGATACTCCTCATCATTTTTAATTTTTTTTAAAGATTTTATTTATTTGGGAGAGAGAGAGAGATAGCAAGAGAGAGCAGGAGATGGGGGAGGGACAGGGGGAGAAGCAGACTCCCCGCTGAGCAGGGAACCTAAAGTGGGGCTCGGTTCCAGGACCCTGGGATCGTGACGCTTAACCGACTGAGCCACCCAGGCGCCCCTGCCCTTTGAAATTTTAAACCTATCCATCTCTGCTACTTGCTCAAGTCAGGCTGTTTTAATCAAGTAGCCCATTTCTATATGCCTGTTATGGACACTCTTCCAGAAAGCTCTGTATTTATATCCTTTCCCAAGTCTACATTCTTCATTCTTTAACCAGTTCATTTTTATTTTTCTCCCCCATACACTCAGAGTTTCACCAAAATAATTTTCATAGTTCTTCATATCACTATACTCTTAGAGTCAAGGTCACTTGTCCTGAAGTTTATTTCCTTCTACATGAATCTCATTCTCCCTTGACCAAACTAGCACAACCAACATACTCCTCAATTTAAAGCCTTAAGTTATCCTACCACTGCTGGACACACAGGTATTACTATTCTACAGAATACTGGAAAGATGTATTCAAAAAATAATACCACATCAAATAATAAAAGTGTTTTTAAAAATATTATGTGTTGGCAGATGAAATAAGACAGTCCCTCATACGTTTCTGGTGAGCATTTAAATTAATATAAGTTTTTAAAAACCAAGTTGCTATCATCTATCAAGAACCTTGAAAATATTCATTGTCTTTGATCTCTGAATTCTATTGTATAAGTCAGTATATGTTGAGATGCTATAACAGAGATTCAAGCATGTAAATTGGTTTAAAGACAATAGAGGTTTATTTCTCACTCACGTGATAGCCCTATTGAAGTGACTTTGTTCAATATAGTAATTCAGAGACCAAGCTCCTCCCTTCGAAGTCACTGCCATCACCTTGGTCTTCATCATCTGCATCTGGCAGACCTAAGAGAAGAAAGAGCAAGGGGAAGATACATTACTTCAAGTTTTAATGCAAAAGTGACCCTCACATCCATATCCATTGACTGATGGTGAAAATCCATCAGTCAAGTTTAAGAGAGCCCAGAACACAGTCTAGTCTATATGCTCAGAAACAAAAGGAATTGTTTTTTCGTTGATGAACTAACAGTGTCTGCCACATCAAGCTTTCCAAGAAGCCAGCCTCAGTATAATGCCCAAAGCAAAGTGTAGTGAGAACATAGCCCTTAATGCAGAGCATATGCAAGCATCACGGACACATAGGTGGATTCAAGTTTGAATGCTCACTCTGGCCCTCAGAAGCTGGGACCCTTATGGAATTTAAAAGTTATCTCATTTTAACGTTTGGGTAATCCTTTCTCAAGGGGATTTAGTGAAGATTAAATGGGATATTGTATTCAAAGCACTTACTCAAGTAATTGTTACACAGTAATCATTTAATAAATAGCTACTATTATTATAATTGCCATTTTAAAGTTTTATATACAAACATATCTAGGACAGTTATTCCTAATGAACCAAAATAATCTAAATGTATCAGTGAGTTAACCACTGCACCTGCATTCAATAGAATAGACTACAGTTCTTTAAAAGTGAAGCAAATCTACAAAATACAATACAAAATGTACATAAAATGTAAAAATTTTAAAGCAGGAGACATTTTTAAGGAATATGAATTTAATTGGATTAAAATAGTCTTAGCTATGTAAAAAATTCAAAAGGCAATAAAATTTTAACCAATGTTATCTCTAATTTTTCATTTTTTTTGGTTTGACTTTTTCATTTTTAGTGACTTTTACTATTTTATTTTCTAGTTTTCTCTGTTCCTTATATTAAAACTTCTTCAAAGTAATAAAATGCCATAAATTTATTTGAAATCCCTTCTACATGGGGTGCCTGTGTGGCTCAATCAGTTAAGAGTCTGCCTTCTGCTCAGGCCATGAACCCAGCAATGGGATTCTGTTCCTCCCTCTGCCCTTTCCCCTGCTCCTGCTTCCTCTTTCTCTCAAATAAATAAATAAAAATCTTAATTTTTTTTTTTTTTAGAAATCCCTTTTACAGTCCTTCCTGATATGCCTCTCCCCAGCTGAGAAAAAACTTTTTCTGGAGTCAGGGTATGTCCTTCCTGATCAAGTATTTGGATGTCTGTTTACGTAAAAATATATGATAATTTGGAATTTTTTAAATTACGTGAATAGAATCCATCTTTGATTTATTTTTTCATGTAATATTATGTGTCCAATATATTTCCACAGTTCATTCAAAGTTCCACTGTCTTTCATTGGATGAATATAATACAATCCATTCATTCATGCACCATAGATGAATAATTAAAGACTTCCAGTTTTATACTATCTCTAGGAAATATTGCAGTGAACATTCTTTTATTTGCACCCATGAATGTGTGTGATCGATTCCTTAGGATACACAATCAGAAGTGAAGTTCATAGGTCAAAGGGTATGATCACACTGAGGTTTATTCAATATTGCCAAATTGGTTCGTATCTATTTTACATTCTATTATGAATATAAGAAGTTCAATTTTCTCAATTCTTACTTCTTTTTTTCCCAGTGTGACAGTATTTAATAATATGTCTCTGTGGCTTTACTTTTCCTTTCACTGATTATTTATGAAGCTACACATTTTTCACATTTTTCTTAGGCATTTAGATTTCAACTTACACCTTAAGTTTTTTGCTATTTGCAATAATCTTACTTACTCATCTGTATGATTCTCCCTCTGTATAGATAGTCTCAAACTGAAACACATTTTGTAATACAAGCACCCAAATGTCATCTCCTATATTGTGGTTAGATGTATTGCTTCACAAACTTAAAAATCAAACCAGTATTTGGTAACATTGGTGGAAAATTAAAATTTATTTCCCAGTTGTTTTTATTGTAAATAATATAGGTGGTTCACTAAAGGGATTTCTGAGGATAAATGTATATTCCACGCAGATCAAAGAAAGACAAGCCACCGAGCCTCTTGACGTTCACCTTCCCTGCAGCTAAAGACAACAGAGTCTAAACATGCTGCCAACTGTCAAGGATTTTCATCCTGCTCATCCAGGCTTAAATATCTGCTAATTTAGATAATGGCTACAGCCCATCAGCTAATCGTATTTACAACAAAAACATATGGCCAGTACTTGGAAGGCCAGTGATTAGCTAATGTGAGTCATTTCCAGATGATATAGAGATCATTTATATTGTCAGTATGAATTCTATTTGAGTCGTATGGCATTTACCAGAGTTGACCCTTCGAGAATACACACTGGTAGCTACTTATGTGTTAACTCTTGAGGGACTCTGAAAAAGACTACCACAGGTTAAGGAATACAGAGTGAAAAAAGCACTAAGGCTTGAGGGAGGTGGGGGAGAGATGAAAGAAATTGAAAGAAAGAATCAGAAAAGAGTAGGAGGCCAGAGACTGAGCAAGCTAAAGTCTACATTAGACAGAATAGGTGCTAGATTATGCTGTAGTAAGAAACTATCTCTAATAATGATGGCTTAACCCAATCAAATTTTTCCTTGCTTACATTCATGTTCACTGTGGGTCAGAGAGGCCTCTCTTCAAGAGGTAGAAGGTTCTGTGATCATCAGAATTTCCTTCCAAAATTGAAATGCATCATTTCTGGTCACACCTGATTGTCCACAGCAGATCCCATGGCCACCTGTAACTTCAACAAAACTGATACACCTTCCATGCTAGCCTGGAAGTAAAGAAACGGGAAACATTTAGTAAACGGCATAGTAACTACCAAAGACCACAATTTTGGTTATCAAATGTTGGTTCAGGGGCACCTGGGTGGCTCAGTCAGTTAAGCATCTGCCTTTGGCTGAGTCGTGATCCTGGGGTCCTGGGATCAACCCCCGAGGCAGGCTCCCTGCAGGGAGGCTTCTTCTCCCTCTCCCTCTGTCCCCTCCCCACACTTGTGCTCTCTCTCTCTCTCTCTCTCTCTCAGATAAATACAATCTTAAAAAAAAAATGGTTCAATTGGTTCACTCTCCAGTCCCAAAAAGAGAACACATCTACCCCTACTCCAAGAAAGACAACCCCAAAATCTCTCTTAGTCATGGTATTACCAAACCCCAAGTTTGGCTGCCTGTCACTTGAAAGGCCAATACTCAAGAAAAATTTTGATTGGAAAGGAATTTGAGCTTTATTTAGGCGGCCAGCCACCTGGGGAGAAGGCGCACTCTTGTCCAAGAGCCAACTCTGAGGTTTGTGCCTGGTCCAGGAGTTTTGAAAAAGGCTTAAGGTAACGGTTAATCAGTGAAGGGAGTACAGTGGTCTGCAACATTTCTTGATTAGGAGCAGACTCGATGGTGCCGGTACAAATGTTATCTCAATGCCCCAGGGGTAGTGTGAGCAGGTCTGGTTCTTGTTTGATGAAGTGTAGGCACACTCTGTTCTTTCAGGAAGGCGATGTCTACAGATTCACAAAGGGGGGGTAAGTAAAACCATTTGTATGACCTGAAAAAAGAACAACATTTTGCTAAAAAAAAAAAAAAAATGCTAGGCTAATCAAAAAGCAGAGGCGGCTTCAAACAGACTTTTTGGCCTCTGTGGCCTGGGAGTCTTGGTCTTTCACTCCTCAAGGTCAGTGGCCTGTCTGCTACGGATCAGGGCACTTAGGTCAGCAAGTAAGGTCCGTGTTGACTTGAAGCAAGTTAACCCTGTAGAATGGTTAGAGTGCTATTACAATGTCATGAAGCTCAACATCTCTGAAGGGGAGCCCTCTTATACTGTTGATGGGAATGCAAACCGGTGCAGCCGCTCTGGAAGACAGTACAGAGGATCCTCAAAAAGTTAAAAATAGAGCTACCCTATGACCCTGCAACCATACTACTAGGTATTTACCCAAAGAATACAAACAGTGATTCAAAGGGGCACCTGCCCCTCAATGTCTACAGGAGCAATGTCTATAATAGCCAAACAATAGAAAGAGCCCAGATGTCCACTGACAGATGAATTGGATAAAGAAGACATGCGATACACACACACACACACACACACACACACACATATATATCTACAATGGAATATTACTCAGTCATCAGAAAGGATGAAATCTTGCCATTTGCAATGATATGGATGGAACTACGATGTGTTATGCTAAGCAAAATAAGTTAGTTACAGAAAGACAAATATCATATGATTTCACTCATATGTGGAATTTAAGAAACAAAACAGATGAACACAGGACAAGGGAAGGAAAAATAAAACAAGATGAAAACAGAGGGAAACAAACTGTAAGAGCCCTTAACAATAGGGAAAAGACTGAGGGTTGTTGAAGGGGAGGTGGGTGGAGGGATGGGGTAACTGGGTTATGGGCACCAAGGAGGGCACATGATGTAATGAACACTCGGTGTTACCTGCAGCTGATGAATCGCTGAACTCTACCTCTGAAACTAATAACACCCTATATGTTAATTAAATTGAATTTAAATTAAATTTATATTTTAAAAAAAGCTCAATATCTTGGACTTTTGCATTGTATTCTTCTGTATCTACCTCAAGTTTGGATGCAGCTATTCCTGAAACGGAGAACTATCAACAAAAAAGACAAGTAAACACCTTCCAACGCACAGACATACACACATGCCTCATACATTAGAGTAACAGAAACAGGTAATCATTGCTAAGGCCAGAAGCAATACAAGTCCAGGAACAATAGTGAAGAACTTGAAAAAATTGCTAGTTTAGAATGATTTCTGTGAATCCTACTAATAAGCGGGATCAGGAGGCTGTCAGGCATTCATTTCACCCAAAGCTAGGCTTAGGTTGATACCTGGAAAAGACAGACACAAAGAGCTTCCACACTCAGCACTTTGTCAAATTAATACGCTAAAATAGAACCATCTGCAGCATGTACAAAGATGGGTAGACACCACGTTAGGACACAGTTTACTCTTAACCCAGGCTTGTCTGTCAGCTTCTGGATGTGCAAAATTAAATTCCCTTGTGGGGTGACTAAATTTAAACTCCAGAACTCCTTTAGCAAATGCATTTCTCTTCTATTTCCACCTCACTTTCTTCCTGCCTGTGTCGTCTGCAGCCCCTGAGCTCATTTAGACTGGAATCTAATATCCGTGCTCCAGGCATCTGTTTGGTCTGTTTGGTCCCAACTGAGTCTTACCCTTCTGAAGATAGATCTATAAAAAGAAAAAGGATATTTTTAATAAGGATGGAAAACTTTCATGTTACAGATGTTTTCAGTAACTAACAGTACAGTTGGTTGAAAAATAAATTTGAAGTGAGAGTGTATGGTGGTATTTTGGGGAGGGTGGGTGGGTATTTTTTAATACATAGAGGATACTGCCAGAGGGATAACACCCTGAGATAATCACCTGGGAAGAAGTACAGAATGCCAAACACCAAAGGGAATAAGCAATTGGAAAAAAAAAAAAAGCCTGGGGAACTTTTAAACAGAAGTCAGTCATGGAAGAAGCTTACTCATTGTGTCCAAGCACGACCTGAGCACTAGCAGCATGGGTATCATCTGGGAGGTTGTTAGAAAGGCAGAATCTTGGGTCCTGAACCTTATAGTATCAGAATGTGCATCTTATCTATATCATCTGGTGATTCCTATCTGTGTTAATGTTCATACTCATCAAGATTTTAATTATTAAGAGCTATTTTAAAATAGTAAGTTAGGGTTGCTCATATATTCTTGCATTCAGAAAGCAGAACCTAACACAGTTACCCAAACTAAGGCAAGCTGACTAGTTGGTTATTGATAACTATTATTAAAATCAAATCATGGGGCACCTGGCTGGTTCAGTCAGAAGGGCATGTGACTTTTGACCCACGTGTTGTGAGTTTGGATCCTATGTTGGGTGGAGACATTATTTAAATGAATAAATAAAATACAAAAATAAATAAAAGCTTAAAAATAAAATCACCTCTTTTGTAGTGAAAATGTTTCTTCCTCTATGTAGACTGTTATTGCTAGGATAAAGTTTATGGGGATGACAAAGCAATACATATAAAATTTGAAAGAACAACGTGAAGTAGAGGAATGCCTTAGCATTTATGTATTTACATATTCCCATATATGTGATGTACAAGCAGAAATCATGCATACAAATACGTAAATGTGGGGCGCCTGGGTGGCTCAGTCGTTAAGCATCTGTCTTTGGCTCAGGTCATGATCCCAGGACTCTGGGATCGAGCCCTGCATCAGGCTCCCTGCTCTGTGGGAAAGCCTGCTTCTCTCTCTCCCACTCCTTCTGCTGGTGATCCCTCTCTTGCTGTATCTCCCTCTGTCAAATAAATACACAAAATCTTAAAAAAAAACCCAAATATATAAATGTAACATAAATTAAAAGTGTAAACTTTGTCATGTAAGTATCTTCATATAATAAAAGATACCTATACACAGAGAAGTTAAATGTATCCAACGTCACAAAACTTTTAAGTGGCAGAATATGGAATACAATCTAGTTCTCCTGAACATAATGTTATATTGTACTTAGTAACTTTGATGTTTAAAAACATTTATTAAGTTTAACTACAGTAGTATTTCATGATGACTTTTAAGCAAGAATCAAATTACAGCTTGAATAGTATGGATTTTATGTTCATGTTTTTCTGGCATTTTAAATAACTGAAATGTCTGTATCACAGTTAAAAATATTTTTCATATATTATAATTTCATTTTTTTAAAGATTTTATTTATTTATCTGACAGAGAAGGAGCACAAGTAGGCAGAGTGACAGGCAGAGGGAGAGGGAAAAGCAGGCTTTCCTCTGAGCAGGGAGCCTGACGTGGGACTCGATCCCAGGACCCTGGGATCATGACCTGAGCTGAAGGCAGCGGCTTCCACCCTGGCCACCCCAGCACCCTATAATTTCATTTTTTAGTGTTTATGTTATTTTACTACTATCAACTTCTCTACCTTCTAAATAAGATGGGTTAAATTTAATTTAAACATTAAGTCTTTAATTCAGAAATTTTAATTTCACTAAAGGCTACCACAAAGTCTTAAATGTGAAAGCTTTTTTAATACTTGATTCACTTTAATCTATTCAATTTTTATAATGGAAACCGTAAAACATATTAGGTAATAGAGACTAATTTATTGGGTGTTTTCCATATGTCATGCACTTATGCCATATTTGTGCCAAAAAAATTCCTTCTCTTTAAAATATTGATATATATATTAGTTCTAATGTTTATTATATATATAAATAATAGTTTATATTTTAAAAATAAGGAATGTAGAAAATCAAAACATTTATGTTACAAAAACATAATCCAAAATTGCACATACACCATGATTATAATATGAAAATATTCATGCATATAGACAGTGAAATATAAAAATAGGCTTATTTTCTAATATAGGGTTATAGATTTGTGCTACTCCAGACATTTACTTAATATGATATATTATTTTCAATAAAAACTGAGTGCTCTGTGTGTATATGTTTCTCAAATAAGAAACAAATGTTTTCTCATACTGTGGCTTAAATTTTTATCTTCTTAATGATCGATTTAGAGAAACATAGGTCTTGATTTCATTGAATTAGAGACATCAGTCTTCTTTACAGTTAATGTTTGGTTCTGTTTAAATTTTTACATATCACAAGTTCAGATTCTCTCCTCTTCTAAAAACATCAAAGTTTTTACTTTCATGTTTAAATTTGCAATTGATTTATAATTGATTTTTGTTTGTGGCAGGATGTTGAATGAAGTTTCATTACTCTTCCACGTGGATATCCAATTTTCACAACATGGTATTTGGAAATCATTGTCATTTCCTCACCACTCTCCAGGGCTACTTTTCCACAAGTCAGATATCCACATGCACACTGGTGTGTTTTCCGGTTCCCAGTTCTGGTCCTTGTTTTATTTCTCTGCCTTTGTGATACCGTGATATCTTAATTATTTTAGCTGTATAATAAATCTTTCATTACAGATTTTATTTACTTAATAGTTAGAAGAATATTCAGATTTACAACCTCCTTTTTTTTATCAGTTTTATGGAGTTGTATTTTTCTAGAAGTCCTAACATACTTTTAACTTAGTCCCAGAAGGAAAAAAAAACAGAGAATGAGACAGAAGGCCTATCAGAAGTGATAACAACTGAGAATTTCTCGGAACTGATTAAAGACTTCAATTCATAGATTCGAGAGCAAATTTAGATCAAGATAAAGTTTAAGTTAAAGGCAAATAAGTGAGAAAATAGTTACAGAATTCACAGAAGTAGAAAAAGGAACAACAAAGAAGCAAATTACATAAAAAGGTTTTAACTCACATACTGAGAATATTAGTTACAAATTCAAATACCAGTTACACTGCTTGCAGATAAAGTACTAGGATTGGGCTGTTTTAGAACCTCTCAGATGCCTTCAAATTATTGTGCCTTTTCCACAGGAGCTGACTCATTCCCAGTTGACCCTAACTCCTATGAGGCCACCTTTGAGTCCTAATCTAAAGCACCATAGGTTTAGAAGGGTCCCCTCCACTGGTGTCTTCTGGAGTGCTTTTGTCTCCTACCCCCCAAATTCTTTCAGTAGTGGGGATGAGCTTCCTGGCCACCACTGCTAGGTTAACCAAAGACCCTTGGGCCAAAGCAGCCCTGAAGGGATTTGGCATTTCTCTGTTTTTCTTTCTTTTTTTTTTTTTTTTGCATTTCTCTGTTTTTCGATCAAGACTCTATTATCTGCACTTCTGTCTTCTCATCCCATGATGTTTTACTACCTTTTTAGGATCCTGATAATGTCAAGTAAATTTTTTTTGCAACATATTTGATGCAGGTTTTCTACTTTTCACTGGGAAAGTGGTCTTAATTACTTAGTTTGCCACTACCAGTGAAGATAATTCCACTCTTAGTATGATTTTTTTTGCATGCAGAGGGCTTATCATTTCACCTTTCTAATCTAGTTCAAATCGTCTCTTCATTTCTTTTTTTTAAAGTTTTATTTATTTATTAGAGAGAGAGAGAATGAATGAGAAAGCATGAGTGGAGAGAAGAAGAAGAAGAAATAGACTCCCCTCTGAGCAGGGAGCCTGACCGGGGCTCCATCCCAGGACCTCAGGATCACAACCTGAGCTGAGGCAGATGCTTAACTAACAGAGCCACTCTGATGTCCTTCTTCATTTCTTAAACTTATGAAAAATAAGGGTTTAATATAAACAGCATAAAACCTCATTAAATGTCAGGAAATCTCTGCGTTTAATCATCAATATTATATTTCATATTTATAGGTCAAGGGTGTAACATTTATTTTATGCATTGCCCTTGTACCCCAATTCCATTAAGATTCAAATGGATCTAAGTTTTATACAAGCATTTTTAACATTTACTTTCTTCAGCTTAGCTAATTCTAGGGAAAAACATAGTAACAATAGATACAATATTAGAGAGGTGGGGCAAGTCATCTTCAAATATTTAAATCTGTTAGACACTCAAGAGACAGGGGCACCAGGAACTAAAAGTTAGGACAGAAATAAAGGGGAATATGTGCAGAAGACAAATTCCATTTCTTCTAGGATCTACTATGGCTCTCTGGAGCTGCTCTAGAAGAACTGGTAGTTTATCTAATATGCAAATAACATTGAACCGGGGGTTCATGTGAGTATTTTTCCCATCTCATTTTCATAGCTTTATGCTTGCTTATGCTTGATAATGAAAACAATGCCAGATGGCATGGCCAGTTAAGAGGCTCTAAGAGACAGCCACCAGAACTTAAATGCGAGTTAGTCTTAAATAACTCAGTTCAGTTGCTTTTCTTACTGTGAATTGGAAATGTGCAGTCAATTGGCGAGAGATAGTCTGAGTTACTTTAATACTTCAAGCTTTGTTTAATGTAGGTCTATTCAGAGATTGCTTATGGGACTAGGGAAGATTTCTTGGTAAAGACAAAGTCTCTGATGATAGTTGAATAGTGAATACGAATCATCAAGGTTGAGAAGGGTGTGGGGGAAGGGTAACCAACACAGGGATATATTTAAGGATGTATATTTTAAAATATTACCATGGGACAACCAAAGGAATAATTTTGCCTCTAATCAGAAAAAAGTTTCTGACCTGACACATTGGGTGAACAGATAATGGTGCAGTTAACTATGATCAGAAATACAGTAGGTTGAAATACTAAGATGCATCAAATTTAAGAAATTGGATTTAAAAGAGGGGCAAAAGACTTTGAGAACCCAGAGAAAACAACATCCTAGAAGTCAAGAGACCCGAGAGTTTCAAAAAGAAATAAGCACCCAAAGAGGTTAAATGAAGCCCGTAAGTCTAAACAAAAAAATAGCAATAAGTCTTTGGATTTAACCATATGTTGATTATTAAGGACATATTGACAGCAATTTTGACATCATTATGGCATCAAAAATAAAATTTCAGGTGGTGCCTGGGGGGCTCAGTCAGTTAAGCATCTGCCTCTTGCTTTGGGCTCAGGTCAAGATCTCAAGGTCTGAGATCCAGCCCCCCATCACCACCCACACCCCTCCTCCCAACTACCCCCAACTCAGCAGGGAGTCTGCTTTGAGATTCTCTTCCTCTCCCTCTGCCCCTCCCCTACTCATGCTCACTTGTACGTATTTTCTCTTTCTCTAAAATAAATAAACAGGGCGCCTGGGTGGCTCAGCGGTTTAAAGCCTCTGCCTTCGGCTCAGGTCATGATCTCAGGGTCCTGGGATCGAGGCCCACATCGGGCTCTCTGCTCGGCAGGGAGCCTGCTTCCTCCTCTCTCTCTGCCTGCCTCTCTGCCTACTTGTGATCTCTCTCTCTCTCTGTCAAATAAATAAATAAAATCTTAAAAAAAAAATAAAATAAAATAAATAAACAATCTTTAAATAAATATGATTTCAGTTAGTTAAGATGCAGAGGACGACGTAAGGAAGTAGAAATAACAAGGATGCAGTAGAATTTCAAGAACCTTGGCCATAGTGACATGAAATGCTATCTATTAAAGGGATGCGAGGTTGAGGGGAGGGCTCTCTTTTTTTTTTTTCCTCCAGCAGGAGTAAACTGAGAGATCAGAAAGACTCAGGGGATGAAAAGGATAAATAGAGGAGAAAAAGTACACAGATGATGAAGAATATACAGAGCGAGAAAGAGAGGTCGTGACAGAAAGTAGTGGCAAGTGGTTGGTCATAAAACAGAAGGACATTTTGAACAACTGAGGGTAGGCAAAAGTTGCTTAATGAATTTATAGATGGGACTGTGTCTGGAGAGGCTTCGCTGGGTAGATGATGCATGATCAGGCCTGCAATTACACAAGATGCATTGATTAAGCTCCACTCTGAAAACTCAGTTGAAGTTGATTTTTAATACAAAGGATATAATTAAGAGAAATAAGACAATTTGTAATAGTCATCCACAGAATAAGGACTCTAAGTAAGATAAATGATATTGGGAACAAATCCAACAAGAATATTTTAATTAAAAATCTTGCATTCAAGACTGAGCTAGAAGGACAATTACAGGATGGAAGGGAATTGCTGACGTTCCATAAAGACGATGTTCTCATCAGCAGGGCTGCCCTTAGGTTTCAAGGACATCCAGTCCATCAACCAAAGAAAATGCCAGTGGTCAGGATGGGGTGAGTATTTGAGATGGCAGAAGCTGAAGGGGAGGACAGTCCTCAAAATATGACAGAAAATAAGAGTGGAGGAAAGAGTTGTTGAAGCATTCATCACAATTCATTGCACCTGGTAATTTTCTATTTATATTGGCCTCTGGGATTTAGCTAGAGCTCTACATCCCTGTTTGCCTGGTTTACATCTATTGTCACAGCATCATTTCCTATCTAACATTTGTCATGGGGTGAGCCTAGATGTAGGCATACCTGGTTGAACACTAAAACTAAGAAAGGTCATGCAGAAGCTAAGTGAATAGGTCAAGCTAGGAGGGGTAGGAAATTTTTAAATTAGATTACTTTGTCCATTGGTGTTTGCCCAAAGCCACTCCCAGTCAACGTATTTTGCTTTAATCTAATTTGCCCTGGATACACTTGATTTTATAAGCTTAGCTCTTCAGACTGCAGGAGATTAGCTCAGGCTGAACTACTGACCTGATGATAAAGATCTAATCACAGGAAAAATACCCAAGAGGCTCATAAACCCCTTGAAGCTTCCTCGCTGAATCCCAGTGCTTTTTAGGTTAAGAGCTAGCTACCTAAAAAGAAATAGTTATTTGTGACCACAAGTGGTAAGTAAAGAATTGTATTAGCATATCTTTCAAGGAGAGAAAAGGGGTTAAAAAAATCAACATTAACTTGCTTTGCCTTTCCTCCTTCCCCTCTCCATCCTGGAAAACCAACTTATAATTTGAAGATTGTTTCTTGAATACAAAATCAATATAAGCCACTCTACAGGCAGATAAGGGATTTTATACTCCAGGACAGGATTTTCCAATTTTGGCATTTAAAATGCCTAGAAGGCTCGGGGCGCCTGGGTGACTCAATGGGTTAAGCCTCTGCCTTCGGCTCAAGTCATGATCTCAGGGTCCTGGAATGGAGCCTCGAATAGGGCTCTGTTCTCAGCAGGGAGCCTGCTTTCCCCTCTCTCTCTCTGCCTGCCTCTCTGCCTACTTGTGATCTATCAAATAAATAAATAAAATCTTTAAAAAAATGAGAACTCTAGACTTTAAAAAAATAATAATAATAAAATAAAAATAAAATGCCTAGAAGGCTCATTAAAACACAGGTTGCTGGGCCCTGCCCCCAGAGTGTCAGTAAGTTTGGCATGGACGGGGGGAGAATGGAGTGGACCCAGGGGGACGGTATTTCTGACGAGTCCCCAGGTGATGCGAATGCTGCTGGTCCCAAACCACGCCGGAGAACCACTGCCTGACTGGAGGTAGCTCAATACCCACTTCTTTGTGTGGTACTCAAGAAACCCTGACTCGTTCTTCCCCCATCACACTGCCGCCCAGATTCAATGAAAATTCAGGTCTGCCCCCAAATCCCAGATCACTCCTGATTAGTTCGATGCCTCAAGAGTCTCTCCTGACCCTTAGGGACTCACATAAGCATTAACCGAAAACATTTTAAGTTAAATGGCTCCCAAAGTGAAAGGCCTCCTCACAAATCCGAAAGTCCAGGGGATACCAACACAAAGCCTACAGGAGCCAGAGGACTAGCTTACATGAACACACCCCGCATTTGTAGAGTGTGCTCACCATGGACGCCTGATCAGGCTAAAAATCGCTCATCTGTAGTCACTCACCAATTTCTTTCATATCTTCATACGATTGCCATCTGGATGACAGTGGGCGATTTTGCAGATTACTTAATAAAATTAGATAACCAGGGGCTCCTGGGTGGCTTAGTGGGTTAAGCCTCTGCCTTTAGCTCAGGTCATGATCTCACGGTCCTGGGATCGAGCCCCGAATCGGGCTCTCTGCTTGGTGGAGAGCCTGCTTCCTCCTCTCTCTCTGCCTGCCTCTCTGCTTACTTGTGATCTCTTTCTCTGTCAAATAAATGAATAAAATCTTTAAAATAAAATAAAATTAGATAACCAGTAAACCATTGTAGTGCTTAAAGTTTTTTAGGTCCGGAACTTACTTGGAGAAACCGAGGAAAGCTATGGATATTTTCCCCAAGTAAATACATCCAATTTGTTTGGGGGAGACAGTTCGGTACCTCCTGAGAGGTCTATATTCTCCCAATTCAGAACCTCCTGCTCAAGGGTTTCAGGTTGATGCCCTCCTGCTCAACAAGCTGCCTCACAATCCTAGGATACAAAGGCCACTTCCCAGAGGATTTCAGAGTCAGGAGGAGCTAGCTCCCCACAGACACAGTCTATGTCTTCACCTCAATCTTCTTCTGTCCTAGAACTGTATTCATTTTAGCTGTTGTGAAAAATTACCACAAATTTGCAGCTTTAAAACAACACAAACGTATTATCTTACAGCTCTGGAGGTCAGGAGTTAAATCAGTGTGTCAGGGAGGCTGCATTCCTTCTGGAGGCTCTGGGAGAGAGAATCTGTTTTCTTGCTTTTGTCAGCTTCAAGAGGCCACTTGGATTCTTCGGCCTGTGGTACCTGTCTCCGTCCTCAAAGCCAGGAGCCTCGCTTCTTCAAATCTCTCTGTTTTCATTTTCATATTTCCAGCCTTCCTTGCAAGGCCCCTGCTTTCGTTTTTCCCTTTGTAAGGCCTCTGTGATTACACGGGGCCCACCTGAATAATCTCAGATGCTAGTCCCATCTCAATAGCTTTTTTTTTCTTTGAGATTGTATTTATTTATCTGACACAGAGAGAGAAAGCACAAACAGGGGGAGCAGCAGAGGGATAGGGAGAAGCAGGCTCTCCTCTGAGCAGGGAGCATGATGTGGGGCTGGATCCCAGGACCCTGGGATCACAACCCGAGCCGAAGGCAGATGCTCAAAAGACTGAGCCATTCAGGTGCCCCTGTCCCACCTCAATATCTTTAACCTGATTTCTGTAAAGTCCCTTTTGTATTTACAGAAACACATTCACAGGTGCTGGAGTTAGAACATGGATCCTAGGATATATGTGTGGGAGACACTACTCTGTCTATGAGAGAATGAATTTTATTATCATCCCTCCAATATACTCTAGTTCCTGGTTGATTATCATTATTTTCAACATCAGTCAAATAAAATTAATAGTAACTGTGGATCTCAGTTAAGCATTTTGAACTTACCACTAGTAAAGAAGTTGGTAGGACTCCAAGAGCCACTCCATGAATTGTAGAAAACTTCTAAACTTAGATATTTATACACACAAGTTAATAATGTCGCTTCTAGCTCTCTAAAACTTACACATTGTGGAAACATGGTCAACAGAGTCTGTATTTCGAGACCAACTGAAAAAAAATAGAAAAAGAACAAATTAGTTTATCTTAAAAACACATGATGTAATCAATCAAGAATTCCTGTGCTCAAGTATAGAAAACCAAGGAATGCAGTAAGACATGATTTCACTGAAATATTGTCAAAAATAAAGTGTTTTAGTTGACTCCATGTTCAATATGGGTTTTCAAGATAATGTGTAAGCTGAATTAACAGCAGTATACTATTTAGAAAAGGAGATAATATTGATTCATTAAACAAAGGTTGTTTTGAAGTATCTATGTGGCAGACAATCTCCACTCTTTTCTGTTACTATGTCTTCATTTTTAAAAAGTTTAACTTCAAAAAACCTGGATAAAAAAAAATCACAGTACAGTTACAGGAAAAGGCCTAAACTTTAAACTCAATAAAATCTTGGTACAACAAATTTTCTTCTGAATTATTGTATCTGTTCCTGCAGTTTTATTACCAAAAATGTATTTAAAACAGCTTTTTTTATCATCAGTTGCATCACGCATATTAAAGTTTTAAACCATCTGCTTTCCAAAATGTTCAGTTCAACATCACCATCTGCTGAAGGGGATTAAGAGCAAATCTTGATGAGCACAGAGTAATATACCGAATTATTGAATCACTATATTGCACACCTGAAAGCAATTGAACACTTTCTGTTCACTATACTGGAATTAAAATCAAATTTAAAAAAACAAAGGAAATTCTGACACAGATTACAAGATGGATGAACTCTGAAGACATTATGCTAAGTGAAACAAACCAGTTACAAAAGGAAAAAAAATAATAAACCTCACCATCTGCAACATTTGAAAACTGTTTTTCTTTAATTTTGCTCCTATTTCTCATGAACATCTCTCAGTATTAACTGCAGTATCATCATTGACAGAATTTACAGTCTATCGTCATGTTTAGCTAAATATTCAATATATTGTAATCTTAAACTGCAGCAAGAGTAGCAAAGACGGTATTATAAAAATCTTGTAAACAAGCAGTTCTGTCCATGATGCCCTAAATTGTCTCAACCTTTTCCACAGACTCAAACCCCTGTTTCATTATTTGTATTTAGGATAGACAAATATTTTTAAAATCCTGAAGTGATGCATAAGTAGGCAAATGCTATTTGGGTTACAAGTTTTAGGACAAAGAGGTAATCAATTCTTCTTCAATGAAGTAAACGTGGGAAAAAACCAGATAAACAGAAGCGGTGATGAATGAGTGTATCGGGCCGCAGACCCAAGGGCACCAGAAGGGAAACCGGGCTCGGTCCCATTGTTCACGTGAGGCTGTCATCGGCTGACCTGTCCTTCCTTCACCCCATTTCTCATCTGGTCTGCAGGTAAGAACAGTAGCACATGAGTGGCCCTTGAGCCTCCTCCCTAACTTGAAAGCCTTTTGTCCCAACTCTTTCATTACTACAGTGACCCTCTAAAAGGCTTGGAAAAATACCTGGCTGGGCTCCCAAACCATGCTGGCACAAGGATTCTCTCAGGCTATCTCAGACCACTTTTGCCTAGACACGTCCCAGACAGTCCCTACCCACACCATGCCATGTTGGAGAAAGGGGCCCTTGAGGTGGTGCTGACTCCCAGGACGTTACTTGAACTGGGGTTCAGAACACTCCCCCCCACCCCGCCCCAAACACCACCAAACACTGCTTTAATTAGGATTTCTACTGTTTTTCTCTTTCCTGGTATTTGGCCTCAAACATCAGTCAGGGCACGAAGGCCATTCCCTGGGGAAAAATCACACCAGTATCTAAACCTTCTGTTTTCCCGTCTAGCTTCTCCTCCTTCTTCCCACCGCCCACCCTTCTAGTCTGGCAAACTCGAATACTATCTCCGGAGACAGGAAACAGTGGCTCTGCCTGACTCTTAGCTTACACTTCTGAAGCTCAGAAGCTAAGTATTGACTTGTTTGTTCTGTGGTGTGCTGTAATAACAGGCCAATTTCGAGTAAAGTCTGCTTCTTGCCCTATCTGGGTAGCAGGGCTATAAGGACGGAAGAAGGGGGAGGAAGGCTCGTTCCTGGGATGCCAGGAGATGAGTCTTAGTCTCCAACTTAGAAAGACAAGAAAAAGGATAACTGTCACAGGGAATATCTGGAGGGGAAGCATTTAAATTATTCTTGAAATTACAGGAGTTTTGAAGTGAAAATAGCTCTACATGAGAGGGAGTAGGACCAGAGAGTTAAATCCAGGCTATAATAGGAACTTACCTACTCAGGGGAGAGGGAGAAAATTGCTAATTAATTAACCAGCTTTTTAATGTTTGTGTAATTTTACTGTAATTTTTCCTGATGTAAGTTAAATTTTAGATTAGATTTTTAAAATTATTTTTAAAATTTTAAAAATTAGATTTTTAAAATTTAGATGTTTAAAATGCAATGAGGAATGAAATGTGCTGGGCAGAAAAGAATTCACTCACATCGTTATGACTTCTCTTCAGGTCACACGGTAGCTGCAAAATTTTTACAGTTAGGAAGGGCACCTGGCTGGCTCAGTCAGCAGACCTAGTGACTCTTAATCTCAGGGTTGTAGGTTCAGGTTCCATGTTGGGTGTAGAGATCACTTAAAAAAATAAATAAATAAGTCTTAATTTTTTTTTTATTTTACTTCAGGAAAAAGTGAAAAAAAAAATACAGAGAATTTGTCCTCATCATCTTCTCCCCTTCTTACTGAACACTTTCACTCCTAAACCTCAGATGCTACCAAATATGAAGGCAGTTGGCAAAAATTTATATTTTTGTATTGTTACTGAAGTAATGCTTGTGTTTTGCTAGACAATTGTATTTTTCAAAGCACAACGCAAATTTTATTCTACACAGTAACAAGGAAAGAATCCAGGCACCAGCCCTTAAGCACATTATAATCTCCTGGTATAAGAAAATAATCCACTTAGTTCTATGGAGAATGAAGTGCTATGATTCCCTAGAGGAGCGATAGGAAACAGGCCACCTGAGCATGTGTCCCCAGAGCCACAGGCTGACCCTAGACGATGCTGGCACTTGGGAAATAAGCTGCCAACTACTGAGTAGCACAGAGAGCCACAAACCAATATAGAAATAGCCTTACTCATGCAATCTATTTTAGCATTGAAAGCTTATTTAATCCATCTTTTAAAATACCTTTTACAGGGATGTCTGAGTGGCTCATTCAGTTAAGGGTCCCACTCTTGATTTCAGCTCAATCATGATCGCAGTGTCGTGAGATCGAGCCCTGAGTAGGGCTCCACACCAGGCATGGAGCCTATGATTCTCTTTCTCCCACTCCCTCTGCCCCTGCCCCCACTCATGCTCACGTGCTCACTCACTCTCAACCAATAAAAAAAAATAACAAAGTATCTTTTACATAAGATAAGCATGACAAAATATGTTCTTATAAATTATTTCTTCATAATAATAGCCGCTTGTAATTTTATTATCCTTTTTCCCTTCTGGTTATGGCTTACTACTACAGCTAATAATGTTGGACTTTGTACTTGACTTACCTTTCAACCTGATTTAGGGGCTTTCCTGAAAGTCCCTGATGTGTTTCCTCATACATATCAAGATACTTTTAATGACAGGTGATAGGAACCCCACTCAAACTAAAGGTATTTCATTGCCTCCCATAACTAAAAGTCCAGATGAAGAACAAATTGCTTGAGTCGTCCAATTTGGGATTTTCTCCATTTCTCTGCAATGCTCAACTCCATGTTTCTGTATGTGTTCTTTTTTTCCCCCCCTTAACTCACTCTCTATATAATTGCAATACAGCTGCTGTCAACAACTAGGGCAACCTGATTCCTCATTCACATCTGGCTGGAGAATCTGGCTTTCCATTGTTCTCTGTTAAAAGGAAGGAAGGACTTTCCCAGGAACCGCCAAAAAACTTGCCCTGGTGCCTCATTAATGAGAATATGAGGTTGATCGTCATTCTATACAAGCCACTATTAAAGGGAATACCAAGACCAACCAGTTCTACCCCATAAGGTGAAGTCAATTACACAAACCTTACAAATGATAGAAGAAGGAAATCATCATCATCATCATCACCATCACAGTCACCATCACCATCACTATCAACACCATTTCAGATAGGTTATGGAAATTAAACATATTGGCCTTCATTTTTTTTTCTATTAGAGACCCCCAATAATGCATCTCTCCAGTGACCTATTCCACAGCATGGAGCTTAAAGTAGCCTTTTTCTAAACTTCTATGTCCAGCTCTTTCCTTCCCATGCTCCTCCTGCAAGCCTTCCCAATCAAGCACACTCTTTCTCCCTGGGTTCTGCTAAAGAAAGGTAAATGGGGCGCCTGGGTGGCTCAGTGGGTTAAAGCCTCTGCCTTCGGCTCAGGTCATGATCTCAGGGTCCTGGGATCGAGGCCCGCATCGGGCTCCCTGCTCGGCAAGGAGCCTGCTTCCTCCTCTCTCTCTGCCTGCCTCTCTGCCTACTTGTAATCTCTCTCTGTCAAATAAATAAATAAATAAAATCTTTAAAAAAAAGAGAGAGAAAGAAAGGTAAATGAATATCCTGTATGCTATTCATTCCTGTACTAACTTGCTGATTGACTGACATTCAGCTTTGTGATGAATAATATGAAGGAACAGTAGTTGTTAATTATGGTAATTGTTGTCACATGTGGATTAGTAAGGCTTGGGAATCCACCTTTTCAGGAATCTTGTTTCCATGGGTAAATGAATTTATCTTATATAATTTTTATTGCCATAAATTCATTCATTATTTGAATTAGCATATGGCTCTAAATTTAAATACCAGGTTTTCTAAATTAATGTGACCATTCATTCATTGAATAGAAGTGATATTGCACAATCTAATCCTGTAGATAGGAAATGGCCATCTCTATTTTTGCAAAATGAAGGCTAAACACAATTATGCATATTTAGTAGATAGATGTAACAAGCATTTTTTTTTAAATTGAGTGTATCCAGGACCTTCACATTTGTTTTTCATTTCATCTTCACAACATTTTTGGAAGGCAGATTTATAACTTCATTTTACAGGTGAGCAAAAGAGGCTTAGAGAGGTGACTTGCCAAACAAAGGTGACCAAGCTAGTTAAATGTCGAGGCTGCAGGAGAATAGGACATAGTAAATCCTGACTCCAGTTCCACTTTACTCATGAGTTTAAATAGGAAGTCGTAATGGCTAGACACTGGACAGGGCAATGTCAGGGTAGCAGTGAATTTAATTTCCAGGAACCATATACTGAAAGAATATTTTGCTACATGTTAAACTTATTCATCTTCAGTGTGGGCCAGGAGACGTAAGACACTGTTTGACCAGAAAATTTTTTAAGAAATAAAAATCACTACACATTAATAATAAGAGAGATCATTACTCACTATTCTATAAAGTTTATAGAATATGTTAGTCTGATATCTCTCCTACACAAAAACAGTAATTTTCTTAAAATTGCCCAACATTTTAGTTTCCAACCATAGACGCAAGCATATACACCACCAGGTTTTTTACTGACCTTGATAGTTTTGAGGAGCGCTAGTCAGCTGTTCTGTACAGTGTTCTCAACTGGCATTTGTCTGATGCTTTTTCCTATGATAAGACTGGGGTTATCTATGGGTTATTGCCCACAGTCTTTTTTTAGTCTAGTGTGAATGAGTAAAGTCTAAGAAAAACATATGAGAGATCTGTATTAATGGTTTGTTCTGCTTATATGCAGAACTTACCCCATTTCCCAGAAAAAAATTAATTTCTCTTACTACAAAACCCCATTTGATATAAATGTCTTTTCATGTTTTCATACCACACAGATCATAATAGCTTCAACTAATGTCCTCTTCTTGGTTTAAAGGTGTATGAAGGTAATTAAATAGCAAAATTAGGTATTTTGATGAAACAAATGACCACTCACAGACTTCCTTTTTAAACATAATAGTTTAGCTTGCCTAGCAATCACCAAAATATTTGATTAGGGCAGGATTTACAGTAGATTTGACTGTTATCTTTGATATAAACCAATTAGTTCCTATTTTTCCTTTATTGGTTTTCTTGGCAACATCAAGAAAGAATTGCCTTTTCGTTTGCTAAACTCACTCTGACAGAAATTTGTTCACTATGTTATTGCTTTTTTGACATAAACTTTCACATATTATCTTTAAGATATGTAGCTCATTCGCATGAGAATATAATATCTAGTCTCAATACCACAGCTCTTAATATATGGAGAATTTGCTTTAATCTTCCATTATGTCATTAACAATTTATAAAACGTACGTCTGTAGAAAATGGCATTTTTTGGCCCAGAGGTTCACTTACAGATAATAGTACATTCAAGAAACAGCACAAAGAAGAGTCATAATAAAAAAGACAGCAAATGACTTACCTAACTCCATTCCCAAATGTGGCGGCTCAATGTCAGCATAAGTCTGTCTTGGACTCACCCATGACCGGTATGGGTCCCTTGTTCCCATCCATCATGCCTATGGAAGCAAAGTAATCCCTTGGCTGCTCTTTCTATTCTGGCCCTAATTCATAAAAAGGTAGAAAGAAGTAAAATATCTGCCAATTTAATTCCAAGAGAATTGCACCGTGAATCATACTAGAAGACCCTAAGAAACACAGTCAATGGATAATTCTGTGAATATCTGTAGAGGTACTTTACTGCAATTTTTCTTCCATGTCAAGAATTAGAAGTGAAGGAACTGAATTTCAGTTTGAACCAGAATTAATCTAATTTCCATTTTGAAGGGCAAGATGGCAGCACTTAATTTCAAGCGATTTTGGCTTCTCTTCTATCATTTCCCTCACATTTGGGTCTACATCCTTGAGAGTGTGCTGTGGATGGATACTGGAGAGGAGGGGGGCACTGGGTTACCCCACCATGCAGTTATCTCTGGAAAAGTCAGTTTTATTTGGATCCCAAAGATCCATGAAGTTAGCCACTGAGATGCCCCTATTTCTAGCCCCTAGCCCTCTAGAAGCCAAATGTCCTTCTCACTAATTTCCTGCTAAAGTCAGTCATGGGAACCATTCTGTTTCTGAAATAGCCTCATGAATTCTCATAGGTTTCTGTGACCCTAAGACCAGAGACTTTCTAAGTGGAAGCCCATTCTTCTAAAACCCCTCTTTTCTACCTCTCTTTTCTTGAGGATTTCATATTTTAGAAATGAAAATCAGAAAACCTCCTTGCCCCCTGTTTTTGTCCTCGTAAACTTGGATCTTGGTAGGGGTTCCATTTTTCATATTCTTTTTCCTTTCGAAAGATAATTCATATTCTTTTCCTTTTGCCTCCCTCCCTTTTTTCTTTTTTTGCAAGTGTTCTTAATATATAATACATGTGGGCGACTCCCTTCTCCAGGTTTCTAGACATTTTGTCTTAGTTTCTAGCTCTTTAAACACTTTAATCCTTAGTGTATTTTGTCTTAAAGGAGTTTTGAATGTCATGGGTCTTATTTTCTATTTTTCTCTTATGTCATGAGTTATTTCGTGCACTGATGGAAATTTTCTATAACCAAGGGAAAGGCAGAGAAACTCATTATCTCAATTTTCTACAATTAATTACCCTAATTAATTACACAGAGGGCTCATCTTGGTCTTTAGATGTGTTTTCAATGTGGCTGGAGTTTCTTTTGCCTTTGAAGCATTTTTCAGTGGCATAAGTGTGAGGCTTTGTTTCCTCCATCCATCTATTGTTTCTTTGAAAACCTTGTCTCATGTGTTTCCTATTTTCCAGTAATTTCTGACAATGTTTTATCCACTGAAGACAGACTCTCTTGTTCCCTTCATTCCCCCATCTTTTAGTGGATTATTGTCGTCATGATATTTTGTCTTTTACTGTAATGGATTTGACAGGGAAGGTGCAGGTAAGGGAATGAGGTATATAGGCTAAATTCACCATCATCATCTCATCTCTAACGATTTTAAGAAGTTATGAGTTAGTAGTAAAATGTTCATTCAGATTTATTGCAGTAAAGAGCACCCATAAATTAAAACTATGTATATAAAGGCAAAGCAGATTTTTAATGGGAAAGGTAAAGAATCCAAATCACCAATATAAAAATTAAGTGCCAATTTATTCATTCACTTAATAGTTTTTAATAAAGATCATTCATCCATTCTCATATATAACGGGAGAATGGATACACTTAGACTTATTTAATTCATTCTGACTTAAGAATTCTTTTCTCTTTTAAAATTTTTTATTTCTGCAAAATTGATTACATTTTGTCATTTTTTTAATCTTACAGTTTTACCTTTTATTTTTATGTTACTATGCTTAACCTTTACATTTAAAAAATACTTTAACTTTGTAACACTTGTTTTCCTAATAACTACAAAAAGGAACCACCATATCTGCAACTTCTCTTCCAACCAAAATAAGCTTTTTTAAAAAATTTTATTTATTTATTTGACAGAGAGAGATCACAAGTAGGCAGAGAGGCAGGCAGAGAGAGAGGAGGAAGCAGGCTCCCCGCTGAGCAGAGAGCCCGATGTGGGGCTCAATCCCAGGACCCTGAGATCATGACCTGAGCGGAAGGCAGAGGCTTTAACCCACTGAGCCACCCAGGCACCCCAAGCTTTTTTTCTTTTTTTAATTTATTTATTTGAGAGGGAGAATGAGCAAGTGAGATAGAGAGATAGGGGGAGAGAGAGAGAGAGAGAGAGAGAGAGAGAGAGAGAGAGAGAGAGAGAGAGAATGAATAGGGGGAGAGGGAGAAGCAGACTCCCAATTGTGGAGGGAACAATCCCAGGACCCTGGGATCACGACCTGACCGGAAGGCACACGCTTAACCACTGAGCCACTCAGGCTCCCCCCAAATAAGCTTTTTTAACAGGAGGCAAAGCTAACTTCCTTTCTCCTTGTACAGGGAGCTAGATTTATGGGCAAAGGAGCTTCCTGCTGGGCTCCCCTCCACTTCTTAAGCCTAGCTCCACAACTTTGCCACGAGAGTCATTCACTTGGTTCCAGCTTGAAGCAAACCTTGGAGGTTGTTGCTTCCAGACCGAAAGAAGTCCAATTGTGTGTCTTACATTGCCCTTGCAATACAATTCTGTTAACAACCACAAACCTGCTCACACTCCGTCTTTCCTGCCTCTGATCTTGGTGTCAATACCTACATTTTATTTTAGTCCATTCTTTCTCTGTGTCATTAGTGGTTTCTACAGCTCTGTTGAATTTTTACCATTAAT
This sequence comes from Ailurus styani, assembly GCA_002007465.1. Taxonomy (NCBI): domain Eukaryota; kingdom Metazoa; phylum Chordata; class Mammalia; order Carnivora; family Ailuridae; genus Ailurus; species Ailurus styani. The sequence continues at coordinate 99,322 of LNAC01000110.1, forward strand.
TTGATCTTGTTTATGTATCTTCCAAAAATTCCTAAATTTTTTGGGCTTACCGGTTTTCTTGCTTTGCTGTGTCACATTTCTGTATTTCTTCTTTCATCAGAATGTGATTTCAATAAGGGAGACAGGAATGCATGCATGAGGTCAGTCAGCTTCCTTGGACTGTTAAGTTTACAGTTAAAACATCAGAACAAAACCTCAAAACACATATTAATGAAGATGATTTTATTGATGTGCATAAAAATAAAACCTTTGAGCAAAATTTAACCATTTACTCAAACCTGAAACCTTAAATAGTAAAAAGTACATTTGTAGTAAATTTCTAAATTGTTAACTTTATTTAGAATCTTTATGACTGAAGCAAATATTTAATTATGCAGTGAACCCCCAGATAGATAAAACAAATAATCAACTAACGTTTGGTATGGACTAAAACAAGTGAAAGTTCCTACTTAGAGAAAAGTTGTTGCATATTAAGAAAACACAGCATATGTTAATTAATGTCCATCCCCCCCCCCCAAATCATGTTAAAGAATCAGACACTTTCCTCTCACTTCTCCTAAGGAAACATATGAAAATCCCATGTGTAAAAAATCTTAAAGTTTGACCTTCCCTAACATTATTTGATTATAAAGTTCTTTGGTCAGTGGAACAAAAGATTTTTTCAAGTTATCCATGAAATAAAGTGGGTCAGAAACTTTCAGTGGACTATATCCTTCTTCCATCAATTGAAACTTCTGTAGTTTGAATGTCCCTGTTGTTTCCATCTTCTCCTACAAAGCAATTGTCAAGATTAGTGGAATCATTTAATATTATCTAAAATCTATAAAGAGAATATTCAATAATAAGATAGACTGTAATATTTAATTATAACACTTTTAAATCCAGTAACCATCTCTTTATTTTCTGCTAATAATTTAACATCAGAAATTTTAAAAATGCCCCTTAGAATGGTGGAATTTTTAGTTCTATTTACCTCTGAACTTTATTTGATGTGGAAGAATTGTGAAAATTGTCAAAAAGTAATTACAATCAAGTATAGATGCATCTAAAACATACAGGCTTATTTCTTTAATCCACTATCAACACAACATCATGTACAGGGAACACTATTAGACACCAAGAAGGTAAAACCTATGAAAGAGAACATTCTATTCCACAAGGCCGAATATTATAAAAACCAGAAGGAATAAAAGATTATCTAAATCTTGTGTTCCCAAACTGTGCACTGAGGCGCTTTGTGGTACCTCTGTGAATTTCCAGTGTCTCCAAGGTGTATTTTAAATTTTCCAGGTAAACCCAATGGTATCTGTTGGTCACCTCTTGCTAACTACTAGCTCAAGGTAGTTCACAGTTCCAATGATTAGTTTGTGACACATTATTTTCAACAATGCCATATCTTTGTGAAACAGGGTTTTCAGTGGTTGCTGTGATAAAAGGCAAGTACATCCCCAGATCAAGGGACAAGGAACTAGATTGGACTGCACCGGGAGAGCCTAAGACACAGCCTGCTCTCCCTATGTAGTACAATCTAATTCCAAGGTTTGAGGAGTGGTACAATGCCCAATTTACATCTCTTTGGTACCTGTGGTTGTCTAAAAATAAGAGTACATTTCCCCTTTCAATTTATATACATTATTTTTTCAAAGAGCAACTAATTTGTTAAATACTTAGTAAATTTGTTTTGACCTAAATACTGAAGAAATGAAAATTTAGGTATTTGGTGAATGCCAAATGAAGGCATCTGGAGATTCCTTCAATCTAGAAAGTTTAAGAAGCTCTCTGCTTTAAGGGATTTAAGAGATAAAGTGTATCTCTCTGTGACAGCTTCAGGCATGAACCTGCTTTAAATCAGATGACGCACAGAGGTCCTTATAAGGTTCTATGAGTCACTTGGCCATTTTTATTCATCTTTCTGGACAAATGCAAGACTCAAGCTCTCTCTGCACGTCCTTCCCTGATCTCATCCTTTCTATCCCACCCTCTTCCCAACACTGTCATCACAAAATCAGATCTGTGTGGAAACACATACCCTTTTTCTCATTTTTAGAAAATTAAAAACTCACTGTATTTATACAATTGATGTTCTGCCTTAAAAAAAAAAGCAAAAAACAAAAACACAGCTCTAGGGGCACCTGGGTGGCTCAGCTGGTTGAACTTCAAACTCTTGATTTTGGCTCAGGGTCATGGGATCCGGCCCCATCGGCTCTGCAATCAGTGCAGAGTCTGCTTGGGATGCTCTCTCTCCCTCTGCCCCTATCCCTACTCCACTTGCGTGCTCTCTGCCCACCTCTCTCTATAATATGGAAATAAATAAAATCTAAACAAACAAACAAACAAAACCCCAGCTCTATAGTATGTCAGGTATATTTCTCCAGGTAAGGTAATTCTTCATTAGGTAATACAAACCACTAGGGAATGGTTTAATAAGATCTCATCTAATTATAATATTTTAATTAACATTATTCTTACTCTAACTAATAAAGAATATCAAAATTTTTAACTGCTATAAATAATACTTTGTAGAGCATCTTTATATATAACATTTGTTCAGCTTTGATTACTTTCTAAGGATATATTTCTGGAAATGAAATTACTAAGTCAAATTATATGTAAATTCTAAGAGCCTAATTATATATTTACCAAATTGTTTTCTAGAGAGGTTATAACAGTTTGTGTTTCCACAAGCAGAATGAAAGGATCAACTTAATTTCACCCCACTCATACTGAGTAATATCACATTAAATTTTTTTTTTTTTGTAAATTTAGGGTGCCTGGATGGCTCAGGCAGTTAATTCTGACTTTTTTTTTTTATGTTATGTTAGTCACCATACAGTACATCGTTAGTTTTTGATATAGTGTTCCATGATTCATTGTTTAAGTATAACTCCCAGGGCTCTAAGCATCTGACTCTTGATTTTGGCTCAGGTTGTGATCTCTGTGTCCTTGGATGGAGCCCGGAGTTGGGCTCTGCACCCAGTGGGGAGTCTGCCTGAGGATTCTCTCTCTCCCTTTGACCCTTCCCTCCCCACCACCAGAATAAATAAATCAATCTTTAAAAAAATTTGTTTGTAAATTTAGTGGCAAAAATAATAATTTTTTAAATTTTTGCTAAATGGATTTTGATAAGACAGTTGTTTCATTCCATTTTGTCAGAAGTGACTTAAACTTTTGTACTGCTTATATCAGATCATTTATTCTAATTCATTTATTAAATAAATATTGTGACTGCCAACTAAGTATCATGCATTGTACTAACTATAGCGAATACTATAATAAATATAACAGTCATGGCTCTATTTCTTTAGATGCTTAAATGATGCTAAAGTATTTTCTAAGTTTGTGTAAGACTGACTTAGATTTCTAGAGTAGTTCTTTTTTTTAAAATGTTTTGTTTATTTATTTGACACAGAGAGGAGATCACAAGTAGGCTGACAGGCAGGCAGAGAGAGAGGAGGAAGCAGGCTCATCCCAGGACCCTGAGATCATGACCTGAGCTGAAGGCAGAGGCTTTAACCCACTGAGCCACCCAGGTGCCCCGAGATTTCTAGAGTAGTTCTATGCCAAAATATTTCTTCTGCTCAATGAAAGTGAATTTTAAGTTGCCCTAGGGGAAACACATTTAAGATATTATTTAAACCCTACTAACTGTCTACCCTGTCAAAATATATTATTTCTAGGGTGGTATGGGGAAATGCAAGAGGGAACTGAATGTGATTATGAAAGGGAAACATGAGAAATCCTTGTGGAGTCAGAATTGTTCATATCTTGACTGCAGTCATTGGTGAAGAAGCAACGCAGGTGATCAGAGTGTATAGATCTTCACATACACACACACACACACACACACACACACACACACACACACACATAAAGCACAAAATTCAATAAGATGGGTAGATTGTAACAACATCAATGTCCAGGTTATAACAGTTTTGAAAAATATCACCGCTGGAGGAAATCAAGTAATGGCTACACTAAGGATCTCTCACTGTGTGTTTCTTACAGTAGCATGAGTACGATGATCTCAATAAAAATGTCCATTGAAAATGTATTAATTCTGCTTCATACTTCTGCTTACCTTTAGTATTTCAGAGGACTGTTACGAAAATAAGCTGAGACAATGTGTACAAAAGCTCTTAAAATTACATAAATGAATATTAAAAATTATGTAAATGAAATATGTATTTATGACAATTCTGATGATGTATCACGTTGACCAAGCCGTGACAGGCCCATGAAGACTACTCAGTGAGCGCTCTGAAGGTGAATACAATGCCATCGATTGTTCCGCTAGGGATCTAAGAGTGGTATGAAGAATGTACCCAGAAAAGTTCTATGTGATTGGATGTTACAAGATGATAAGTACTAGCTTTGGTGACACACTATTAAATACCTGAATGGCTGAATAAATGAGTGAGCAAATTCATCCAGTGGCTGAGCAAACCTTTCTTTTTACTGTATTTTATTCTAGCAACCTAATGAGAGAGTGCCCACCTCTCAAAACAAAGAAATTGAGAATTCCCTAAAAGTACAAAATCCCAGAGGAAGGTTGGGCAGAACGAGGGTAAAAATTAAAAGCAGAATTGCTTAAAGCCAATTGCCTTTCGGTTCTGCACACATCCTGCAGACACCTTATGTTAGCCTGTTGGAACATAATTCTAGGCACAGAGCACCAAGTGTGTTCACAAGGCTTGTGTACAATGGCTTGCACTGTCGGTGAGGTCTTGAGTGAAGAGGAAGAAAGCAATTCTATAATTAGGACAAAGACAAAGACACCCTAGCACTTCATCAAGCTCCCTTCTATAATTAGGCTTCAAATATGGCATAAATTAGCATCCCAATGATTTTCATTGTTCCTGAGGTTTTCTAATATAAATAAAATGCACAAATTATCTAAAAGATAAAATATTATTTTGTAATTAAACCAGCTTCTGGATTCCTGGCCTTGTAGTTAAGTTGACTATTTAGTTAAGTAAAATTACCTAAATTCTTAAAATGCAAACGGAAGAGTTACCTGAATTCTTAAAAATTGTGGGCAGGCATAAGCTGGTAAGAATGTTACAACTTGTTCATAAACTTTCCCCAAGTCCAAAGACTTATTTGGTTTTAAAGTAATAGAAGCCATTCCTGCTTTTCCTTCATAATCTGAAAAAAAAGTTTGAAATAGCATTAATTTAACAGGTACTAGGTAATTTTTAAAATGACCCTGTTAATTACATACTATTTTCTGCAAATGGAGATGTTAATTCCATCACAGCAGTAATAATGCAACAATAGCATAAATAAGTGGGTTCTTCCCCAAGGATATGATCGACTTCCCAGAAATAAGTCAGGAACAGGAAAGGATAGAATCTATTCTTGATTGTTGACACTACACAAATGAAATAGATGGAATAGAAAACACCATAAATAACCCCTAGTTTGCATGCTACCACCGTTAATATAAAATAGTGGGAGGAAACATTTATTCAACGGTGAATATATTCCAGACAATTATCCATGTTAAGAATCAATGCAAAAATTAAAAGGCTACATTGTTTTTAAATTTAAAAACCAGACTGGTATTTCCATATTGAATTCCACAGATCACTTAGTGCTTATCAAGCCACCTATGGGTTTTTCCAGGGAATCAGAATAGACAGCACCCAAGGTCTGTCTAATAGAGTAAACATCCCCTTCCTCTGCTCCCCATTTAAACACTCGCACCCCATGTGCCCCGGACACCTATAAACATTAGTTGGACATTATTGTCATTTACCAAAACAAAACAAAATAGCAAAGGAGAACAGCTATCCTATAATTTCAATTTGGTAACTTTTCTTTGCCATTTTAACCATCATGAGACAATCCTCATATGCACATTTACAAAGATAAATGAAGCCAAACAGGTTTTAAAATTATTTTTGAAAAAGATTCATCTTAACTAGGGCTCTTGGGAGGCTCAGTGGGTTAAGTGTCTGCTTTCACCTCAGGTCATGATCCTGGGCTCCCTGCTCAGCGTGGAGTCTGGTTCTAGCTCTCCCTCTCCCTCTGCCCCTCCTCCCGCTCATGCTCTCTCGCACACTCTCTCTCTTTCTCAAATAAATGAAATCTTAAAAAAAAAAGATTCAATGTACCACAAGTCAGTGTTATTAAACATTTAAACTAGCACGAGTTCCTGTTTAGCGGCATGCATAAACTCTAGTCATAAAGGGAACAATAATAGACTATTGAAAAGATGGAATTATTTTCAAGCAGTGAGTCACTGACCAGAATTTTCAAGCTTTACTTAAAAATACACACGTCCATTAAAATTAAGTTGGTACCTGATGTGACCACGGCATTTGTTAGCCTGGTCTAGGGCATGACTTGCCAAGACAAGGCTAAGATATTTTAATACATAAAAAAATGAAATGCTGAATTAGTAAGATGGTTGCAGAAGTAAAGAAAAATGACACATTCTATTCTGAGAATTCTTCCAAACCTGAAATATACTCATACCTGGCACCGTCACCCCATAGACATTTGTCTCCTGTATGAAATCCAACATTCCAATAATGTCAGCAACCTCTGTGGTGGCAACATTTTCTCCTTTCCACCTAAATGAAAAACAAGTTCCAGTGAATGCACCTATATTCGAAGAAGTAGGTACCCGGTTTTAGTTTCAGTGCCTTGCATTTGGTTCTGTGCAAGTATCAAGTAACCAAATACAATGGCAGTTTTTGAAATGAAAGGCATTTCCAAGGAAGTGCTTTGTTGAGAAGTCAACAAAATCAGAATCGTTGTTTTAATTAAAATTACTTGATCTGTGTTTCATTGGTATAAATTGATTACTATAAGATGTTTTTCTATAGTATGTCATAAAAACAAAGTAGTGATAATTCCCTCTTTACTCTGAACTGTAATTATGATTAAGTACAAAACATTGTCTATCTCTAATGATAGAGTTAGGAAAAATGAAAGGAAAGCTATAGTTATCTCTCAGGGTAGTGGCCATCTTTAATTTCTAGGGGCTAACCCCTTTGGCTCCTTTATGCGTATGAATTATGGGTTGAATATGTTACTTCAATTAAAATAATTTTATACAAAGTGAGCACATAAGTTGGTAAAAGAAGGTGAGAAAGTATGATTCATTTATCCATTCAAACATTTTTTGAATGTCTCCTGTATGTCTTTCATTATTCCATAGTCATTGAGTAGTAAAGCAAAATCATTGCATAAGCCTAAAATAACCTTAAGGAATTAAGAAGGAAAATGTAAGAAAGGAAAATTTTGCTGTTTCATTGTTTTTATCATTCGGTCAAAAATTAGACCAGACTTGACCAAATTGGTTTCTGTCTTAACTCACCATTTAGACATCACATCTGTCTACTTATTTGATGTTCTAAAAAAAGGAACTCACTGATTTGGACCAAAGTGATTCATTTAAATAATGATAAAAATTGACATCAACATTTAAATTAGGTTTCAATCTAGAAACAGATGGCCAATGAATTTTTAAATGGGGATAAAAGCGCTTTTACAGAGATAAAAGTGCTCTGTCTACCCTGAAGGTACATACCACGTGGTCTATAATCTTTCCACGAAGCGTTGCTTGGACATAGTTCACAATCACAGAAGAAGCAGTACGACCCATGCTATTTCATACCTGAAAGTGTCACCAATACGGTCCCAAAAATAAAGGAAATTGTTCTGATCTTGCACCAGTAAGTCTCCTGTGTTAAAGAAAACATCTCCCTTCTTAAAAACATCACAAAGCAGTTTCTTCTCTGTGTGCTTTTTACTCCCGGCGTAACCAAAGAAGGGATTATTCTTATTCACTAGAGAAATGAGCAGCCCAGGTTCTCCTGAGAGAGAAAGGCACTTTTTGGTGATTTGATTAAAATCATTATTACACATATCACGCACGTACTTAGAGTATATCTGACCAACACAACCAGTGTTGATATTCTTCCCCTGAACTTGATTTTTATTATATTTGGTATTTACCCTGGGTGCCTGCATCCAACATACCCTTTTGCGGACTGGCACCAACACAAATCACTTTGGAAAAACTAGCAAAAAGGAAAGCGAATGCAGACAAAGGCAATTTAAATTTATTTTACATCCTATCCTGGGTGGATAGACCAAAGGCTACCGCTTTTTTCAAGTTCCCTAGATTGTAACACTGATAATAATGAAACTATGTAAATAACCATAATAAAAATTTTCGTAAGATTATGATAGTAGCAATGTTTATTGGGCTTTTACTACGTAGTAAGCCCCATGAACCCCTTGCAACTGTCATCCTATTTACTCTTATTTTTTAAATTTATTTTTATTATTATTATTTGCCCAGGGGTACAGGTCTGTGAATCATCAGGCTTACGCCTTTCACAGCATTCACCATAGCACAAACCCTCCCCAATGTCCATAACCCACATCCTATTTACTCTTCACAGAAATCCTTCAAGGGTGGATGGGCTATGGACATTGGGGAGGGTTTGTGCTATGGGGAGTGCTGTGAAAGGTATAAGCCTGATGATTCACAGACCTGTACCCCTGGGGCAAATAAGAAAAAAAAAATTTAAAAAAAGAAATGCAAAAAAAAAAAAAAAAGAAATCCTTCAAAAATGATAATTAAAATCCGTATTTCACGAGGAAGAAGCCATGGCTCAGAAGGGTCAAGTAAATTACTGAAGAGCAACACGTTGAAAGGAATGGACCTAGAACTCAAATTCAAGTCTTTGATTTTGCAACAGGGTTTCTGTTCAATACTATCTCTGATCTAGAAGTTAACAGAAGCTTATGAAAATGTTTTATTCTTATGGGATGTTGTGTGGAAATCCTCAACGGGCAAGAGATGAGGCATGATTCCTTATATGTAGACACGTTAACTGGAAAAAAAATTTTCGATCAGATTTACTCAAATAATCAGGATTTTGCCCGGCAAGCTGCAAGGTAAAAATCTACTTCTAAGAGAAGGGTAGAAGACAAAGGGGAGCAGCCCTCACTGTCCCAGAACATCCCAAGGCCACTGTTGACTCGATGTGCCCCCCTGTAAACAAAGGCAATGTCCAAGCGATAAATGAGATGGGGTTAATTCCAGAACATTGTAAACCAATTATGTCATTTTGACATTGTTCAACGTTCATTGCTCCCACTCCTACTGGACATCCTGGCTTCCACAGGCACATATGCCACTGGCCAAGCCAAGTCTGTTCAGCTACTGGAGAGGAACCTCGTTGTCACTGTCATCACTGACACCTTCAACATCATCGTCATCGTCGTCATTGTTACACTTCCTAAGCACTGCATTTATCTGATCCTCATCACAAACCTGTAACATAGGCCATTATCTTCATTTTATAGCAAAGAAACCAAAAAAGAGATAGCAATTTGCCCGATGTCCTACGGTTATCAAATGTGGGAGATGGGTTTTGTTGTTGTTGTTGTTGTTTGTTGTTGTCATTGTTGTCGTTGTTTTAAAGGCTCAGGCTGCATGCTGAGATCAAGACTCAGACGCTTAGCTGACTGAGCCATCTGGGTGCCCCCAAGATGGGTTTTTATAAACCACGTTCATCTGACTCCAAAGCCTGTCCTCCAACACATACTCATTCAGTCTACATTCGCTCTATTGCAGAGATTTCTAAGCCTCTAATGTTCCCCTTAAAATGTATGTTCTTTGTTTTTCTTTCAAGACACAAGTTGACAGTTTCTTCCCTGACAAATTAATTATTGCAAATGCTTTAAAAGATCATAGTATTCTTTACCTATTCTAGGCAAATGTATGCAAGACACAGTATCATTAATGGAAAAAATTGAGTAATTTATAATGAGAATCACAAAACACTAAAGCAAATGTTTGGGGACAATCTGCCTTTTTTATTTTTTAATTTACAGATTTATTTATTTTAAAGAGAGAGAGAGTGCAGGCACAAGTCAGGGGAGGAGCAGAGGGACAAAAGAGAGCGAATCCTCAAGCAGACTTGCACTGAGTGAAGAGACCACATGGGGCTCAATCCCAGGATCCTGAGATCATGACCAGAGCCAAAATAGAGTTGGCCACTTAACCGACTGAGCCACCCACGTGTCCTGGGACAATGCGCTTTTTAAGAAACCCTTTGTACAAGCAGTTCTGAGACTCAAGTTCCAATGTCAATACTGTCCTAAATCCAATAAATAAAACACACTAGGTGTGCATGGCTGGCTCAGTCAGTACAGCACGCAACTCTTGATCTCGAGGTTGTGAGTTCGAACACCATGTTGGGTGCAGAGATTACTAAAAAAAAAATCTCAAAATAAATAAGCAAAGTAAAATAAAGTACACTAGAAAAGTGTGAATAAATAAAGCTCTTTATAATCTTTTTAGAAATGGCTTTCTCTTGCACACAGCTTCTAGACTTGAATTAGGGGAAGATATTTGATAAATGCTCTTAGGCTTGACCTTTAGAGGACAGGGTGATTTGTTTTTTAATAGATAAGGCTTATATTCTTTCCAAGCTTCCGGCTACCAGAACACGCAAACAAGCCAGGCCTGCAATCTTTATCTCCACATTTGAAGTAAAGATTTAAATGAATTCATCTTTGAAATGTAGTCTAAGCATATTCTGAAGAAAGTAAAAAGTAATTTTGGCCTGATTTATTCAGACTGAATCTCTAAACAATTCCAAATGCACATTTCTGCGCTGAAATTTCTAGACTGATCATAAGCAGCAGAAAGCTAATTGTCTAACCAAAAATTATCAGAAACTCCACCCTGGTGAAGGAAGGCAGTGAGAGGGAGAAGAGAAGAGGGTAGGTAGCAAGCCACATGCCAGGCTCTCTGTAGGGCTCTGCATACATCATCTCATTTAATGGTCAACAAGAACCTCACAAAATAAATATTGTCAACTCTACATACAAAGAAAATGAGACTCAGCTCATGTGGCCTGCCCCAAAGTTGTACAGTTTCTAAGGGTGAGAGCCCAGATATAAATGTAAACTTTCCACTATACCTACAGTGATAACCTAAGGCATTCTTTTTTATATTATATCTTGGTGATAGAGGATATTAGCACTACTGTTACAACTAGAAGAGTAGATTAGGAAAAAGCAATAATCCATTTTAAACTTCAGTAACTGACCATCCGAGTGACCCAATTGGGATCCCTAACATCTAATAATGAAACTATTCTACATGCATTGAAATTCCAAATAAATTTCATCATATATCAGTAACAGCCATTCTTTCTTTTCTAAATTTAGTAGTAATTAAATAGAAATTCAGAAACTTTTGCCTGAAGAGATGTGGTCAAACAAAAGAATCTTACCTTTTTTCACATGAATACACCAGCCCTGTTCATTTCTAATGGGTTCATCTTTCTGAAAATCATACTTTATCAAGTCAAAACCGAAAAGAAGCTGCAAAAACAAAATTAAACAACAAAAACAACAAAATATTTATTTGTGCAGCGACATCTACTGGTGGTAGAGTTTATGTTCAGGCAATTGAAATGAAGAATTAGAATGTAGATTTATGAAAACAAGTAAACTTTCCTGATAAAAAATTAAATATATATTTGAAAATCAAAACTGAAGGCACTAGTAAACAGCACTTGTATACCGGCATTTACTTTCATTTCATTTTATGTTGCACATTACCTAGCAAAACATTGATTTTATTCTTGAATGAGTGGTATCAAACATCCCTGTCCTCAGTTACATACTCTACTAACTCTAGCTAAGAGGAACACTTCTTGCTTTCTTCTTGAAATCATTCAAAAACATTTCTTGAGTGGGTGGGGCACCTGGGTGGCTCTGTTGGTTAAGCCTCTGAATTACGGTTTCAGCTCAGGTCATGATCTCAGGGTCTTGAGATCCTCTCTCTCTGTCCCTCTGCTCATGCTCTCTCTTTCTCAAATAAATAAATAAATAAAAATTTAAAAAATCCCTTGAAATGAAAGTTTTAATAAAACTAAAATTTCAACTACATGAAAGCAAGAATTTTGTTGTCTATTTTTAATTACGATCCCTTAAAAAGAGATCAGATGCCTATTTGACTTTGAACTTCTCCCCAGGCCTTTCACCTTCATGTCCCTAAACTAACACTCAGTACTTCTGTGCTGTGAGATGGAAAATTTGTTAGAACGTACTCATCACATTGGGAAACAAGCTAGTTGGACATCTCCCCTTGTCCCCAAATATTTCCAGCTACCCTGCTCCTGTCATGTTCACCTACCCATTAAGAGGTGAATCTGGGAGGAAACACTTCAGATTGGTTCAACCCCACCCCTTCATTCTATATGTAAGAAAACCAAGGTTTTGCAGATCAATTAAACAATCTTATTAAGGTGAACTAGAAAATAGTCATCTAAAACACACACACACAAAAAAAATAATAAGGAAGGACCCATAAAAGAGAGAGAGAGACAAAGAGGAGGAGGAACAAAGTGAATAAATATAGAACAAAGAAGTGGGAAAAGATGAATAAAATTAGTGAGATAAATGTACTATGATTTATCCTCAAGGACTAAACACAAACATCCCTGGTTTTTATTATCAGCAAAATCAGCATGTAAGTAGAATCACAATTCATTATTTGAATTAAAATATAAATGACAGCCACTGATGTTGACTGAGAACTTGCTGTGTGCCAGATACTGCTACAGGCTTAAGGGCAGTATTAATTTAATTACCAACACCCTATGAGGTAGAAATTAATATTGTCCCATCTTAAGATGTGGGCCAATGAGAGAGGTAGCAAAGCAAAATATATTGTGATTCTAGACATGAAGATTCTTTATTAAAATGCAAGCTCGTGCCTTGTTCTTTGCCTGTAATTGTGATAACAGCTTTCTGGCCACGCTCCTAATGACTGGTAAAAAGAAAGATTCCAGAAGTTCCAGAACCGCATTTACCATTTTGGTCAAACAAGAAGAGAGCCCCATTCATTACCCATCTCCTGTTGTAACTTGTTTTATATTTTGAGAAATTTGCTCAGCAACTGATGATATCAGGCTTAGTGTCATTTCTTTTATATTAATTCATCAACTGCATTTGTGGGTGAGATTCCTTCTCCATCAAATCACCATTCAGTGTGCCTGTTACCACCCACAGGGGACTTGCAGGTCACATATTGGGTGATTTTATGATACGAATGGAATTTAAATATATCACAGCATCTTCCAGAGCTAGTCTGGGTCTGAGTATTAAGTTTCAGCTAGAGAGATTTCTATTTTTTTTGTGCCTTCAGGAGATCCCTCGAGATTACAGAAATGACTATTATTATCACAACACAGATAAAAAAGATAGATGCCCTCTTTCATATCCCCTTAAATGTATGTGTGCACGCACAGGTGTGGGTATGCATGTCTGTGTCCGGAACAGAGCCACAGGCGTCCCATTCACAACAGACGGGGCCAATGGATCCCCAGTGATATGCAGTACACACCGACGTGGGTTGCACACTGCCCTTGGAGATCTCACACGCACCTGTCTGCTTCTGCATATTCACATGTGTAAATGCAGAAGCTGGAAGGAGAACACAAAAATCGCTCCCTCTGTGAAGACGTGCGGAGACTCTGAATTCAGAGGAGAGTGACTTGTCAAAGTTAAAAACTTAAGGAAGAGCAGAGCTTAGAATACAGCCCCCCCCCAAAAAATAAAAAGAATACAGGCCTCCATGCAGTGAATGCAATTCACGGGTTTCCCCTCAACCTTATACTACATTGCCTTGAGCTGCACAGTAGAGGCTCATTTCTCTGGCACCACAGGGAAAGGCTAGTTTCTCTTGCTTAAACAAAAGACCCAAAAAAACCACAAGCACATACATGTAAATCATAAATCTATTATATATCATAATATCTATTATGCATGTATATCCATAATACATACATGTATCTATTTATGTAAATAGCTATATATTATAATATTATACATCATTGGGTCATTATGGATACTTAGTCTTAGAATGGGTTGTTATGCAACAGCATAGTTCTGAATGGTTCACAAACTTATGTTAAAAAAAAACAAGCAAAATAGAAAAATATGAAGACAATTTATAATTTCCCCAAGGCCCTATAGCTCAGGGGTTAGAGCACTGGTCTTGTATAATTTCCCCAAATTCTACCAAAAGTAAGCTGGCACTAACATGGTGTAATAGAGTCTCAACACAGCCACAGTGATCCCATTAAACTGAAATAGAAACACTCGGTCTTCTGTTCAAAATCTTTGCTCACCTCACTGTGATGACTGTGGTTTCCTTGCTGTCCCTCACACATGACAGGCATGTAACCACCTGAGGGCCTTTGTACTGGCTATTCATTCCACTTTTTTTTTTTAAAGATTTTATTTATTTATTTGACAGAGAGAGAGAGATCACAAGTAGGCAGAGAGCAGGCAGAGGGAGAGAGAGAAGCAGGCCCCCACTGAGCAGGGAGCCCGATGCAGGGCTCGATCCCAGGACCCTGAGATCATGACCTGAGCCGAAGGCAGAGGCTTAACCCACTGAGCCACCCAGGTGCCCCATTCCACTTTTTTAAAAAGATATATTTATTAATTTTGGGGGGGGGAGAGAATCTCCCTGCTGAGCATGGAGCCCGATGCGGGGCATGATCCCGCAACCCTGATTCCATGACCTGAGCCAAAATCAAGAGTCGGATGCACAACCAACTGAATCACCCAGGCGCCCCTACTCATTCCACTTTGAACACCAGACAGCCTCATGACTCATCCCTTTATTTCCTTCAAGTATTTCCCTAAATGTCACTTTCTCAGTGTGGCCTTTCTGGCTACTCTCTCTAAAATTGCAAAAATCCTTCCCCCCTCCCCCCTGACACAATCTTCTTTTCCTGTTTAATTTTTCTCTTCAGCACTTATGCCTATGGAATGTTTATTGTGTTATATTTATTTATCTTGTTTGTTTTCTGACTTCCAAAATAGACTATAACCTCACATGAGAAGGAATTTATGTCCATCGTGTTCACTGTGTTCACAGTGTCAGGTATACTAAAAACTTTTAATAGACTATATAAAGGAATGCATTTGATGAGCATCATTACAGATGTGTTTAAATTGATAGGGGGAAAGGTAGGAAACTGAGTAATAAAGGAACCTATAAAAAATGATACCACACCATTTTAAGAAACGCAATCAATTTAAATTCCCTTGAATTTAACAAAAGAAGATGGAACCGAAGTTAAATTATGTGTTTCTTTAGCATGAGAGTAATCAGTCCCTGTGGCATCAAGGATTTAACCTTAAGCCCAGTTTAACCAGAGGTCTGACTTTTCACTCTCAGCTTCTGGGAGATTCTCTCCATGCCCTGCAATGTCATGGCCAATGGGAGTCTATGTGTTAGCCTAAGGGCTTTTGGCATCCAGTTAGTGACAGTACGATTTAGATTTAGTGTCTCTGAGCCACACAAATAATGTGTAGGGCGGGGACTTTGGGTCTCCCAGCTTGACCTCTTGAGGGATCCAAGAAGGAGTTCAGCCACACAAGCAACCAAGTAGATTTAAATAATGGAGCCTCAAAGAAGACTGTGGATACCAAGGCTAGTGAGCGTCCCTGGCTGGCAACACTCCGTGTACATGGTCACACGTCAGTTCCAGGAGCGTAATGCCATCCTGACTCCACACGAAAGGATCCCTAAAAGCCTTGCATTTGGTGCCCTTCTGATTCTGTCCTATTGCTTCTCCCTCCATTTGATTTTAATCTGTATCCTTTAGATATAATAACAGTAATTATGACTGTAACAGCTTTTGGTGAATTTTGGGTCCTTAACGAATCACGGAACCCAAAGTGGGTTGTTGGGACTTCAAAACTGGCAAATGCTGTGGGAAGTGAGGGTGGTCTCATGGAGATTACTGCCTAACTGCATAACTGGTGAAAATTCATGGTCCATAAAAAATGCCTACTTTTATAATAATAAAAATGTTTACAGAAATGTGAAGGAAAAAATCCTTTTTATTTATGGACTTACTATGGAAGATGAGAAGATTAGCACTTATATTTCCTCCTCTCCTCCCACCCAATTCCCATCATAGTTACTGCTATAATTATTTTTATATTTTCAGGATTGATACTGCCATCCCATTTATAAACACAAATCAATCTTCTGTATTTAAATGGATTCAATCAAACCTTTTAACTGAAGGCAATTCCTTCATTTCTAAAATCTGCTTTCTCTTCAGGTTGACTGGACATTTTCACTGAATTAATTTTATAAAGAAGTATGATATTCCTATACATACATGGGTATTGTATTCTCTGAGTTCTTAAAGTTTTGAGAACACCTCTTTGTTGCCTTTATACTCAAAGAACAACTCAGAAGTAAAATTCTTAGGTGAATACCTTTTTTTTTTTTCATGGCATTGAGTGTTTTGAGAGATGCGTGAGATGATTCCCATCTTCACCCTACACTTCGTACAACCTTTGTTTTCTCCTTACGGTTCTTCAATTTATGTTCAGTAATTTTACCAGCATATATTTTTCTGATGGTAATTCTGTACTATTTGTATTTTTCCTGGAACACAGTGTGCTCTTTTGCTAAAGATTGAAGTCTTTTTTTTAAAAGATTTTATTTATTTATTTGACAGAGAGAGAGAGAGAGAGAGAGAGAGAGACACAGCACAAGCAGAGGGAGCAGCAGGCAGAGGAAGAAGCAGGCTCTCCCCGAGGAGGGAGCCCTATGTGGGACTCGATCCCAGAACCCTGAGAGCACGACCTGAGCCGAAGGTAGGGTCTTAACTGACTGAGCCACCCAGGTGTTAACTGAGCTTTTATTTATTTATTTATTTATTTTTAAATATTTTACTTATTTAATTGACAGACAGACAGTGAGAGAGGGTACACAAGCAGGGGGACAGGCAGAGGGAGAAGCAGACTCTCTCTGAGCAGGGAGCCCAACACGAGGCTTGATCCCAGGACCCTGAGATCAAGACCTGAATTGAAGGCAGATGCTTAACAACTGAGCCACCCAGACACCCCTGAGCTTTTATTTTTAAAGAGAATATTATTGCAATTTTTGAATCTATGGGAAATTGTTTTTCTAAACATTCCCTGGTCATATTATGGGGCTTATTATTTTGCTGTGTATCTCTATTTTTTGTCAGCTACCTTTTATTAAGACTTATTTTCTCTCTCTTTTTTTTTCAAGTTTTATTTCTTCCAGGGATTTCATGTTTGTTCCCTCCAAATTGTATCATCCCTGGGTGTAGAAAAAGAGAAGCCAGTCCGTAACTGTGACTTGGGATCGTCTGTCAAATGCAGTCACCACATTCTTTATAGTGCTTGCTCTGGGGGCTTATATGGCACACATACCCGTTCGGCTGCATGCATTTAAATGGTAGGAGCAGCACACGGGAAGGACATTTGGGACACAGGAACTCTGTGTTGATGCCTCATCTTTTTCCTTCTTTATTAATATCCTATCTCTGTTTAGATGCTGATTTCTCTGTGAGACAGTAAGTGGAAGCTTCCATTAGGTTTCAATTTTTGAGAGACAGACTTATCAGATCCCCCCACATGATTACAAAACAGTTATTTGGTTCAAATTTTTCTGATGACCTGCTATGTAACAAAACAGCAATATATGCATGAAATGAGAAAAGATAGAGTAGAATTCAAATGATATCGGGTACAATTTTTTCATTTTTTTTTCAAAAAGGAAAAGAAAAAACCCAACTAAAATAAGTTGAAAATCAGAAATTTTCCAAATAAATTGGAGACAATGACTTCTTGCTTATTGACAGTATTACAGTCTGACAGGAATTTAAGGTATTATAAAATTATAATGAGGTAAAGTCAGTAATGTAAAATACAAATCTTCTTCATTGTGCTCCTGTTGGATGATTACTTGGGAATGACTCAGCTTCACTAAGAAGCCTTAAAATGAATATCAAATTCTTAATGGAATCAGTGCAATGAGTTGAGAAAATTAACTGTAAGGAATGAAAAACTCAGTAATATCAGCACTTACTTTCCCAAAATTAGTTTTCAGAATGCAGCTGCATTTCTGAGAGGTCAATAAGACCCTCAAAATCCCAAAGACTGTATCATGAAAATAGTTTGCACCTCCTCTAGGTTCCAAACACAAGAGAAATTTATACCAGCTTTGAATCTATTTCTTCACTTTTTAAAAATTATATCTCGCTCTTCTGATACTTCTTACTAAATATTTATTTTGTACTTCTTTAATTTTTGCTGTTGATTGCTTCCTTATTTTTATTTTCTTTGAGTTTATTTTGGTTGCTTTTTAATTAACCCCCAGAAATGGATATTTAGCTCACAAATTCTCGACCATTCTTAGGTAGGTACAAAAGTTTTGAAATATAACATTTTCTTTTATTCAGCTCCAATTATTTTTTTATTTTTATTTTTATTTTTTCATTTTAGAAACAGAGAGAGAGCATGAGAACGAGCCCGAGTAGGGGGAAGAACAGAAGGGGTGAGAGAGGGACAAGTACCAGGAGACTTTCCGCTAAGCATCGAGCCTAAGCATGGGCTCCGTCCCATAACCCGAAATCACGACCAAAGCCGAAATCAGGAATCAACTGACAGCACCACCCAGGTGCCCCATTTCAAATTATTTTTTAATTTCAATTATGATTTTTTTGTCCACTCATGGAAACTTACAGATATTCTATAACCCAATATACAGGCTATGACCTACCCGTCATTTAAAAAATTCATTTCTACCTTAATTAAATTGCTGTCAGAGAACATAATCCATATTTAATCCCTGAAGTTTGCTGGCATTCCCTAAGTCGCCCAGTAATCTTTGTGAATGTTTCATAAGTGCTTGAAAAGAACGGATATTCTGCAGTTTTTAGATGCAGTATCCTATAAATGTCTGTTAGTTCAAGTAATTTGTTGCATATTCTATAACATTAAAGGTTTTCTTTTGTTTGTTTTAACAAATACTGAAAGAGCTATAATATAATATCCTACTATGATTCTGGAGTTGTTTATTTCCACTTGAGTTTATATACACTGTGCTATATAAATTTAGAAAGCATTTTCTTTACTTTGACTTTTATTCTTTAAAAAAATATTGTTGAGTGTAAGCTTTATTTTTCTTTTTTCTTTTTTTCTTTTCTTTTCTTTTTTTTTTTTTTTTTTTTTTTTTTTTTTTTTTTTAGTGTAAGCTTTATTTTGACAATTATTTTCTCCAAAGCAGTTCAAGACATTGTTCAATCTTTTGGCTTCCATGGTTGCTACTGAGAAATCAGCTAGAAGTCTTTTATTCCTAGGTAAGTGATTTTTGGGGGCAGCTTTTAAGATTTTAGTGGTATCTTGATTTATCAGAAACCTATACATAATATTTGAGTGATATAAAAATAAAGTGTAAGCAGAAATACTGGATTGAAAAGACTCAGGAAAAATGGAAAGAGTCAAATTGACAGGTATCAGAAACTTTGCTTGTTTTTTATATATTATCTTACTAAATTTGAAAACAGAACAAAGAACACTTAGCTATCATTATCCCCACATTATAGAGGAAAACCTGGGAGACAGTTGATGACCGATGGTTCACCAAGAGGCCATGATTTTATAGACATTCTCAACTTAAAAA
Organism: Ailurus styani; assembly: GCA_002007465.1. NCBI lineage: Eukaryota > Metazoa > Chordata > Mammalia > Carnivora > Ailuridae > Ailurus > Ailurus styani. Next base: position 118,838 of record LNAC01000110.1, read on the forward strand.
AGAAAAAGAAAAAAAAAAGAAAAAGGAAAGGTGATCATATTTACCATAATTTACAAACAGAAAGTCTAGAAGAGAGGTAAACTGACCTCAATATATTTTTTATATAAGGAAAATACTGTACTTACTTTGTGAAAGAAACTTGTTCTCCCAATGGATCCTATTTTCCCAGTGTAATTCATGAAACAAATGTTTCCTTCAGTAGCTCCATAAAGCTCACACATCTTAATATTTCCAAATCTGTCTAAAAATTCCCTCCATACATCACTCCGTACACCATTTCCAATTGCCAAACGCACTTGATGATCTTTTTCTCCTTCTCTCTGTTAGAAGAAAAGATTTTACTTGTAATTTATTAATTCCAGTTCTCCATTCTTTCTTTCATTACTATGACTTTATTGGCAAATATCCAGAAGTAAGTTGCACATATGCAATAACGGAAGGGAAGTTAAAAAAAAAAATCACGTTTAACTCTGATGCCAAACCATGTCCAATAGCTAATGAAACTAACACTGCCTTGAGTAATACAGCTTTTATTACCCCATATCTGATAGAAGATCTTCTTACATTCCAGATTACCAAAAGCCTTATTTTGGTAGAGATCACGTAAGGAAGAAAGCATATTTCAGGAAAAAAAGGATTACTTTAAAAAAATTATAAAATATATTTGGGTTTGTACTCTAAGCTCTACTACTTATTATCTACATAACTTTGAACAAAAACGTTGAATACCAATCTGATTCTCCGTTTAGTCACCTGTAAAACTGAGACTACCTCTCTCACTATATATTGCAGTATAGAGGTAAACCCAGGGCCTAGCATAGGGTAAACAATACACTGAGGTCATCTAATGCATGTAATATTTGACTTGCAAATATTATAGCAACTGCTTGTAAATATTATCATTTTTATTATATTAGTCACCATACAGTACATCATTAGTGTTTGATGTAGTGATCCAAGATTCATTGTTTACATATAATACCCAGTGCTCCATGCGATATGTACCCTCCTTAATACCCATCCCTGGGCCCTATGACCTGGCAATTGTAAATATTATTTTTAAATGTCCAATATTCTCACATTTTTTTCTTCTGATTCATACTTGAGAATTGAAAAAAAATAGAACTATATTTTACTCTATATTCAGCAGGCACTATATTAACATGAATTATACACTGATCAAAAATGAGAACCTCACACCTGTTAGAATGGCTATTTTAAAAGAAGACAAGAAATAACAAGTGTTGGCAAGGATGGAGCAAAGGGAACCCTTGTGCACTATGGGTGGGAATGTGCATTGGTACAGCCACTATGGAAAACAGAAGAGAGGTTCCTCCAAAAATTAAAAATAAAACTCCCATGTGATCCAGCAATCCCACTTCTGGGTACTTATGTGAAGGATAAGTGGAAAAAATATATCCACACCCCCATGTTCAATGCAGCATGATTTACAGTAGCCAGGACACAGAAACAACCTAAGTGCCCACTAACAGATGAATGGGTAAGAAATTGTAGTACACACACACACACACACACACAGACACACACACACACACACAGTGGGATATTACTCAGTCAAGAGAAGGGAAATATTGCCATTTGCAACAACACAGATGGACCTTGAGGGTGTTATGCTTAATGAAATAAATCAGAGAAAGAAAAAGACCATGTGATTTCATGTTTATGTGAAATCTAAAAACAAAAGCAAAAACAAAACCCAAAATAATCCCGAATCCAAAGGTTATAAATATAGAGAACAGAGTCAAGGAGTGGAGGGAGGGTGAAATGGGTAAAGAGGATCAAAAGGTACAAACTTCCAGATATAAAATAAGTAAGTCATGGGAATGTTATACACAGCATGGTGAGTATAGTTAAAAATGCTGTGCTAAATATGTGAATGTTGTTAAGAGTAAATCTTAAAAGTTTCACCACAAGAAAAAGAAATTTATAACTATGTGTGATGTTGGACATTAACTAGATTAATTTTGGTGATCATTTTGCAATATACACAAATATCAACTTGTTATGATATACACCTAAGACTTATATAATGTTAAATGTCAATTACACCTACCAAAAAGACTGAGTAAGAATAGAGTATGAATTAAGAGTAAGAACATACTATCGGTATAGTTATGATAAATCCATAATTCCCTCTGAGCGATCTCCATTCTTACCAAAGGTAATTATAAAATTAACAAGAAACAATAATACATGAACAGCAATAAAAGAGAAATCAATATCCCTGCACTTATAATTAAAAATAAACAACTGAGCACATTCGTTATCTCAGTGCCTTCTCAGTCTTAAAGGAAAGATTTTTATTGATTAACTCTCAAGAACAAAGAGAATGTGAATGCAAGGTCATTTTGGAAACTGGAAAGTAAACAGTGACAGCCATGTGACTAAGCAGAGTGGGAAAGGCTGGCATCAAAGCCTGCAGGTGGGGACACAAAAAATGCTCTGAGGTGTTATGAAAGCAGCAGAAGGGATGAGGAAGGCAGAAGGCTTGGCTGAAAATGTCTAAGTAGCCCCCCCACCCTTAGATACTCCAACACAGACAATGCATCTGGGCATCTGCCCTTGCTGTGCAGTAGCCAAATCCTGGAGACTAACTTGCTGGAGAAGTCCATCCAGACAGACACCAGTCTAGGGTTGAGGAATCTATGGAAGACGGTCGCGTTACAGAAAAGTACGAATACTAAATGGTGAGATCACTAAACTCTTCTGCTCTGATCTCAGAGCAAAACTAATATATAGTGACAGAAATCAGAATACTGTTCACATTTGGTGGAATAATGGCTGATTCTTGAAGCTATCCAGGGGAATGGTCTTCAAGAAAAAAGTAAACAAAATTACTTAAAAATACTCCAACTGCTGTTAAATCATAATGAGAAATTTCAGCTGCAATGGAGAGTTTGAGAGTATTTCAATACTAATTCATTTAGATCCTAATTCATTGGGTGTTTAGAAAGCTACATTTTTAAAAAAGCAATTATTAGAAATGAAAAGTTGAAAAAATAAAATTGTAATGATCTTTTAATTACATGATGTGCCTCAGCTATGAATAAAATGTATGTATCATAATTTCTTTATAACAACTTAAAAAACTGATTACCGGCATAATTATATTGGTGCCAAAGAGGGAGAAGAAATACATCTATATGAATACGTGAGTAGGAAGTCAGGTAGATGACAATTAAAACTAAAAAATCAAGAAATAGTAACATACATATTTTACTAGAAATATATGACTAGATAACAACCAAAAATATCTTAAAATAATGAAGGGTGTTTACTTCTAGAGATCAGGTATTGATAGCAAGGGGTTAACTTTATTTTTTTATTTTATTTTTTAAAATATTTTATTTATTTGACAGAGAGAGAGATCACAAGTAGGCAGAGCAGCAGGCAGAGAGAGAGGGGGAAGCAGGCTCTCCGGTGAGCAGAGAACTGGATGCAGGGTTTGATCCCAGGACACTGGGATCATGACCTGAGCCGAAGGCAGAGGCTTAACCCACTGAGCCACCCAGGCACCCCGGGGTTAACTTTATTTTGAGAGTACTATTTGGTTTTTTTAAACTATGGAAGTCTTTATTTGATAAAATAAAAATTAAATGAAAAAATAATCTAGGTGGGCGCCTGGGTGGCTCAGTGGGTTAAAGCCTCTGCCTTCGGCTCAGGTCATGATCTCAGGGTCCTGGGATCGAGTCCCACATCGGGCTCTCTGCTCAGCAGGGAGTCTGCTTCCCCCTCTCTCTTTGCCTGCCTCTCTGCCTACTTGTAATCTCTCTCTCTCTCTCTCTGTCAAAGAAAGAAAGAAAGAAAGAAAGAAAGAAAGAAAGAAAGAAAGAAAGAAAGAAAGAACGAAAGAAAGAAAGAAAAAGAAAAAATAAACTAGGAGGCAAGCAAGAGTGTGCATATATTGAAAATAAGACTCCAAGTGGCTGATTTCCTGCATCAATAGGGTTGAACAGAGAAAAAAACTCACTCAAGATACAAGCAGCTCCTTCCAACACAGAGGAGCAACTGTGTACTGGTTTCCGCCTCCCATGGGCATGTTGGATAAGGACCTGCCATGGAGCTCGTTCTTGGATTTTCTGCTACCATTTTTCTGTACAAGCCAGTAGTGCTGCAAATCTTAGGATTTATTCTACTTGAACAGAGAACAATCTTTTATATAGTATAGCTCTTGGATGCTTTCCAGGTCAGAAATGAATCTCAGCAAGTATCATTACTTATAAAATGTGTTGCACACTCCAGAAAACAGTAAGAAGGTGGTTTATAAACCAAATTCCATAGACATTAACCTGTGTGTGCTACAGCCAAACAAGCTTACTAAATAAGGATAAATATTCATCCAAAAATGATTCAATTGATAAAGAACATTGAATTATCAATACTAGGGTAAGGCTTTGGTCTAAAAATACAAATCCACTTATGTAACTCTCAAGATATCTTTATTCGATGGTTTTCTCTTTTATTTTGTTTTTTAAATTCAGTTATTTATTTTAGAGAGAGAGAGCAAGAGAGAGAAAGGAAGCACACATGGCGGGGGGCAGGGAGCCGAGTCCCTCCTGAGCATGGATTCCACTGGCGGGTCCATGCCAGGACCCTGAGATCACAAACTGAGACTAAATGCAGACTCAGACCCTTAACTGACCGAGCCACCCAAGCACCACTGGTCTTCTCTACTGAAACAGACCCAGAAGATCATGCTTTGAGGTGTATGAGAAAAGAAGGACTGATTCATTATTTACTGTTACGGGAAAAAAGAGAAGGTGTATTTCTTCAGATTTCGAAATGCATGCACATCAGAAAATTTGGAAAGCATGGGAAAATTTAAAAAGGAATTAAAAAATCTGTAATCCTACTATGCCAACATTATTTTCATATAACCATGTATATACATGAAAAGTTACAATCACACTGTATTAGAGCTATATATTCTTTTTTATTAATATTATATATGAACACTATCCTAAGGTATTCAAATAGGATTTTTCATGTTTATATAACTGTCATATCATTATATCACAATTTATCTACTAAGACCTACTTTTGGATAACCACCTTGCTTTCAAATATTTACCTATATAAAGAAACCTGAGTGATTATCCTGTCTATAAATCTTTGCAGCTCATTTATAGATTCCTCAAAGTTATCAATAGTTATCAACTTGTATGATTTTGTTACCAAAAACTGTTGTATAAAAAGGACATCTTATTTACATCACACCTCTTCAATGTACTAGAACTAAGAATTCATTTAATTTAAAACATTAATTTGGTAAAAAAATGTGGAATAATCCTTTTTTGGATTTAATTTATTTTCTTTGATTTTAGGCAAGTTGAATTCTTGTCATACAATAATATATTAATGAGATTAACACTTTGTTTTAACAGTTAACAGAATTTATTTCCTTTTAATTTTTATTTTTAATATTTGCAATGTGTTTATTTTTATAATTAAATCTATTATTCTCTTCTTTTGTTAATATTTTTACTTAATTTGTGATTTAAAATCTCCTTTCCCATCCAACATCAAAAAAAAACCTCAATAGACTATCTTCTTCTTTATATTCAACAATTACAATCATCTAGAATTTGTGAGAAAAGTATAACTTTTATTTTTTTTGAAAAGTGTAACTTTTAAATTTTCATGTAATGTTTTGTCTCACTTAAGGCCAATTCAGATTTCATGAAAATTTAGTTTATAATTTATTCAGCTCTAGTTATCCAAAGACTTGCAAATAGAATGTTCTCAATTAATAAAAGCCTAACATCTTTAAACTGATTCAGTAAGTACATGCACACAAAATACTTCTAAACAATTCTCTAAAATCTTCCTTTAAAAGATAACTGAGAATCAAAACCTACACACTTCTGAAAGAATGAAATATAAATGACATAATTGATGTAAGTGATGTAAATTATAGTCGTTTTACTGTTTACTGAGGTAATTGCCTACAGTTGTCAATGGCATCATTCAGATTTTTGTTTCCTTGATTCAAACCATGAGCCAGGAAGTATATATAAATGAAAATAATATGATTCCTTTGTTTATAATAATAATGCAAAAATTATATAAAAACCTGTGGCGAGTCCAAAAGATAGTTATTTTTGACATACACACACACTCATATGTATATACGTATGTGGAAAGAGTGAAAGAGAGAGAGAAATAAACAAAAGTTTAAAAAAAAACAGTTTGTACAGGAATGGAATTTTACCTAAAACATATATACAATAAGATGTCATCATAAGGTCTAAATCAAGGGTTATTAGCAAACTACGGCGTATGGGGCCAAATTCAGCCTACTTCCTGTTTTTGTGAATAAAGTTTTGTTAGAACACCATCACCCTATTTGTATGGACTGTCTATTGCTGCTTTTGTAATACAGAGGCAGAATTAAATACCTGTGACAGAGAAGTATGATCTACACAGCCTAAAATAATTTACTAATCTGTGCTTTTTTTTTTTTCTCGCCTTTGTTCTAAATTGTAAAGAAAGTAAAAAAAGCAACCACTTCTAATATCAAGACAAGTCAAACACCATCTGGTTAAGAGGATGATACACTGGAGCTACAAATATTGGTTCATTAAAATTCTTCCATGGTTGGTACATGGTCCAGATTCCCAGGTAAGCTCATTTTATATTTCTTTCTTCTCTCTTCTTTTTTTTTTAATATTTCTTTTTTAAGATGGGATTTATCTCACTGGAAATAACTGGGAACTGGTCTTATTTGTAAAGTGGGTGAGTAGCATCTCATGCACATTGAGCATATTGGTAAGTAGGCAAAATACTGGTCCGATGAATCTTTTTTTTTTTTTAAAGATTTTATTTATTCATTTGACACAGAAAGAGATTACAAGTAGGCAGAGAGGCAGGCAGAGAGAAGGAAGAGCAGAGAGCTGAGCAGAGAGCCCGATGTGGGCCTCGATCCCAGGACCCTGAGATCATGACCTGAGCCGAAGGCAGCAGCTTTAACCCACTGAGCCACCCAGGCGCCCATCCGATGAATCTTTTTAAGGACTACCCACTAGTGATGCTGTGAAGCTGAGGGAGATGACTGGAAGCCAGAGGAGGGCATCAAGCACAGCCTGATGTAATAACTACATTAACCTGGTACCAATTGGCGTGATGGACTGGGAGGTTGGCAGAGGTAAGGAAGTAGAAAAGGAAGGTCAGCAGAATGGCAAATTTGAGAAAGAAACATCATCAGGATTGTCAAAGGGAGCTTCAGGAAGTGACCCTGGAACATATGGAAATTGGGAGGTGGGTCCGAGGGTTGCTAATTTTATTTGGTATGATATGTGTCCATTTGAAATTATTCAGATACTAGCAGTACATCATCTAAAATATAACCAAATTTTCATAACTCCCACCTATAATTAAAAAAAAAATCTCCTTCGGGGTGCCTGACGTGCCTCCTGAGCTTCCAACTCTTGATCCTGGCCCAGGTCTTGATCTCACAGGTGTGAGTTCGAGTCCCTCGTTGGGCACCATGCTGGGTGTGAAGCCTACTGAAAGGAAGAAGGAAGGAAGGAAGGAAGGAAGGAAGGAAGGAAGGAAGGAAGGAAGGAAGGAAGAAAAAAATACCCTTAGCTGTGCATAAGTTCCTCCAAACCTTCTTAGAATAAATTCCTATTACTTCTAACTCTCTCTGAGGCATGAACATACTGCCTAAATATCACTAGATATCTAAGCTTATTGTGAATGGAATGACAAGAACATGCATAAATACGTAGGAACAATTAAATGAATACATACCACCTACATACATAAATGCAGAAGAGAAAGAAGACACAGACTGGCAAAGAACAAGAGACGAGAGAGATAAAGGGATGAGGAGAGAGAGAATACATGAGAGACCAGCAGAGATATATGGAAAGCAGGAAAGACAGTGAAAGTGAAAGAAAGTGAGAGAGGCCCACAGAGCAAGGGTTGGGGGAGTATAAACAAAACAGAGAAAGGGACAAAGAGTGAAATAGAGGTACATAATAACAAAGACAGGGCTTGACATATTCAGAGGCAGAGAGAGACCCACACTGTGAGCAAAACACTGAGAAATTCCAAGTAATGCAAGGAGACCCCCATACCCACATTTATAGGTATGCAACGTGAGAGATATTCACAGAGACACAGAGAAACCCACGCACTGAGTGAGATACACAGACAAAGGTGCAAGCACAAGGACAGATGCTTGCTCACTCTTGCTTGATCTTGCTCTCTCTTACTCTCTTCACCCCATCACACACACACAATCTCTCTCACTCTCGCCCCCTCCCCCCCACACACAGAGGGAGAGAGAGAAAGTAAAAAAAAAAGGTAAACTAGACACACAGAGACACACAGTTGTACACAGAGACACAGGTATTAAGACACAGGCAGAGATACAGCTAATAGAGAAGCAAACAAGCAAAAATAAGTGAGGTAGAAACAGAGACAGAAGGCAAACACAGAAATCCACAGGGTGTGGGACGGGAACAAAAGACATGTGTGCAGCCCAATCAGCAGGAGCAAAAGGAGTGGATAGGTTTGAGCCTCAGGTTACTGTACTTTCTCATTTTAATCACCATGACAATTCTAAAAAATAAGACGCATTATCCCCATTTTGCACATTGGGATATGAAGTTCAGGTCCAAGGTCACAGACACGAAATAAACAAGACACAGAATTTGAACACATTACAATGAAAGTGCTATGCGGGCAGGGGCTGTTGGCTGTTCTCTCCTCTGCTGTGCTCCATTGCCTAGGACAGTGCCTGGTGCATAAGAGATGTTCACGACATGTTTGTGGAAGGAAGGAAGAAAGAGAGGGAAGGCAAATCAAAGAAAGAAAGAGAGACAGAGAGGGAGAGAAGGAAGGAAGGAAAAAAAAGAGAGGAGAGAAAAAAACAGCTCAAAACTCTGCAAAGCCTGGGCGCCTGGGTGGCTCAGTGGGTTAAAGCCTCTGCCTTTGGCTCAGGTCATGATCTCAGGGTCCTGGGATCGAGGCCCGCATCAGGCTCTCTGCTCAGCAGGGAGCCTGCTTCCTCCTCTCTCTCTCTGCCTACTTGTAATCTCTCTCTGTCAAGTAAATAAATAAAATCTTTAAAAAAAAAAAAAAAACCCTGCAAAGCCCATGGTCTATTTTTCCAAGTATTTCCCCATGATTTTAGGAATAGGAAGCAATCAAAACATGAGTTTATAATTCAATAGTCGGTGCTTAAATATAGACTTGCACACACACACGCACACACACACACAGAGCAAGCCATTTTACAATACACAGAAAGTACTCATTTTTATCTCCAACCATTTAAATTTCCATTTTAATTTAAATTTAAAAGAGAATTTGCTGGATGAGTCAGACCTCTTAATACAGAGATGCCATGGTCTTGGGTTTCAAAAGAGCAGTTTCCCTTTGCTTTTCAGTCTCATGCACCCAAACCAAGGTGGACAGACCACGTCCATACCCGGCCAGGACTCACCCAGTGGACCAAGGCTCCTGTTGTGTCAAAGGGTTCTCGGAGGAGGAGCCGGTTGGCCAGCTGCTAGATGTCAAGCAGTGCTTGAACTGAAGCTGCCTCCTCCCAAGCCATATATTCACTTATTCATTTGCTGAAATGCACAGGCCTCTAACAATGCCCTCCTAGAAACAAAGTCTTTTTCTTCCAGAGCACGGGCTTAATCCAGCCCAGCAAATCCAGAACACACCCAAGCTAAATGCCTCTTCACATGCCCATGAAAAGTCTGAAGGTTCTGCTTACATACAGGTGATTTTATATCAACCCTGATTTCTCAGAAACAAAGCATGTTTGTTGACAGATGGAGACACAGACAAGAAATATAAATCAACAGTGAAAACAAAGGGGCAAACATTTCTACCCTCAGCCTCGGATAACTAGCTGCTTAATGCGCAAAACAGAAGTATGGTCTAGTTGCTAAAGGATCGTGGCAATTTCATAGCAGCACATGTTGGGGTTTATGACTTTCCATCTTGATTCTATTTAACCTAAGACCTCTTTTATCTAAAACCCACTGCCCACTGATAATCACACATGCACATGGGTCACACCAACACACTCCACAGGATAAGGATAACTATATCCCAACAGTTTGCTGCCTTCACAGACACTCCAATATCATACACGGAAAAAATAAAGGCAGCAAGCCAGCTGGGTATTACAGAGCGGGTACCAAGTAACACTAAATACAAACACACTGTCAGAGAATCCTGGGGCAAAAGAAAAAAAAAAGGTGGCATAAAATAGCAGATTTTCTTCTACTTAAGCGGGAAAGGAATGGTGGGGGGAAAGGGTGGAGGCCTCTTTTGAGAAAGGGCCAGAGAGTATTTAAAAGTAGAGACCCGCCCTGCTAACACTGTGTGGGCTCCAGCTGCCCCAAAAGTCTTTGCCACACTGCCTCTCCAGCCAGAGTTGGGCAGGCCGTGGTTTCAGAGATGCCAGCCCTCAGTTCAAGAAACCATTCGAAGGCCTAAATCATAGCTTGAAAAAAGCTCTGTGACCTCAAGTATTACAGCAGAAAGCAGCCACGATGTGGGCTTATTTCAAACTCACCTCCTAGATGTAAGAGGAAGAGGGATGGCCACTTGCAGACCACTTCTTCTGAACAGTGTTTTCTAACTGGGCAGCACTCCGGGGAACTCAAGAGTGGAGGGAAAGCCATGTTGCCGACCAGAGACATTTCCAAATTGCCTTGTGTGAGAAAGACTGGCTCCAAAAGTCTATGTAAGACTTGCTTTAAACCTGAATGACAGAGCTAACTCCGCTGAAAAGACAAGGGGGCTGTGTAGACATCGAGAGAGGTTGACCTGGAGACGCAGAAAAAGGGTCACCAGAACCACAGCTAAGCTGACTTATTAATGAAAGTTTCTGAAAAGTGCAGGGGCCCATGACCAAGATCATTTCTGCGGTGAGCGGGATGCAGCAACGGTCTGACTCCCTCCATGCAAGGATGCAAACTTTTGATTTATCCAAACTCCTTCAGGGAGCTCTGTCCTCCTCAGGAATGTGACTTGCTGATTATAACTGAGCTTACCGTGCAGGGCTGGGACCAGTGAACGACTGTGCTGACCAGGAGCACACAGGTATCCCAGCAATGAGGCTCGTTATATTTGTTACTTTATTTTTAAAAAATAACTCAACACATTTTTATTGAGCACCTGTTAGGTGTCAGGTACCATTGTGAGTACTGAGGGTATAATGTTAGATGAAGAAGATAAACTCCCTGCTTTCCTGGAAGCAGGAAATAATAGTGAAAGGGGGAGATTAAGAGAAAATAAGGAAAAATTATATATAAAATCTGTAATAGGGTGATAAATTCTGTGAAGAAAAATAAAGCAGTGAAAGAAGACTATGAGATACGCATTGTAACGACGAAGTCTGACTTCACTCTTGATGTCTGACTGCTAATAGCTAATAGCTTTCTTCCCCTGCCCCACATCTGGGCAAGCTGATGAGATCATCCAGTGATCATCCTTTGGCAGCAACAAGAAGTGCAAAGTACACAAGCAGCCCCACGGGCACAAGACCACTTGCCCTGGTGCTTCCTCCTTATCACAGTAAAAGCCAAACCCGTCTCTTTCCCCGGCTTTCTGAAGTCATTTGTGGATATCCTTGGGACCCTACCCTGCTGTGCCCAGAAAGTCCTATTATGTGAGTAATAAACCTGTTCACATTCTCTTGGTGCAGTTTGGTACTGTAAGTCTCAACATCTGTACCAAATTTGAGTATGAGACCATCTGAGTTGCTAAGGTGACAGCACTTATATCAGTAGGATTCGTGGTCAGAGAAGCCCTCTCTTGGGAGGTGGGATGTGGCTGGACTAGGGACTGAGCCATGCAAGTATGGGAAGGAACATTCAAGGGGAGAGGACGGAGAGCCCTGATCTACTGACGGAAAAGCAGGGAGGCCAGCAAAGCTGCGGTGGAGTAAACAAGGACAGAGAGCAGGTGTGGCAGGGAGGTGGGGAGGAGGGGAGACGCTAGCAGGGGAAGCAGACCACATAGAGCTGTGTGGTCCATTCTAAGGGAATTTGGATTTTCTTCCAAGTGAACCATCAGAGGGATTTTAATGGTGAAGCAACACAACTTGACTTCCATTTTAATAGAATCATTCCAACTGCTATGCAAGAACAGACTAGAAGGGAACAAAAGTGGGGCGAAGAAGAACCCAGAACTAAACTTTCAGGGGGAGCTAGAGCTGGCTCAGAGGAGAGCAGCAGGGATGCGGTAAGCTGAGGTTCCGGATGCATGTGAAGGTCTGTGAAGGTCGAATCTACAGGGGTCGCTCATGGATTAGATGGGGAGTGAGGGAAAGCGAAGCTCCAAGGGAGATTCCAGGATCTGTGAGGCTGAGCACTTGGGTGGGGCAAGAAGGGCATGTTGATGGAAGAAGAGGTGAAACTGTTGAGCTTTGGCCATTTTTGAGATGGGATGCCAATGAGATTTCTAAGTGGAGATGTCAAGTGGGAAGGTAGATATCTAATACCTGAAATCAAGGGAGAAGACACAGCTGGAGAGAAACCCTTCAGAGTTAAGCTGTGGATGGTATTTGCAGCCAGAAATATATCCAGGGGGTGAGAGTAGAGAGAAGAAAGGTTTGATTGTGAGTGGTGGGCACTGTAACATTTGCAGGTCAGGAAGATTAGTGAAGACCCAGCAATGGAGATGATTTAAATCTACCAACTGGCACTCTTTTTTTTTTTAAAGATTTTATTTATTTATTTGACAGAGAGAGAGAGAGAGAGATCACAAGTAGGCAGAAAGGCAGGAGGAAGCAGGCTCCCCGCTGAGCAGGGAGCCCGATGCAGGCCTCGATCCCAGGACCCTGAGATCATGACCTGAGCTGAAGGCAGAGGCTTTAACCCACTGAGCCACCCAGGCGCCCTACCAACTGGCACTCTTGAGCGTGGTCTATATGAGTCTAATGTAAAGACCTATCCTGGTAAAGGGAGATCTGAACCTGTCAGGCTGGAGACTAGAACTTCAACTTTGGCAGATTTGCTGTGATAGCAAAAACCATCTTATGAGGTCTCTTCTGAGAGCCCTTCACCATCGTGGGCAATCTGTTCCCATGTGAATTTCTCTTCTTAACAACTCAACCCTTACATCAACCCCGGACCTAACTATTACTACACTCATTTTATCGATGACAAAACTGAGGTGGGGGCTGCTCAGAAAACGAAGATGATTTGCTCCAGATCACAGAGCTTTTGAGACACAGAAGTTAGGCTTGAATTTCAAGCTCCCTGATTCCAAGGGGCAAAGAAATGAAATAACTTGCCTGATGTGACCCAGTGAATTAATGGAAAAACTGGAAATAGATCACTGATATGTTTAATATAAAGTTATTGTTATTTTTTTCCACTGGGAATAAAATGATCACTTGGAAAATTCTGGTCATTTATCATTTCCTGAAGATTCTTGTACTTGCACACTGAAGGGTAAAGACTGGCCATTTCTTACCTTGATTTTATACATCCATAGTAAGGACATCAAGAACACTATTAAAGGAATAGGCAGGGCGCCTGGGTGGCTCAGTGGGTTAAAGCCTCTGCCTTCGGCTCAGGTCATGATCTCAGGGTCCTGGGGGTCCTGGGATCGAGGCCTGCATCAGCTCTTTGCTCAGCAGGGAGCCTGCTTCCTCCTCTCTCTCTGCCGGCCTCTCTACCTACTTGTGATCTCTCTCTGTCAAATGGATAAATAAATAAAATCTTAAAAAAAAAAAGGAATAGGCAATGTGAAAATTTGCAAATACATAATAAAACAAACAATCTCAGAGGTAAAGTTTAAAATGTTCAATCAATTTGGACTGTAGGAAAACCTCACCCACATACCACATTTCCAGTAAAAGTAGTAGATAACCCAAGGGAAAACATGCATCATATATATCTTCAGGATTTTTAATTTTATACTTCTGGTTTTAGTATTTTTATTTGTGAAAAGTATCATGTTACAAAACTATTACTATTTTATTATTTTAAAGTTTTACTTTTAAATTATCATGCTGTATTTAAACTGGCTTTTATAAGTTTTATCCACTCATTCACTCACTCATTCATTCATTCATTCATTTATTTTTTAGAGAGAGAGAGAGTGTCTGCCCATGAGATGGAGGGGGAGGTGGGACAGAGGAGGAGGGAGAGAGAGAATCATAAGCAGGCTCCAAGCTCAGTGCAGAGCTGAAGGCAGGCTCCATCTCACGTCCCTGAGATCATGGCCTGAGCCCAAATCAAGAGTCAGGCACTTTACTGACTGAGCCACCCAGGCGCCTCTAAGCTGGCTTTTATAATTAAAGTATGATTTTTATTAGTCAAAGACCAATTATTTTCAACACTCACAAAAATCACTCTAATTTTACAATGACATTTGCAGAAAACATTACCACATTCTATTTAAAAATAAATTCCTTCCATTTGTATTGGGCTTCCCAGTTTAGATTTTTTCATATATATCTCATAACTGGATTATGAGAAGCGAGCAGCAAATGAGGACAAGTGGGTGTTGCCACTTAGTTTATATAACAATGGGAACCATGGCTCAAAGTGACCTGCAAAAAGTCATACAGCAAGAGTCTGAAATTAAACCTGTGTCTTTTTTTTTTTTTTTTGGCTTTAGAACCTGTGTCTTTTGATTCCATAGTCAATGCACTACCTGATGACTTTCTGCATAAAGTAAATTTGTTGGAAAATTTTTTTAAAAGATTCATTTATTTGACAGAAGAGAGAGAGCACACACAAACGTGCAAGGGTGGGGGAGGGGCAGAAGGAGAAGGAGAGAATCTGAAGCAGACTCCCCCACTGATCCTGGAGCCCAAGGCAGGGAGAGATCATGACCTGAGATCATGACCTGAGCCAAAATCAAGAGTCTGGCTTAACTGACTGAGTCACCCAGGTGCCCTCATTTGTTGGGAAATTCAACAAATAAGAGACAAGTGTATTCTTTTTTTTTTTTTAAAGATTTATTTATTTGACAGAGAGAAATCACAAGTAGGCAGAGAGGCAGGCAGAGAGAGGGGAGTAAGCAGGCTCCCTGCTGAGCAGGGAGCCTGATTTGGGGCTCGATCCCAGGACCCTGAGATCATGACCCAAGCCAAAGGTAGAGGCCTTAACCCACTGAGCCACCCAGGCACCCAAGATATGTGTAGTCTTAATGGAAATCATAACATGAATGGTACAAGAAGATAGAAAAAGATATGTATGTTTTATATGCATTACTACCCATGAAATACAAATCATTAAATACTAAAATTAGCACTTATTAAAACCCTGTAATAATATTCACAATCTAAAACAACTCAAAATATTCATTAATTCTCTGCTAATTCTGTTAGCATTCAGGCAGTTCGTAGCTATTTCTTATCTGAGTCCTTCTAAGGACTATATTTCTATATTTGTAGGTTTTTTTTTTTTTAAGATTGTATGTATTTATTTGACAGAGAGAGAGACACTGAGAGAGGGGACACAAGTAGTGGGAGTGGGAGAGGGAGAAGCAGGCTTCCTGCTGAGCAGGGAGCCTGATGTGGGGCTTGATCCCAGCAACCTGGGATCATGACCTGAACGGAAGGCAGGCACTTAACGAATGAGCCACCCAGGCGCCCTCTATATTTGTAGTTTTTAAGCAGAAAAAAAGTTTCTGGGAACTTGTCAACTTTTCTAAATGCTTTCATATCTAGTATGAGAATATTAAACACACCTCTGATTTACTTAAGGAAAACTGAGTTTTAAAAGAAAGATGATTTACTCAACCATATAATAAAATGCTTCAAACATTTGGGAGAAAGAAATAACAAAACAAGTATAAATATCTTAAAATGGCTAGGTCTTGGAGATAAAATCAATTGTTTTGAGTGTTTAAGAGTTGAAAATGATAATGAAACAGATTCAGAACATCTTAATAAGAGTTAAAGCTCATATTAATTTAAAAATATCATTCTTTAGCAGTAACTAAGTGCGAAGGGAAAAATTTCCAGAACTCAATGCTTTGATAAACAACATCTTTTACAAGATGTGGAATGAGGCAAATGTGATGATAAAACATTTGAAGTTAAGTAGAAACTAAAAAAATGAAAACATGATATAAGAACAAATGTTTTTAATATATCCATTAAGGTGCATGTATTCATCTATGTCAACTAAGCATAATTTAGTCCCTTCTATTGGAATTTTATTCTTTGAGAAATCTCCATCTTCCTCATCCCCACCTCCCTAAATATGGCAAGGAAAACTCTTAAAAGTTTGGAAGAAATGATGGGCTTTCTTTGAAGAAAATAGAGTAGGTGTCTTTTCAAATTGAAGTCTTAAAAAATCTTGCAGTGCTGATAATTGATTATTGTCATTGAACAACTTCATCTTGCTACCCTAAAGAAAGCCCAGCAAACACTTAAGGGTGCCCTGCATGATTGTCTAAACATTGCTGGTGAAAAAATTAGTATGGCTTTTAATGACCAATATTTAATAAATATTTATCGGATATCTGGGTCCTATAAAATGTCTCCCTTTTCATAATGGGAATCGGCTGTAACCCATTTTGTCAAAGTTTTAACACACTCTAATGAAAGTATCCAGAATCTTATGGATACTTTCTAGCTCTCAGTAAATTTCCTGGCTTTTAAGAAAACAGAAGAAATAAAGGGATGCAACTTATGTAAGATATATTCACTAAAATACATATAGGAGAAAGTATAGGCTATGCCTTCAGAATGTCAAAACATAGGTGTTTTACACTGAGACAAAGTATATCGCCTAAATGATAAACAATAATAGTAACTTGAAAAACAAGTATTACACACCTAGATCTTTGGTTGGTTAACTATAGCCTGCCCTCTGTAGGCTCTGGGCTCCAGATTCCTACACCCAACTACCAATTCTACTTCTTTACCTGGATGCCTAATGAACACACCAAACTTAACAGGTCCAAAAGAAATTTAATTTTAATTCTCTAAAGCTCAGTTTTCCTCATCTGCCAATGGCTCACAGTTTACCTATTTCAACCAAAAACCTGAGACTCATCATGGATTCTACTACTTTACCCCCTAACCCTGAATTAACAAGGATTGTTATCTTTCCTTCAGGTAGATTGCAAACAGTATAGTTTTGTTGTTTTGTTGGTTTTTTGTTTTTTTTTTCAGTTTGCCTTAATTTTTTCCAAAATGCTCTGATGGGAATGAAACCCACATTTCTCCTCCATGGTATACACTGAGCCCTGTAAGATCTGGTCAGTGAGCGGCCTGGCCACCCTTTCTTCTCTAAATATTAAGGCTGTGTTCTCTGAGGGCTTCTTCATTTCACTTTGTTCTGTAGTGACTGCAATCCCCCAGCTTTTCCATGGCTGGATCGTACTTGCCATACCAATTCCTCAGCTCATTGGTCACCATTTCAGAGATGCCTGCCCTGACCCCTCAACCTCACTGGCAATGCCTCACCCTCACCACCCACCATCCTCCTCCTCCTCCTCCCCCTCTTTGTTTCTTCATAACACTTGTCGTTGTCACTTTCCTTCATGTGTTGGCTGGTCTATGTTCTCCCTCCCCAAACTAGAGCATGAGTTCCATAAGAAAAGGGAGCTTGTTTGTCTTATGTGCCCCCATATACCAATATTACTCCAATGACTGAATGAGTGACAGATAAAATTCTATCCCTAGATATTGTTCACTCTTGGCAGTTTTGGGCAGAGTGTATTTAAAGAAGACGAACCGTGGGTGCCTGGGTGGCTCAGTGGGTTAAAGCCTCTGCCTTCGGCTCAGGTCATGATCTCAGGGTCCTGGGATCGAGGCCTGCATCGGGCTCTCTGCTCAGCGGGGAGCCTGCTTCCTCCTCTCTCTCTCTCTCTCTGCCTGCTTGTAATCTCTCTCTCTCTGTCAACTAAATAAATAAAATCTTAAAAAAAAAAAAAAGTAAAAATAAATAAATAAATAAAGAAGACGAACCGTGCAAGAATCCCACAGAGGATCACTGACGTACAGCATGCCACAATATTCCTCACCGACCAATATAAAATGCAGCACTAATGCTAAGAAAACAGAGAACTCGATCCAATCAGAGAGTGTATGATGCTGCTTCAGTAAAGCAGAAAACCTGAAAGATTGGAATGCGGGGAGAGCTGCTTTCCTTTTTTCCAGGGAAGAGAGTAATTACTCCATTGCTCTGTGACTAAGAAGAGCCAGTACCTTGGCTTTTTTTAAAAGCATAGTGCTGCTGCCAGATGCTTGAGGCACATCCAATGTTTATGCCAAAGGAACTATCGCAACTGGACTTTTGAAAAAGAAAAAAGACAGGGTTGGGTTGAGGGGTGGGGGGGGGTGGATAAATGCTTCCAGCCAGGGAAGGCCAACCCTAGGGTGTTTTTATTCAACTATGTACAACAACATACAGCTTTGGGCAAAGCTCTATTTATTTCCAGCTCTCCTCCTCAATTTGCCTTCAGGTCATTGCTTAAAGATTGTTTCCAAACACTATCTTTTCTTCCAAGAACCTCGGTTAAGACTTAAAATATGATGTCATTAACTAAAAGCAATCAGGAATTCTGTTTTTAAGCACTCAACTCAGACCGTGAATTCTGCCTGCAGGTAAATCTCCTTTGGAATATATTACTTACCCTTGGATGGAGAACAAATCTGGATGTATTTAGAGAATATGTGGTTTTGCTTTTTTTTTTTTTTTTTAAGTTAAGGATTTATATTAAACAAATGTCTATGGGGCCTCAAAGCACCGTGTAGGACACATCCACTTCTCATTCCCTGAGGGCGTGGACCCGGTTACCTGCTCACTTTCCACTGTGCCTGAAGCCACTGGCATGCCACAGAGTGGATGTGGCCCCTACCTGCAGGAGCGATTCACTGAAAGCAATAAATATTGGGCCAAAAAAAAAAAAAAAAGCAAGACCTCCTTGAAGGGGTCAGATGTCTTACCAGAATGACTTCCTTCTTTCCCTACTCTTTAATGCCAAGAACTGCGTGTTCTTGTTCTGTGTGAAAGCAAACAGAAGGGATTAAGTAATACAATGCATCTCCGCTCGAACAAAAATGAGAAAAAAAATGATCGCTTTTTCCTTTGAACAGAGCTATTTTTTACTTCCCCTCTCTCCCTCCACTTGCCTTTGGGTAAATGCTTAGAATTTATGTCACAAACACTATTTTTTCTTCAAAGAATTTTAGTTAAGAATGAAAATATTTAATTAACTAAAAGAAAAATCAGGTATTCTACTTTCAATTATCGGTTCTCTCAAATTCTCTGTGGCTATAGCATTTTCCCCAAATTAGTGCATTCCCAATTCAGAGAGGTGAAAAGGATATTTCTTTTTATAAAAAAATTCAAATAAAAACACTTTGAAAAAAGATTTGTAGTGAACATTACAATCTATTAATAAATACCTTTATCATAGGAAATGGTATCAAATAGATAAGATAAAACATTATGTGCTAAAGGCATAGATGAGTAAAAGACTCAGAAAAGATATTTTAAAGAGAAATACAGATAATTTTCTAATAATCCAACCTTGCTAGTAATCTGAACAAAGAAGTTAAAAATATATTTGTTTCTATCTGTAAAGTCATAAATGAAATTAAATGACTGTTCCCCCCATTAAAAAAGAAACAAGAAAAAAAAACCCAAGACATTCCTTGTTCAAACAAAATATTATTAAGAAGCCCTAACAAACTGGTTTTGTCCAACATATTTGAAAGGGTGGACCATGACGATTGTCCTATTTTCCCTATTCACTATCCTTCAGTGACTTTTGAGGAACTCTGAAGGGGGTTCTAGCTCTCCATGAAGTATAACTGGAAAACCACTATTTTTAATATCACACAGTCCTGATAAGAGACCAAACACACAATAAGTATACTCTCACAACATCAATGAGATTCTAAATCACATCAACCGTTTTGAACCATAATTTGTAAATATGCCCTAAAAATCACCAAAATACACATATCCTTTGACTGCCTTCACTTCTGAGCCCTTTTACTGGCTACATGGCATAAAGATACGAATTGTAGCATCATTTAACAGGGTAAAACATTAGAAGATAATGCATGTGTTCAGCTGTTCAGTACATACTTACTGAGCGAATAACCTTGCAAAAGCTAATGTTGCTACTGAAGGACGAGGAGAAAAAGGAGTGGCTAGGGGCTCAGTTTAGAAAGGCTGTGAAGAAGTTCATTATGTAGTGCCTAATCTGTCCTTTACTGAAGGAGGCTTCTATCTTCCTGGAGGATATTAATTCCCCAAATTATCCTCATCCAGACATCACATTACCAAAGAACACAATGAAAACTAGAAAATAAGCCAGGTTGTGGCATTATAATTAATCGTTCCGCTAGGACTCTTCAGATAAGACCACAACTTTGACACTGGCAAAGTCTCCCTGAAGAAAATGAAAGTCAAAAAGTCTAAAACTCTGGGACTCCCCGTCTTAACGATGGATCTAGGGAATCTATAGCTATTTGAAACACCCCGACCGAGAATAGAACAAGGATGGCTTCTGGCCACAAAGGGAGTGGGTCAGGAGCTAGAGGAGGTCTCTACATGGTAAATCTCAAGCTTAAAATGAATAAAGGCATTTTGTAAATAAGATTATCCAGTTTCACATTCTTCTTGTGTTTTCCTTCCCTGTGTAATCCCGAGTCTTCAACAAAGTCTAATTTAAATGTTTCCAGCCTCGTCAGCTGTGCTGAGGGTAAAGGAAGGATTACATGTCCATATTTTAGCCAGCCAGAGAAGACATCCCAGCCCACAGTCCATGCCTTAGGCTGCCATGATGATGGCAAAGGTGATGCGGGAGGAATGAGGAAAGGGGTTTATCAAGGGCCAAGGGCAGGTCATCGGCTTCTGCTACCTGCCCTGCACAGGGCGGCATTCCCAATCACCAGTATTCCGGGGGTGGTGCGGATTTGATGACAGAAGGTCACTTCTTCGTAGCTTCAAGAATGCTTAAAAAATCAGGTAAAACAAGCATCTCAAAATACAAATGAGACCAGGAAAAGAATATCTGATGGCAAAAACACAAGCAAAGGAAAAAGACCAACTTCAGGCTCTTGCAACTCTCTCTGCTTGTCTAATTTCAGAAAGGGACAATTTATCAGTTGTTTGTGGGAATGATGGTTTTAGGTGGGGAGACAAGAACACATGAAAGCAAAATTTCTTTTTAACTTTAAATCAAAACCAAACAGACTGATGTAATCACTTATTCAAAAGAAAAGAAATAAGAAACAAGTATAGTCAATATCATTAGTTTTGTTTGTTTTTTAGAGAACAGCATTTTGAAAGATGATTTAATTCAGCCTTGCAGTAACCACTTTCTGTGTACAGAGTAGGCATTTAATTTCATAATTGGATGTGTGCTACATTTGCAGAAATTTTAATCAGTCTAAATATAAAGTGGACTGCATTGCAAGTCTCTCCTCTCCTGCTACAATGTAAAGAACTTTAGTACAATCCTGCATAGCTCTCCTTTTATTTCCTCTGACTTGCATCTCTGTAAGTCAGTCAAATTATGTTCTGGAAGAAGGTGGAGTACACAGAAACAACAATTGTTTTTCTCTCCATACTTTTTTCTTTCTGAAATTACTTTTCCTTTCTGAAAATGGTTCCTCTTACCTTAGGTTGTTTGCAAAGATAGCGACAAAGTTCTCCAATATACTGAAACACAGTCACATTATACTTTCTGCAGTCATTCCAAAATTGACTTGCTGAGAATTTCTTCTTTAACACACAAGTAGCTCCTATGAGAAAAGGCAAAGAACAGGTACTGGGGAAAAGTATTCAAGGGCAGAAATGACATAAAACACAAATGATGTTGCCCTGTCTAGAACACTTCCATTCAATTTCAAGGCTTTTGTAATCCATCGGTGGCCATTTATATCAATCTCATTTGAAACCATTACTCTCTTTATTTTTTTATTTTATTTTTCCAGTGATCCAAGATTCATTGTTTATGCACCACACCCAGTGCCCTCCTTAATACCCACCACCAGGCTCACCCATCCCCCCACCTCCTCCCCTCCATAACCCTCATTAATCTTACGATCCAATAAACTTAAAAAAAATTCATGTTGTAATTCTGTATTTTGACTGCAAATGTATTTTTTTTTCTTTTTGAAATACAGGGGATGAAATAAAAGGTCAAAATAAGTAGGGGAGTTGCCAAGTATTAGAGCATGACTATAGACAGTGGTCAGTCTTCTTCATAGAGACCAAGAATATTCACTTATTTTTGTTTTTGAATATGTACACTTTATTTTAAAAACCTTAAAGCTGCCTCGATATTTCTTGATGTTGAGAGTTGGAAAGGAAGAATTGGTAAAATAGCATCAGTCAAGTTCATCGATGACTACAGAACCTAAATGTAACAACCTAATTTTCACAACAATGTAAGTCACATGAATATTTTCCAAGGAAAATGCTAATGTCTTGACCCTTGCCTTTGTCTATTTTGGAACACTGGTCGTGTTTTAAATATAGTACTCCATAAAATTACTTTCTTATATTTCAGACATATACAGATAGTAGCAAATGGTCTCCGTTATATATTATTTAGGGGCCAGACACATAATCTCTGCATGTTTATGAATGGAATCTACTGAGTCACAAGCTACCAACAGACTACTGGGTGCCTGGGGTACCTTGTTTGCAAAGACAGCCTCAACAATTCCTGCAAAGCAACGTGAATTTGCCACCTCTCTACTTCAAGAGGTAGGGTCTGTTTCCTCACCCCTCAAATCTTGAATCTAGACAACAAAATGCAGGTGAAACGATCAATGTGAATTCTGGGGTTAACTAAGCCTTAAGAGCTATGCAGTTACTACATTTACCCTCTTGGAAGGCTCCTTCCACCATTTAAGGAGGTGAAAGTAGACCATCAAAGGATCAGTGACCACATGGAGGAGGAAGCCTAGTCAACATCCAGCTCCAACCACATGGCCAAATGTACAAGGCACTGCTCTTTTCACTTCAGGAATAGACTGAGTATGTCACGAAATTGTGTCCTTTTGATAAAAATTATGTTGTAACTATATAATAAGCCCACAATCACTCTGAATTCTCTCGATAGAGTTTCAAACTTTAATGAACACAAGTTATAGTTAATAAGCATTTTGAAAACTCATCAAAAAGAAAATGAAAACTTACCCAACTCAACACATCCACCAATTCCCAAAAGAGATCCTGCACTATGATACAGAGGAAGAGTTAGGTAAATGATGTCATTAGCAGTACAGCCAAAAGCCCACAAGCCAGCAGAACCCTTTAAAGCCTGCAGCTGACTGATTACAGCTGCTTTTGGTAGACCTGGAAGAAAAGAAAAGAGATATATGTAATAGAAAGCAAGTTTATGTATTACATGTGCTTTGTAGGGACCAAGACCAAATGTGGGCTGCTGCTGTAATTAATTTCTAGAATCTTGGATCTACCCAAAAGGATTAAAATTAAAATTATGTAGTTTGAGATACCATAAGCTTCAAAGAGTCATATCTGCTAAAAGAATGACAAAAATGTTCCAAATCTGAAAACGTACACCCAAAATGAGGCAAATCACAACATAAATCTAAATTATACTTAAAGTAGACATTTTCTTGTGAAAAATTTCAGTAAGATTCTATCTCAAGAATCAGTAATTTTGTCATGTTTCATATGTCCTCATATAAGATTATTATAGAATATCAAATTCCATATTACATGATGTTGAAATAGTTCTACACATTCATGATCCAAACATAAATCACCTTCTCTTTTCTTTCTAGTCTCCTTCTATGTACCATGGGAGTCTTATAAAAATTTGTAGTTATAATTAATGTATGAAACATTTTACATACTGTTTTTAATTTTCCATATTGTTATAGTCCTTTGTAGTATGTCAGCATATTAAATTAATCCAGTTAATACATGATATAATATGAAAGTGCCTTATCTGTGATTGAATATCAGCAATTTCATGTTTCAACCTACATTTCCTGTACACACAACACACGACTTGTTTTCATAATGGTAAATATCCTCTCTTGAATTCGTTTGTTAGATTAAATGGTATTTTAGTCCTCTTTCTCAGCTCAAAGAGTTCTAGTATTTTTGGGATATCCTCATGCAGAGGGCCCCATCCCAAATCTACCTTACTAATAAAGTTACTTTTTGCTTCACAACATGCAATGGTGACAAGGAGTATCATCCATTGTTCCAGAGAGGCGAGCAGAGACCAGTGTCAGAGAAGCCACAGGAAGAAGCAAATGACAGGATCAAAAGTGAAGACCAGTGGCCATAAATGTGGCCTTTCTCTCTACCCCGCATACTGGTACAATGCCAAGGGTGGGTTACTAATGTCAGTGGCTCTGCACACTTATTGCTGCACCTGACTGGACTTTATTTCCCTCTTCTAGAAATTGAGACCCAAATTTCACAAGGTGTTTCCCAAGTTGAAGTACTTCCTTGTTATTTTCTGCTTGCCTTCGAGTCCTACAGCAAAATATACTCCCACAGTGATGTCAACTGCAAGGCTGTGTGAGTCATTCCTTTTTTTCTCTCCCCTCTGATATACAGCTAATGGGACCTGTATAACTACCTCCCCTCCAAAAATGCCTCTGCACAACATACAAGGACACCCCAGAGATCCACCCATCTGTGGGTGTGAATGTGGGTGAACTGGACCCCAGAGGAGGTGGCAGACTGAGGGAAGTGGTGCTGGAGCCACGACCTTTCTGGCAGAAGAGGTCGAGGGTGAAGGCAGTGAGTGGGTGAGTGGTGAATCTGCCTGGCCCTGTGGGCTGCAGCTGGAAGGACCAGTTGCTCTGTCTGAAGAGAGACCACAGTGACTAAGGGGAGGGAAAGGGAAGTGAAATAGGCAGACAAAGAGAGGTGAAGGAAAATGACTCCTACTATCTACCCCAGGACTCAAGAGGACCTCCCACAGACCTCTGGGACTGCCCTCTCCCCTTGCACTTGATGATTCCCCCTACCAAGGCAGAGGTACGCCCAAAGCCCCAAGTGCTAAGTACACACTTATACCCCCTCCACCTCAACCACCACTGGCCTTTTCTTTGTGTTCCCAGCTTCAGTTGAGAAACCAAGAATTGGTACTATAGCGCCACCTTCTGGAAAACAAAAGGAGGGCTCCTAACTACCAACGTGTTCAATTGTTCCTACTGAAGTAAACAAAACCTTGCCTGGGGCACCTGGCTGGCTTAGTGGAGCCTGAGACTCTTGAGTCTCCAGGTTGTGACTGAGAGCCCCAGGTCAGGTGTAGAGATTACTTAAAAATAAAATCTTTTTAAAAAGAACCCCCCAAAACCAGGACGCCTGGTTGGTTCACTTGGTTAAGCGTCTGCCTTGGGCTCAGGTCATGATCCCAGGGTTTGGGATCCAGTCCAGCATCAGGCTCCATCCTCGGGGAGAAGCCTGTTTCTCCCTCTGCCTGCTTGCTGATCCCCCTGCTTGTACTCTTACTCTATCTCTCTGACAAATAAAAAAATAAAATCTTAAAAACGAAAACAAAAAACCTTGCCTAAATAAGAAAGGTATTTACTGCTTCAAATATGGTGGCAGGGGGACTTTTCATCAAACATGGAAAATCATGGCAATAGAGTATAACAGAAAATGACAATTTTTCCATGAACCAAACCAAAGGTATGGAATATTGCAATCTGATGCAGAATTTAAAATAGCTATTATGAAGATATTCAATGAGCTACAAGAAAACTCAGAAAGACAATGTGATGATCTCAGGGCTACAATTAATAAACAGGAGTACTTTACCAAAGAGACCGAAATTGTGAAAAAGAACCAAACAAATTCTCGAACTGAAGAACTCAAGAAATGACATGAAACAATGCATTAGGAAGGCAGTGGAAACAGACCAGATCATATGGAAGAGAGAATGAATAAGATGGAAGATAGAAATATAGGACTGATTCAAGTGTAAAAGGAGAGAAAAGTAAGAAATTTTTAAAAAGTGAAGAAAACCTTTGGGAACTATCTGATTCCTCAGAAAAGCCCATACAAGAATATTGGGCAGCACAGAAGGAGATGAGAGGGAGAAGGGGACAGAGGGACTATTTAAAGAAATAATAGCAGAACTTCCCATACCTGGGGAAGGAACTGGGTATCCAAGTCCACGAAGCTAACAGAACACCTGACTATTTCAAGGCAAAAAGATTTTTTCCAAGACACATTATATTAAAACTGTCAAAAGTTGATGATAATGAAAGACATGCCTGCAACAGCACCCCTATCACACTATCAGCAAATTTCTCAGCAGAAACTCTACAGGGCAGGAGAGACCGGAAAGACATATTCGGAATACTGGAAGATAAAAACTGTGAGCCATGAATAATCCATCTGGCAAAGTTATCCTTCAGATACGAACCAGAAATAAAGGCTTTCCCAAACAATCAAAAGTTGAGGGAGTTCACCACCATGAGAACTGACTTACATAAAATGTTGAAAAGAGCTCTTTGAGCTGAAACAAAAAGGCAAAAAAACACAGAATTTTGATTAAGTTGATAAGCAGTCAGAATTAGAATACTATAAATTTTTTTAGAATAGTATAATAAACTCTTAACTATAACGTAAAGGATAAAGGAAAATTGCATTAAAAAGAACTGTATCTAGGTGCCTGCGTGGCTCAGTTGGTTAAGCGACTGCCTTCAGCTCAGGCCATGATCCCGGAGTCCCGGGATCGAGTCCCACAGCAGGCTCCCAGCTCCATGGAGAGTCTGCTTCTCCCTCTGACCTTCTTCCCTCTCATGCTCTCTCTCTCACTCTCTCTCTCTCTCTCTCTCAAATAAATAAATAAAAATAACTTTATCCACTACAACTTGGTAGTGAAATCACAACATACATAATTTGTGATATGAAAAATATAAGAGTATAAAGATGGAAACTTTATAGGTGAATTAAGATAAACTGGTTTCAGCAGAAAAAAATTATTTTATCTAGGAGATGTTTTATGTAAATGCTTGGTAACCACAAAGCAAAAATCTAGAGCAGAGACGTTATATGTAAAAAAGGGCAAGACTGAGCAAATCAACATGGAAAACCACCAACTTACGAAGGTAGACATAAACATAAGTGGAAGGAGACACAAAATAACCAGAAGGCAAAAGATAAAGGACACTAGTAAATCCCTGCATTATCAATAATCACCCTAAATGTAAATGGTTTGTACTCACCAGTCAAAAAGCACAGAGTGGCTGCATGGATTTAAAATAAAAAGACCCAACTATATGGTCCCTACAGGGGAATCATTTCAGCTCTGAAGACACAAATGAGTTCCTAATGAAAGTTGATATTCCAAACAAATGGAAATGAAAAGAAGGCAGGCACAGCCATTTACCTCACAAAATAGACTTCAAGCCAAATGAGTAATAAGAGAAAGAAGGTCATTATAAAATGATAAGGGGTTAGTACATCAAGAAAATACAGTGACCATAAATATATAATGCTCTTAACACCTGAGCACCAAAATATATTAAGCAATTAACAGCATATCTTAAGGAAGAAATACATGACAGTATAATGATTGTAAGGTACTTTGCACTTGATCTTAGCCCAAAAGCTGACAAACCATTGTAGGGAAACTCAGTACCCCTCCATCAACAATGGGTAGATCATTCAGGCAGAAAATCAACAAGGAAACACTAGAATTGAACATTTTAGAAAAAAAATGGACCTAATACACATGTACAGGATATTCTATCCAACAGCAGCAGAATACACATTCTTCTCAAATGCCCATGGAAAAATCTGCAGGGTAGATCATGCCATCAGTCACAAAACAGATCTTAGCAAATTTAGGAAGACTGAAATCATACCAACTATCTTCTGTGTGCACAATGCTATAATACTGGAAATCAGCAACAAGAGGAAAGTAAGATCTACAAATTGTGGAAGCTAAACAACACACTTCTAAGCAGCCATTTGGTCAAAGAAGAAATCAAAAGGGAAATTAAAAATTATCTCAAAACAAAAGAAACTGAAAACACAACATACCAAATATTGTGTAATACAGCAATAGCCATTCTGAGAGGAAAGTTTATAGCTACAAATGCCTACATTAAGAAATTAAAAAGATCTCAAACAAACAACCTAACTTTGCACCTTAAAGAAATAGAAAAAGAAGAAAAAGTTAAACTCAAAGTTAGCAGAAGGAAGGAAATAATAAGGATCAGAGCAGAAATAAATTAAATATAGACCAGAAAAACAAGAGAAAGGATCAACAAAACTAAAAGCTGGTTCTCTAAAAAACATAAACAAAATTGGCAAACTTTCAGCTAAACTAACTGAAGAGAGGCGGCTCAAATAAATAAAATCAGAAATGAAAGAGAAGACATTATAACTGACACTATAAAAATAAAAACGATCATGAGAGACTAAAGTGAAGAATTACATGTTAACAAATTATATAACCTAGAAGAAATGGATATGTTGCTAGAAGCACACAATGTACCAAGACTCAATCAGGAAGAAATAGAAAATCTGAACAGACCAATAATGAGTAAAAAGATTGAATTAAAAAACAAAAACAAAAAAAACCACCAACTCCCAAACTGAAATCTCCGGGACCAGATACTTCACTGAAGAATTCTACCAAACAACTGAAGAATTGACACCAATCTTCCTCAAGCTCTTGCAAAATATTGATGAGGAAGAAACACTTTCAAACTCATTCTACAAAGTCAGCATTACTTTGATACTAAAGCCAAATAAAAATATAAGAAAAAATATATGAACCAATATCCCTATTGAAAATAGATGCAAAATTATCAATGACATATTAGCAAACCAAATTCTAGAACATATTAAAAGCATAATACACCATAACCAAGGAGGATTTATTCCTGGGATGCAAGGATGGTTCAACATATGTAAATCAATAAATGTAAGACATCACATCAATAAAGGAAAGTGATAAATCACATGATCATTTCAACAGACACAGAAAAAAGCATCTGACTATACAACATTGTCTTATGATAAAAATCTTTAACAAACTGTGTATTGAAGGAATATATCTCATATTAAAGATCATATATGACAGACCCACAGTTAACATTATATTCAATGGAGAGAAATTGAAAACATTTCTTCTAAGATTAGGAACAAGGCCAGGACGTCCACTCTCACCATTCTTATTCAACACATTATTGGAAGTCCTAGCTAGAGCAATTAGGCAAGACAAAGAAATAAAATTTATCCCAAATAGGAAATAAAGAAATAAAATTGTCTTTATTTTCTGATGATATGATTTGGTATAATAGAAAATCCCAAATAATCAAAAGACTATAGGAGTTAACAATTTCAGTGAAGTGTTAAAATACTTAATCAATATAGAGAAATCAGTTGTATTCCTTTATACTAATGATGGATCAAAAAAAAAAGAAAGAAAATCAGTCCATTCACAATAATATCAAAAACAATAAAATACTTAGGAATAAATTTACTCAGAGAATGAAAAATCTATGCAATGAAAACTACAAAACTTTGCTAAAAGAAACTGAAGAAAACACAAACAGAAAGACACCCCATGTTCATGTATTGGAAGAATTAGTATTATTAGAATGACCACACGACCCAAAGCTATCTACAGATTCAGTGGAATCACCATCAAAATACCAAAGGCATTCTTCACAGAAATATAGGAAACAATCTAAAAAATTTGGTGGACCACAAAAGACCCCAAAGAGTCAAAGTAATCCTGCGAAAAAAAAGAACAAAGGCAGAGGTATCAGGCTTCTGAAATTCAAACTATACTACAAAGCCATAGTAATAAAAACAGTATGGCACTCACACAAAAATAGACACATCTACTAATGGAACAGAATGGAGAGCCCATAATTAAACCCTGGCATATATGGTCAAACAATATTTGACAAAGGGGCCAAGAATACTTAGTGCAGAAAATACTTTCAACAAATGGTGCTGGGAATGCTAAAGAAACATATACAGAACCATGAAATTGGACCTCTATCTCACATCACAAAAAAATTAACTTGACACAGATCAGACTTAAACATAAGACCTAATACAATTAAACCCATAAAAGAAAACATATGGAAGAAGGTCACTGATATTGGTCTTGGCAATATCTTTGAACACAATACAAAAAGCATACGTGATAAAAGAAAATTTAATGAATGGGATTACATCAAACTCAAAAGCTTCTGCATAACAAAAGAAACAGCCAAATCAAAAGACAACCTATAGAATGGGAGAAAATTTCTGCAAACCACGTATCAGTTAAGAGGTTAACATTCAAAACCTATTAAGAAGTAAGTCAATACAATAACAGAAAAAAATCCAATTAAAAATGGGGCAGAAGAATTAAATAGACATTTCTCCGAACTGTACCTCAAAATGGCCAACAGACATAAAAAGATGTTCAACATCATTAATCACCAGGAAATGCAAACTGAAACCACAGTAAGAGAACACCTCGCTCCTATTAAAATGGCTACCATCAAGAAGGCAAGAGACAACAGGTGCTGGCAAGGAGGCAGTAAAAAGAGAATATTTATACATCACTGGTAGGAATGTAGATTGGTCTAACCACTGTGAAAAACAATGTGGAGGGTCTTCAAAAAATTAAAAATAGATTTACCATATGATCCAATTCCATTTCTGTATATATACCCAAAGGAAATGAAAATGACATTTCAACAAGACATCTGCCCTCCCATGTTTATCACAGCATTATTCACAATAGCCAAGATATGGAAATAAGCCCAGCAATGGATACAAAAGATGTGGTACATATACACAGTGGAGTATTATCCAGCCATTCAAAAGGAAGACATCCTCCCATTTGTGACAACATGGATAGACTGTGAAAGATGTTTGAAATGATGCTCGATTTTCCAACTGAGATTTGGCTCACACTGGTCTATGTCCCAACATATATCCCACTCAGAAAACGAGCTCTACCTGTTCCATACAAACTGAACTCCAATTTTGCTTTGGTAGGCCTTCTCTGGTTTCATCCTATATTCAGCAGTTTGTGGTAACCAAAATTACTCACACATCGCTCAGTCAACTGGAGCACCACCTTACTTCATTCTTTCTTACTTTCATTCTTTCTCTGATTCAACATAGTCACTGGTAAAAGTCAAAATTTTCACAGGGTTTTTGGCCACAGTGGCACCTAGAGCTATGAACCACAGGCTTCAGTGCCCCCTAGACACTTCAACCTGGGTGAACCTCGAATCCACCTTGTTGCTGTACCTGCCCTGACATTTTCTGACCAGTTTTGTGCTGCATTTCTACTAAACTGGAAGACAACTGATCTCATATGCAAAACTGGCATTATCTTGCCTTTATCCTAACTAAAATTTATTACTTTTTTCCAAAAGAAGTTTCCTGGCTCTTCTGACAGCTTGACATCTCACAACATGGAAGTTTCTAGTCATCCACATGCACAGGGAATCTGTCCAAATTTTCTCATCATAGCCACGTATAAAGATTTTGGGTGAGCCTAGCTCCATCCTTGATAATTCAATGCCTTTCTCTTCTTCATCCAGAGGATCAGGTTTTTATGTGTTTTCTGCTTCCAAGAAGTTCCCACACATGGTTCTTCAGTCACTATATTCCTTACTTCCAACGCTGTTTCTGATCTCATGGAAACCCAGCTTTAAAATAATTTTTCAATTAGGGTGCGACCAAAAAAAGAAAGGATGTTTAACCTAGTTGTTTTCCATCTGTATGCTTACGTCACTCCTTCAAAGCACTTTAGTAAACTAATTAGCCATGTTTCCCTTCCCAATTTGGTTAGCTTTAAGTGATAATGAACTCATTAATTTATTATAAACCATCCAAAGTACTCAGTTAGATTTGGGGGGTGGTGCAGAGGGAAAGGGAGAGAGAGAATCTTAAACAAGCTTCATGCCAGCACAGAGCCAGACACAGGGCTCAAGCTCATGACCCTGAGACCATGATCTGCCTGAGTTGAAATCAAGAGTCGGTTGCTTGACCGACTGAGTCACTCAGGCACCCCATCCCCTAGATTTTTTTTGATAAAAGAGATAACAGATATGAGATTGTCCAAGAAATGAAAATGATCAAAGGTTGACGGAGGTTAAAGTTGGAAAGAAGGAAAGAAGGAAAAGGAGAATGGAGTTTGTTAAAAGTGCATTTTAGTGTCCCCCATTGAAGAGTTAGAAAGCACATTAACATTCTAAAGCCCTTGCAGAGCCCAGCAATACAAAAACTTTGGTATTTTTGTTAATGGTATTTCTCAAACTTACACGGTCATAAAGCCATATATATATATATATATACACACACACGTGCACGCATATATATATACACATATATATACATATATATGTACTTACATATATGTATGTACATATATATGTGTATACATATATATACACATATAAATTTTTTAGGTATATTCCATGCCCAATGAGGGCTTAAACTCACAACCCTGAGATCAAGATGTGATATCAAGAGTCCAATGCTCCACTGACTAAGCGACCCAGGCATCCCACCCCCTTTTAATTTTTATTTCACTTCTTTAAAGGTGTGCAGGGACATATCATAGAACATCCATTGAGAAATGCTCTGAAGTGCTCTGCTCTTCTAACTTTCTATGAATCCCTGGCACTGGAACTCCTCACAGGTCCAGGAGGAGGTCCGGACATAAAGGTGGGAGGGAGGCTGTGTCTGGCGAGCTGGGGATTAGGAGGGCAGAGGAGGGAGAGATGATGTCAAGAGAAATCCAATCCAGAGGTAGGAATACATAATTTGCGGAGTTCTGGGATAGTTTTGGAAAAATGAAAAATCTGTAAGGTCAAGGAAAAGGAGAGACGAAGGAAAGAGAGATTGAGATGGCGACAGCACCTGGCTTCCCGGTAAAGCTCAGCGGCAGTGACCTAGTTTTCCTCCTCCCTCTCCTTCTGGGAACAGCCAAACCCATGGCTGTTCTGTGCAGGCTTCAACAGCTTTTCTAGAGATTCTTGAGGGTGCCCAACCAAACCCAGTGAGTAATAACAGAATCAGAAGTTGTCAGATAGCACATATACATAGACCCTCAAGGCAAAAAAAGGATGGATTTACACATGAAATCAACACAATTTTAGAAAAGCAGATGGACAGCCGTGGTGACTGACACAGTAGACCCAAGAAGCAGACACATGAGACGAGCCTTGAAGAAAGCTGATTCCCCCCACAGAGCCCTAGAAGGCTTAGAAATTTGATGAGCAGGTGCCCTATAGAATGGAAGACAAATATGGAACTATAAACAAGGAGCTTTATGGAAGTTCTATTTAAGAAACAATGAGGTCAAGGTCACAGAAAAGGGAATCTATATAATGCTCACTCCTTGTTCATCAAGATATCACATAACCTTCTAGTCAAAGAGACAGGAATGCCATCAAAACTGATGTCAACCTTTTTCTTACTCAGACACACTCTATGTTTGTTTGGATGTGAGAACATAATATTTTGATGAACTTGGGTAAACAGGGCTTGGCAGTAGTTAAGAATGGCTAGGAAATGTTCACTATCAGCCCAAGGGCTTCTTTATAGCCTGCCAAAAGGGCTCACAAGCAAACTCTTCCTCCATCACTCACTTTTCTAAAGCCTCACTTTCTACATCACTTCCAAACATGCACCAACACCTTCTTTATTATCAACATCAGAAGACTTTGCTGTATGAGAATCAAGTGACTTTTCTGACGTTAAATGGCATACTAATATAAATGATTGTATTTACTACTATTACAATCAATTCAGGTCAAGGTTTTGAGTTGCAAAACACCAGTTTGTATTAGAGAGAGATTCTTATTTTTTTTTAAGATTTTATTTATTTATTTGACAGAAAGAGAGAGAGAGATCACAAGTGGGCAGAGAGGCAGGCAGAGCGAGAGGGGGAAGCAGGCTCCCCACTGAGCAGAGAGCCCTGAGATCATGACCTGAGCTGAAGGCAGAGGCTTAACCCACTGAGCCACCCAGGCGCCCCTAGAGAGAGATTCTTTTCATTAAAAATGTCAATTGAATCTTTATGAGGCTGCATCATGGTTTTGTTACGCTCTTCGATAGTGTTATCTTCATAAATCATGGCATCCACTGTATGACCAGTGCTGTACATAGCTTTGCTCTGCTCTCTGTAAGAGGCCCCCAGGTTGCTTAGGACTTTAAGTTATAAGAACATGACACTTGTATTACTNAAAAAAATGTCTCTTTTTTTTTTTTTCTTTTTTTTTTTTTTTTTGGATGGCCTGTACTTCTTTTTTTCCTTTTTTTTTTTTTTATTATGTTCACTTTCCCTGTGTAAGCTCATTCACAAAATAATTTTGGAAGAATGTCAATAAGCGCTTTTGGTATTTGTTCTAAAATTCAGAAAGCAGAACAAATTGTATCCCAGATCACTTCTGCCATACTGGCAGAAGTTGTGAGCTTAATTCTCTGGAAAAGATGAGCCTCAGGAAACATGAGGAAGAAGAAATACTGAGTAAACAGGGGAATGAGAGAAAGTCTACTTCTTTCTCCAGCTCCTTCTACTTTGACTTGTCTTACCCTTTGAGCTTCTTGTCTGAGGAATCTGAATCATCCACCAGTCAAAACTGAAAGATGCTGACAGTCATGAATTCCCCCAAGAAAATATCCTGGATGATGAAATCAATCAGTCCACACATACTATTCAGACACACACAGCTTCTAGCCAGGATCTGTTTTGGGATTTTTTGTGTGTGTTTCAGTGTCTGCACTTTAAATATGAACTGACAGCCAAAGGTCACCAATTATTTAAGGAAATCCTCTAGGATAAAGAGTAGAAACCAAAATAAACCAAAAGATAAGAGGTTGTTGGCAAAAAGAGAGACAAGGTGGAGAGGAGATACTTTCAAAAAAATTATCACTAATATTCTGAGAGATACACATAATAAATAATCAACAATACAAAAATAGCCTGCTACAAAAAGAGGCATTTTCAGAGAACAGAGGTTTAGAAGATAAATCTCTCAGAAAGTAGATGAAAAATAAGGAAGGAAAATGGGATAGAAAAGATTACAAATTTAATAACTCAGTCCAAAAGTTTGACTTTCAAAGACAAAAGAATGAACAAACAAATAAATATAATAGGAAGGAATGTATAGAAAGAACAACAATAAAGAAGGAAAAAGAAGGGGATGTAGAACTTTTTCTCTTTAATTTCCAAGTACCTAGAATTGCAAGATAGGAGTTTCTAGACTGAAAAGGCCTATAAATTTCCCAGCAAAATGGATAAATAAGACAAGTCCCAGTACAAGTCATCACCAGGTTGGAGACTACTGAAGACTCCCAGGTTAGAAAAGTCCCCAAAAAGAAAGAGAAAAATAACACCAGCTTGCATGTAAAGGCTAAGAAATCAGAAAGAAAACAGTGTCTCACTGTGTGTACTGGAAGTCAGAAGACAGTGCCATGTCCTCACACCCTGGGATAAAAACTGTGTCTAACCTAGAATGCTACACAAACAAGGATAACAGTATTTCCAGATGTGAGGACTTAGAGAATTTACCTCCTAAATACTTTTAAAAAATTATTTATTTATTTATTTAGTTAGTTAGTTAGCTATTCTTTCTTTCTTTCTTTCTTTCTTTCTTTCTTTCTTTCTTTCTTTCTTTCTTTCTTTCTTTCTTTTTTTAGATTTATTTATTTGACAGAGAGAGAGACACAGCAAGAGAGGAAACACAAGCAGGGGGAGTGAGAGAGGAGGAAGCAGGCTTCCCACTGAGCAGGGAGCCCGATGTGGGGGCTTGATCCCAGGACCCTGAGATCATGACCTGAGCCGAAGGCAGACAGTTAACTACTGAGTCACCCAGGTGCCTCAAGATTTATTTATTAATTTTAAAGAGAGAGAGAGAGAGAGAGAGCTGGTGTACAAGAGAGAGAGAAAGAGAGAGGGTGCCTGCACGCAATCATGGAGGGGGCAGAGGGAGAGAGGGAGAATCTCCAGCAGGCTCTCCACTAAGCACAGAGCCTGCCATTGGGTTTGATCTTCTGACCCTGAGATCATGACCTGAGCCAAAATCAAGAGTCTGATGCTGACTCAGACTCAACGGTTGAGACTCTGAGTCTCAACTGAGCCACCCAAGAGCTCCCCTCCTAAATACTCCTTAGCAGACAGCTACTGAAAGCAGCGCAGTGATAAAATGAAAAGTAAACTGAGAAAACTAATTTAGGATCTAGGAATTAGGGGGTCAGAAACAAGAAAAGAATTGAAGAGAATTCCCAGGACAATGGTGAAAAAAGACAGGGGTTGAGACTAAAGTCACAGGGAAGCTCCAGGCAGAAGGTGGCCAAGAACAAAGCCTTGACAACATACAGACTATCTTAGCAATATCAAAGGTGAGTTATCTTTTTGACAAAGGGGTGAGTAGGAGCCAGCAAGAGGTGTATAGAATATAAGCAAGCAAGGAAACAAATAAAAACAATGGTAAAAAAACAAACAAACAACAACAACAACAAAAAACAATGGTCAATCTCAGGTTGGGGAAAATTTTACATGGAAGGCAATAACAGTGCCTAAGTTATGATAATTGATACCAATCCAGTCAAAATTCACGACGACAAAATGTTAGTGTGACATGGGGGAAAGAAAGTGTCTCCACCAGAGAGAAATAAATGAATGGAGAGAGAGAGTTGTTGATGAGAGAAGACAAATCCTCATTTTCATCACAGAAAATCAGCAGATACTCTTCAGTAAGCATCTACTAAGAATCCAGTAAGATACCCATTCCATGCAGAGAAAATGGAGGTGATTCTAAAAAGAAAGATCTAAAAATATTGACTGAAGTTGGTTTGGAGAAGAAGAAATGGGGAAGGGGGTTATAAGTGTACTTTTCTCTAAAATTTCTAAAAGTATTAGAATTTATCTCTGTGCTATATAACTTTAACATAAATATCAAATCAAATAAAAATCAGTAGTGCTTTTGCTTTTGGCCTGTTATATAAATGCATAGAATAATCTGGTTTCAATCTTGGAAAATGAAGCTGTTACTAGTGGCTCTGGCTTGTTCTTTTTTTTTGATAGAGAGTATGTGCAAGCTAGCGGAAGGGGGGGAGGGGCAGAGGGAGAGAGAATCTTAAGCAGGCTCCATGCTCAGTGCAGAGCCTGATGAAGGGCTCAACTTCATGACCTTGAGATCATGGCCTGAGCCAGAATCAAGAGCTCGATGCTCAACTAACTGAGCCCCCAGGCACCACCACCCCCTTCCTGGCCTGTTCTCTTTTGGCTTTGGGATGGGGGAGTGGTAAAGAATGTTTGGAAGACCAATCACTTTCTATTTTTCACAAGAAAACAGCCATACAGATAAATTGGTTAAGTACCTTCTGTTGAAAGTTTTCAAAGCGTATCATTTCCGAAATTTCACTATCTCTTTCAAAGTCCAAAGTCAGACTGAATGTATGCAGACAATGTGAGTCCCATGAGCACTTTCCAGTTCATTTATCAAAGTTGTTCTAGACAACATCAAAACTATAATCTACTCTTCAGTCTAAAAGAGATCATTGTTAGCCTCTAAATAGTAAATAAAGGGACGCACAGACACATACAGAAAGAGAAAAGAAAAAGAGAAAAGTAAGAAAAATTTACTTATGCAATAGTAGTTTGCTTACAATACCTAACCAGCACATAGGAAATTCGTTAACAGAATATTTTTCATTTCTGTAATTCAAACCCCTGATCATCTTCACACTAACGACAAAAGCTTATTTAGCCTACCATAAATACCATTCACCTTTTCCTAAGAGTCAATTAAGTTTCACATTTTTTTTGAATTCTAAGGTGGTCTAATTATTCTTTTCATTTTGGGGTGTTATGATTTTTTACCTACAAAAAGGGAGGGGGGGATGTTTAGTTACTTGATTCTATTTTGTATATTCTCCCAACTCCCCACTGCTTTCAAGACTTCCTGTTCGTCACACATTCCAATCTCCCTAAGGAAAAGTAGGAGAGCCTGCTCCCTGTGCTTAAACTACGGCTACAGCTGGATTGTGTTCAGGACTTAAAATGGTACACAGGAACATAGAAGGCTGTTTTAAAGTAGACTGATGGATTTTTTGATCAGAAAGATAATTCGAAACTATGTAAACTAATCTCTTCATTTTATATATCAGGAATCTTAAGGAACAGCGAATCTTGCCAATAAGCTGGCCAAATTTCACACTCTGAGCAACTGGGCTGGATCAAGGTCTTCATTCATTTCAAGGTCTTCAATGACACTTGAAGAAAATCTTTCTAAATGAGACAATGGCCAAGTGAACATGGTATCTTGTCAAGTTGTGGTGAGAGCAAACTCATCCAAGGTTAAGAGTTCTAATGTCTAAGAACCTCGGGACTTCTTGAATGCATGTTTTCTCAAACGTTCAGTGACTACCCATGGTGACCCCTGTGGCTTTGCAAATATGTTGCATTCTTTTTAATTCTCAAGAAGAAATGGATCCTACCTGTTGTTCCGGAGGTAAAAATATAAAGATAAGGAGACTTGACACTTGAAGTCACATGGCAGCTGCGGGGCACGGGACTGTCAGAGGCCGTGCTCAGTTTTTCTTTGAGTGAAGTTGTGCCTTGTGGAACAGAATCGCTCATCCCCCAAACAGTGATACCTTCTGGGAGGCTGGGAAGGATTTCTTCTACAATTTCAAGCAGATCTAAAAGCCAGAGGTTTAGGAAGAGAGAAATAAAACATAAATCTCAAACCATTAACTTGTGTTTTCTTTTCTCTGTTGGAACATGGATAAAATGTCACTATGATGCTGACTTCCTCTTCATTGGGATAATTAATATCATAGCCATTTTATGATTCTGATTCAACAGGACCAACTGAAAGGGAAATCTGGTTACCACCTGATTTAGTAAATGCAAATAGGCTGATTCAAATTGAATTCTGGAGACACCATTATTCAGGTTATGTTTTTTTTTTCTCCAAGTTTTAAATGAAACTCTATTTTTAAAGATTTTTATTTATTTATTTGACACAGAAAGAGAGATCAGATCACAAGTAGGCTGAGAGGCAGGCAGAGAGAGGAGGAAGCAGGCTCCCCGCTGAGCAGAGAGCCCCATGCGGGCCTCGATCCCAGGACCCTGAGATCATGACCTGAGCTGAAGGCAGAGGCTTTAACCCACTGAGCCACCCAGGCGCCCTGAAACTCTATTTTTATATTCTGCTTTAAGTCTACACTCAGGATACCACAGTAAATATTTTCACTGAAATAGATCTCAGTAGCTCATTATTCCACAAAGCCATCTATCTGTGTGTCACTGTTTAATTCTACTATAACAAAGTACATTGGGGAAACTCTCCCAACCCCTCTGGAGTCCTAAGATCATTACAGTGTAGAGACTGTTTGAGAGCCAAAGGTAAGTGAGGAAATTTAGAGATGCCCTTCTCTATATCAGGTTAATGAATGCCTTCCATAACAGGCAACAAGGTCCCCAGGGCCTGGCAGGTGCGCGCAGGTTGAAGAGAGCACAACCTC
The DNA here is from genome assembly GCA_002007465.1 of Ailurus styani. Taxonomy (NCBI): domain Eukaryota; kingdom Metazoa; phylum Chordata; class Mammalia; order Carnivora; family Ailuridae; genus Ailurus; species Ailurus styani. Next base: position 158,287 of record LNAC01000110.1, read on the forward strand.
TGTCGGCAGCAGTGGAATCCAAGGCCCACCTAGAACCAATGCCAAGCGAAAACGAGAGCAAGAAGTAGAAAAGCTGGAACGCTGGTGTCTTCAGGCCTGAAGAACTTGAGAGTATCACAAGACCAAAGGCCTGGGCTGCAATTCAGTTTTCAGAAAAGAAAGAAGGACACATCTCCCAGGAAGTCTCTACTGTACAGAAAACAAGAGTTTTCTGGGAGAGGAGAGCCTATGTTGCGTTAATTTGGGAGACTGAATCCAACCTTTTTCATTTGGTCATTAATGTAGAAGAAAACGTCATTTGCTCAGGAGGAGCTAGCAGAGAAGAAGAGAGGCGGAAGGTGGGTGTGAGTCCCTGAGGAAGAAATATTTACTAAGGAACCCAGCACTCTGTAGGATATAAAAGAAGCAGAGCATCATCCTTCCCAGAGAGTCTTTTGTGTAAGCCAGTGAGGCCTCATATTTTTTGCTAGAGTAGAGACACAGTTATTTATAGTCTCTAAATAGCTTTAAAATTTAACACTCCCCTACTTTAATATGGATCCCTAGCACAGAAGTTTGACTTTGTATTCCACAAAGGTGCTCCAATTTTAGTTTGGTATTCCTATAAAATGTCATACTTGTCTAAGATGTAACGGATTTCTGAGCGCTACATTATTTATCTTAAAATCTACCTTAACATCCTTAGAGATACTAAGCAGTAATATCCTACTGGCCTTTGGAGTTAATGCAAGGAATGCCAGAGATTACCAGTAACTGCCAGAAGTTAGGAAGAGGCAAAGGAAGACTTTTTCCTAAAACCTTTAGAGGGAGCATGGCCCAGCAGACACAAACTAAAAATCCACTAGTTTGGATTTTTAGCTCCCAGAATGGTGAGGGAATAAATTTCTTTTTTTATGCAACCCAGTTTGCAAGAGTTTATTATAGCAGCCCTGGATAATTAATGCATCAAGTCACAAGTCGGTGGACAGAACTGTTATTCTAACCTGTGGCTAATTATCCCTAAAATCTATACGTTACCTCATAAAAAGAAATCAATTATAAAAAATAATGTTATTAAATGTAAAATATACCCTGGTGAAAAGCTCACATACATGTAAATATGAACCTTTCCATCCAAACAATTACATTGTTTAAATTTTTAACAAAACTTCAAAAATAATTACAAGATATATTCTGCTTTGAAGCTGAACTCGGTGTCCTGAATTAAACATTTTTTTTTTAAATAAAGATTTTATTTATTTATTTGACACAGAGAGAGAGATCACAAGTAGGCAGAGATGCAGGCAGAGAGAGGGAGAAGCAGTCTCCCTGCTGAGCAGAGAGCTGGATGTGGGACTCGATTCCAAGACCCTGAGATCCTGACATGAGCCAAAGGCAGCGGCTTAACCCACTGAGCCACCCAGGCGCCCTGCCAAGGCTATTTTTTTTTTTTTAATTTTATTTTTATTATTTGCCCAAGGGGTACAGGTCTGTGAATCATCAGGCTTACATCTTTCACAGCATTCACCAAAGCACAAACCCTCCCCAATGTCCATAACCCATCCACCCTATCCCTACCCTCCCACCCCCCAGTAACCCTCAGTTTGTTTTATGAGATTAGAAGTCTCTTATGGTTTGTCTCCTTCCCCATCCCATTAAACATTTTTTTGTAAATGAAAATCAGTATCTGGTAATCTCAAAAAGCCATTTGTCAGCCACTATTTAGTTCTACTAAAACATAATACATTTGAGAAAAACTCATGATTTAGTTCCTCAAAATCTATAATTCAGATTGATCACCAAGAAACAAAAAGAGAAACACGTCAAATTAGACCAAGTAGTTCAGAAATAAAACCTGTAATATAACTAAGGAAACACAGAAAATGATAAGGAGTTCATATGTACAGGGTGAGAGGCAGACTGGGACTTGAACTTCTTTAAATTAATTTTTATTTCTGTCACAAATGCACATAAACTGTAACAGTCCAGAGTTCCACTGAGTAAATACAGCATGCTGCTAGCTACAGATTGTTTTGATAAGAAGTGAAAAAAATCACAGGGAATGCTGGGGGAAGAATAAGCCACAAATAAATGAAAAAAACAGGACAAACAAATGATTGAGACTTTCTATTTTCTTTTAATTTTGTGTTGTCATTGTTTTTGAGAGAGAGATAGTTGGGGGCGGGGTCAAAGGGAGAGGGAGAGAGAGAATCTTAAGCAGGCTCCACACCCAGCTCAGAGCCCAATGGACAGCCCAACCTCAGGACTCTGAGATCAGGACGTGAGCCAAAATCAAGAGTCAGATGCTTAACCCACTGAGCCAACCAGGCACCCCTCGTCTTGTTTTAATTACTCTTTCTGGCAATCTGAACGTACAAGTATAAGTCTCTGAACTGATTCATTTCATTATCTTAATTTCAAATCTCTCATCTGGAATCGTAAATTAACAGCAAAAACTTATAGAATGTTTGTAATGCATGTAAATCCAAGGAGTCAAAATAAGTGCAGATAAAGTTACAATGTGATTAACAGTGACTCCAAATCTTTTTTAGAATTGTAGAGTCTATAAAGAAACATTCAATGTTTACAGTGAGTGATGAGTTTTAGAAGAAAAAGGAAGTGAGCAGATTCCTAAGAATTAGAGGAAATACAATTTACTTCCCTTCATAGGTTAAAATTAAATTGACTTGACTTAGCTGAGACATTCAGAATTCTACAGAATTTCATTAAATTATTTCTTCAATAGTCGGAGGTAATCTGGTTGAAGATAATGAAAACTGAAAAAAAAACTTGGAAAGTCTTGTAAAGGATAAAAAAAATGACAATTTATCACTGTCAATCTTCCTTAACAAAATGAAAAGGTTCAGTGTCATTTTGAAAGTAAATTCTGAATAGTAAGTCCTGATGCAAAATAGAACACTTTTCAATACCTCAAGGACACTTGGCTGTGGTTTCATGAAGATTTACTCTTCAGTGAAGGGTACTACCATTGAAACTTGTCAAACTGTGAGCACCTCAAACGAATGCTGTGTGTCCTAATCCATACCTCCACTCATAGCACCTGGCACCCACACACTGCAGGTGCTGGATAGAGATCTGGTTATGGAATTGAGCTCTGCCCATGGGATCCCCTGGAGAGGCAGGTCTTGACAGAAAACTTGTAAGAAAATGAGACACTTGAATATTCTACGATCTTGAACAAAGCCCACCTCCAAGGACAAGGCTGTACCATAGAAGGCTTTCACTGCAATAGGGTCTTTTTAAGAAACACTTTTTATTTCTCAAATATGCAAGGCACTTCATTAGGTAGTGCTGCAATCATTAAAATGGGTAAATTAAAGGGCTGCCTGGGTGGCTCAGTTAGTTGAGCATCCGACTTCAGCTCAGGTCATCATCTCTGGGGGCCTGGGATCAAGCCCTATGTTGGTTTCCCACCATGCGGGGAGTCAGCTTCTCCCTCCCCCACTCCCTCTGCCCATACTCTGTTTTTTTCTCTCTCAAATAAATAAAGTCTTTAGAAAAACAGGTAAGTTATGATCTCCACTTATGATTCTCTAGCACTTTTTGTACCAATTAATTTGTTTCTACATCACCTTGTCTCTCTCTTTTTAAAATTTAATTTATTTTTTTTATTTGCCCCAGGGGTATAGGTCTGTGAATCATCAGGCTTACACCTTTCACAGCACTCACCATAGCACAAACCCTCCCCAATGTCCATAACCCATCCACCCTATCCCTACCCTCCCACTCCCCAGTAACCCTCAGTTTGTTCCATGAATTTAAGAGTCTCTTATGGTTTGTCTCCTTCCTGATCCCATCTTGTTTCATTTTTTTCCCTCCCTACCCCCCATGACCCCCGCCCTGCCCATCAAAGTTCCTCATATCAGAGAGATCATATGATAATTGTCTTTCTCTGATTGACTTGTTTCGCTTATCATAATACTCTCTAGTTCCATCCATGTCATTGCAAATGGCAAGATTTCATTTCTTTTGATAGCTGCATAGTATTCCATTGTATGTGTGTGTGTGTGTGTGTGTGTGTGTGTGTGTGTGTGTGTGTATATATATATATATATATCACATCTTCTTTATCCATTCATCTGTTGATGGACATCTAGGTTCTTTCCATAGTTTGGCTATTATGGACATTGCTGCTATAAATATTCGGGTGCATGTGCCCCTGAGGATCACTACATTTGTATCTTTAAAGTAAATACCCAGTAGTGCGATCGCTGGGTGGTAGTCACCTTGTCTCTTACTCACATTACTGACGCTATAAATGCAATGAGTAAAATTTAACCTATCCCTCTACTATGCCATTTAGTATGAATCATGTCATTCATCCTGCATTAAAAACTCTTAAAGTTATCTTATTTTACATAAAACAAGCCAATGCTTTCAAAGGAATAGCTTGTAGCTCTTAATACATTGGCAAACATTGAAACTTTTAGGCATGAAGACAACTTATATGGAATTCAGGGACAAACGGTTACCTTGAACTTTCCACATTTCACAGCAATAATCACACAGAACCCAAAGTGAAATTATAGATCTCATTTTATGCTTCTCAATACCATCCTACCACTTAGAGCAGCTCAGCAAGTTTTTCATAGAAAGCATGGGCAAGCTCCGGTTTCTAACAAAAGTGATGCTTAAATAAGCAACGTCCTAAGGCAATTCATATCAGGCCAGAAAAGCATCTCACCATGAAAAATGTGCCAGCTATTCTAACAAATATTAGTTTATCAATAATCATAATAACCCTAGGAAATCCACAGAGCCACAGGTCTTTCGATTGTGATAATATATTCTTCCCTGAAATGATTTTATTAGCTGCCCTGTATAGATGCACACAAGTTTGTAAGTGGCCTTACGTGTTTTCACTCTCAGCTGTCCCCACATGTTTTGAGAGGCAGAGAGCATATTTATTATGGGTAAAAATAGTGCAAGAAAGTAAAAAGTAGAACACTTCATTTGATTTTATTTTCAGCACATCTCCCATTGCCAATGAAAAATTGTTACCCAAATGGGACCACAATGCCATGATGTATTTGGCTTGCTCTTTTTCGATGACAAAGTAGTAAAAACTAGTAAATGCACAGAAAAGCTCTCTAGACACAGACTGATCAGTAAGTAAACTATAAACCAGTAAAAAGGCAATTCCAAGGTAGTATGTCTACAAGATTCATACACCATCAGAGTTATTTTCCACATTCCCTTCTGGTTATAAATGGAAGAATACTCCTTTTCTTGGCCAGAGAAGAACTAACCATCTGGCTCCTAACTTGTCTGACACCATTCCAGCCCTAGCTGCTGAGGGCTAGGAAGTAGATACGGCTGCAATGCTACTGGGGAGGGCAGAACAGCTGCTCAAAAACAGTTTGCTTGGGTCACATGCCATGTGCCTGGATCTGCCTCCCAATGACCTCCTGCCCATTAGCAAACGTAGACACTCTTACTCTGCATATATGTCTCTGCCTCTATGCAATTAAAATAATTATGGTGATCATTTATTAAATATATACTATGGTCCAGGCACTCTGTTGTGTTCTCTATGTTTAATTCGCACAAGAACCACTGATAACCATTGATCATCTGCTATGTGTTACCGCTCAGTTAATGGCAGATTTAGGGTTCAAGCCCCCACGTTTGCCTGACTCCACAATGTGTATTTCTCCCACTTAACCTTGCCACTTCTCTGAGCAGGCACAATCTTCTTTTAAATAGTTGTTGCTCCTGCCAGTATTCAAACATCATTCTCTTACAGTGAACACATGTTTAGCAGATACTGTAAATAAGAACCCCAGTCAGTGACCCCATGATCAGAAAAGAGAAAAACCGTAAGTGTATCCATGCTTAGAACACTGTCTTTTCCAGCTAGGGAACCATGAAGCCACCTAACCTTCCTATGGAAATGAGCACTTTTCTTCCGGAATGGAGGTCATCTTTGACCGAGCTGAGTCTAAAATGGAAAATAAAAATGCAAAACAGCCATTCATTCTACTAAACATAAGTAAAAATATAAAAATGTTCTAAAAATGAAAATAGATAGATGTGAGGTTATCACAACACCTGGATTGAATAATAAAATTTTACAGGAGCCATGTTTCTTATCTATCTGAATACATATTCTTTTCTATAAAACTTAGAGGATCTTTATTTTTCCTCTAATCCTTCCTCTTGGTTTTTAAAAAGCAGACGCCTTTATGGCTGAAAGTTCTTCGGAGAATTACAGTGGCTTGATCCTTAACTGGAACGTTAGCCCTGCACAGTCTGAATGTAACAGTTCAGGAAAACTAACAGGGCAAATCTGCATGCATTACTGTAAGTTATTAGAGCCATTTCTTGTGAATAGGAACGCAAAACCCTTCCAAACATGTTGATACTACTGAATCCAAAGAAAAAGAGTTCAGGGTAATATTAAGATATATTTTTTAGTTATCCATTTAGAATAATTTGTGTATATTAAGAAAGGAGAGAGTACAAAATACATACATGCAAGTAAATCTGAAACTTTGGGGATGCTTAGTGTATCTAAAGTGCTTCCTACTTTTAGGGAGTCATGATTATAACAATTAGCAACATTTATATAAAATAACACAACAAGGAAACTCCACTGATACATCTACTACCAAAGTCAGTTACCAAATGGACAGTGGTGGGACAATTTATTAGCAAAAATATGCAAGTAAATAAGTAACTGAGTGTCAATATGAACCTTGTATTTTTCATGAGGTTTTTCATTCATCTTGGCAATATATATTTGTTGAGCATCTCCTTTGTGCTAAGTTTGAGAATTTAGCAGTGAACAAGACAAACTTCCTCCATTCAAAGAGCTTACTTACATCCCGGTTCCGGGCCCCCTCCTCAGAGTCCACACTAGAACTTTACCACTTCACTGGGTTGTTGTGAAGAGCCATACCACACCTGAGGTAGGAAGGTTTAGTAGAAAAGGTACTGAAAGCAGGTAGGAAGATAGATGGAAGGTTAGAGACGGGGAAGGAAAGGGGGTGGGGAGCAGGAAGGGATAGGGAAATGAAAGGAAATGATGGTGATGGGGGAAAGAAGGGAGGACAAAGACGAAGGTGTACCCAGCAGGATTTCACACCAGAAATGCCGGCTCCAATCTACATTGCTTCTTCTACATGTGTGAGCTCTAGGAGATGGTTTGCCCACACTAAACCGTGTTTTCTCTCCCTTCAAAACGAGGCTATGTCTGTGATGAGGCTCACCTAAGACAGTATATATAAAAACCATTTGTAATCCATGAAGTACTTTAGAAATGGAAGAGATTATTATTTATTATTAACATTATTATTATTGCTAAATAGGTCAAAGAATATAATTGCATAGACTTTTTAAAGTGATATACAAGCATCCCAACATTTTCCTGTTTATTCTAAGTAAAGAGAAAAGCATATAGAGGTAGATGATGATCTTGGCCACAGGCACTACTGGCAATAATTGAAGTTGAAATACTGGGAGGAAAGGACTAGGTTTAACCTAAGACTATTTAATTTTCAGTAAGCCCTGAAATTTTCCAGGGAAATCTGAAATGCCATTTGATATATCTTCAAAACCACATTATACAGATAGGAAAGTATTTTTGAACTTTCAGACTGTGAGAGAAAGGAATAAGAGTTGTAAAAATATTTAATTTTTTTCTAGTTACCTGTATGTGAAAAATCTGGTGTCTTAATATTGGCAACCTTTATTTTACTATTTTTATGTAGCTGGAATGCATATTTTTTCAGAGTTATACCAAAAGGGAACTGACAGCCTCAGAAACACCTGGGCTCTATCTTCTATCAGAGATCAGCTTTTGAATCTTCGCTCTGCAAACTAAGTTGTGTCAAACCAGACATCCTCAGTGAACTTCTTTCCCTCTGTTGTCAATAGATAGCTCTGTACCTGCTTCTCAGAATCAATGAGAGTATCTTTTACATAATCAGCCTTGAGTAAAGCGCAACTGTTAATACTTTTGTTAATGACAGTAACAATTTGGTAGATCAGTTGATAACTTTTGCTTTGATTTACTCCTGAAGACAGAATTTTAAGACATTATTTTGGGACTCCTGGGTGGCTCAGCTTGAAATCCGCTTGATTTCAGCTCAACTCATGATCTCAGGGTCCTGAAATGGAGCCCCGTTTTGGGCTCCATGCTCAGCAGGGAGTATGCTCGAGATTCTCTCCCTCTGCCCCTCCCCCTGCTCATTCTGTCCCAATAAATAAATAAATAAATAAATAAATAAATAAATAAATAAATAAATAAATAAATAAATAAAGACATTACCTGGCCTGCCTATAAAACCTGTTTGAAATCAGTTCTATATAACTTCTGGAAATAAAATGTTGCTAAAACATGCCAAAGTAAGGTGTTCGAGGTCCTATGCCAAACTACTTATTAGCCTTTCTTACAGCTAACACCAAAGGAGATTGTAGCAGCAAAATCCAAGTACGTCTCCTTATTAAAATCCTCAGATGAATTTATAATAATAATAATAATAGCAATTATTTCAATTCACTACAGCTCCAGTTAGTACATACCAGGCACTCAGCTAGACACTTTACAAAGCTACATCATTTAATCTCAGAATTACATTGGGCAGTAGGTTGGTATTGTCACCATTTTACAACTAAGCAAAATGAGACCCAGGGCAGCTGATGACCTTTTCCTCAATGACACAGCTAAGAAATGGTAGACCATAAATGAAATCCAAATCTGTCTGGCTTATCTCCATCTAAACCCTCTGACTCATTTCTTTCTCAATACACTTTCCCTGGGGATATAATGATTTAATGATACATCTCCATTAGAAACATTCCATGAGGACATAAGACCTCTAAAACTTAAAGTTCTAAAAAATGGATGTATATATTTTTCACTAATTTGACTCAAGATGCCAACAATACAGTATATCAGGCTAAGAGCTTCAAATACAGAAAAGTCCCTGTGATAAACCACATCTTACCAAAAAACAAAACAACCCCCCCCCACAAAACACAAAACACACAACAACCTAGTAATTACATAAAATACAATTGTCCCATCTTTGAGAAACATATGTAACTTATGTATTCTAAAGTATGCTAAAAAGAATTGTTAATAAGATTGAAGGTTGATTTCTCCACCTATCTATTACTAAGCAAATTGACTCAATGGTTTTGGCTTCAAACTCAAGCATCCCAAATTGGCTTTTACACATAAAAACTCACTGTTGGTGTGAAAGTCAAAAACAAAGAGACAACACAATTTAGCTATTGGCAAGCAAAGCAAAACTTTGGCACAAGTAGAACTGCAAAATTAATTGGTCCTAATTAGGCAACCACTCAGTCAAGAGCAAAGTTTGACTGTTCTTTGCTGAGAGGTAATCAGCCCCTATACACTCTGAGAGGAAAGACTCAGAAGGCTGGCTTTAGGATGTTTCTCAGGTTGGCTTCAATAACATGGTCACTGAAATCTTTTTATGGATACCCCGGCCCTCTTAGTTTGCTCTTGTAAAAGAAATTTATGGCTTTATTGATTTTTAGCACAACCTAATTTCAATTTGCTCTAGAAACTGCTATCTAAATTAGATTGAGCAATAAAATGTTAGAACATGTCCAGAGATGAATGATATTTTTTTCTGCTGCATTCACATTTATCACTTGTTCCTATTCACCATGATGTCAAAATTCTGTTTGACTCATTTATCCTACTTATTGTTACAGTTCAGAGAAAGTTCATCATGCTTTAGTTAACCTCTTTCCAAGATAAGGGATTGGATTTCAGTCTTGGAAGATATGACTATTGAATGGAGAAAAAAAAGGAACAAAAAATAGACAAGAGAGACTATTCAGCTTCTCCACTCCTTTAGATTAAACCAGATAAAATCAGTGCTTGAGAGCAAATATTTTGCTACTTTCTCAGGTCACAGGGTAAGCTGGAAGGACAGAGGGATGAGCAGAGATGAAAGTCTTGAAAAACTAACCTTTGTACTATATACCAGCTAATCCATTATTGTGTGATATGCAAGAGTTATATGATAAAGGTTACTTATAAAGTTCTACACTTTGGAGATTGCTAATGTAGATAGTGTAGATAATTTTTCCTTAATGCTCTATAAATCCGAAAACTCTACATGAGGCCTCAGTGTGTATCTATGAGTCTAAAATACATAAGTACTTTCACTAAGGTCCTTGCTGTGGAGTCTCCTTATCCTCCAACTGACTATCCTCATGCAAGAAAAATATGCATAAATTCATTAGATTATACCAAATAAGTACCACTGGTCATAATTCAAGTCCACTTGGTTGTGTGACCCATCTTCCTAGGTTCTTTGTTAATTAGGTATTCAACCAAAACTTTTCCTTTGTAGTTCTGTGTGAATATGTACATCCAAAGCCTAACTTCAAGGGAGGAGGGAGAAGACTAGAATCTACTAACAGAAAAAAAAAAGAAAGAAAAGAAAGAAAGAAAGAAAGAAAGAAAGAAAGAAAGAAAGAAAGAAAGAAAGAAAGAAAAGAAAAAAAAAAGATGACAGATGGGGCTGGGGTGAGAGAGAGAAAGAATCTGCCAAGAGCCCGCCTACCACTGGCTGGGAGATGGGAACCTAACCTTGCTAGGCAAATCCTAGCTTGCAAGCAGTGCAAAATAAGAGCAGACATGAAGATAAGAATTCATGCAATTCAGATTAAACATATTTGTTTGTCTTCAACTGTAGTTTACCTTGAGAGTGTTACTGTTAGAGGCAGGTAGGTATTCCACCATGAAATCAAGTTAACTTTCCTACTCATCAGATAATTTGGTCACCTGGGACAAAATTTAAAACTTACCGAGTTCTATCTCTCTGTGTTCTTGCATTCACTGAAGGCATCAATAACAGTTAAACCACCCCTTCACCCCAAACAGAAAGAAGTAGAGAATTCGGAAAAGTCTTTGAACTTGTCTTGGTATTTACTAATCTACAACAGAGTAAGTGATGGAAACGGAAGAGGGGAAATTAAATCGCCAGCCACAGAACTGTACAGCTGTTTTGTACCCTTACTATGCACACTTCATCACACACGCAAAGTGTTAATTGTGAACTGTTCTAACAAAGAAGGGTGGGGTGGGGTGACCCTCACCCCTTACTTTACCTGCGCCTACCACGAGGGCCCTGGGCTCACAGCTGCGGATACAATGCAGTAGGGAGTTGGATCGAATGTTGGAATTGAGGAAGGCCACCACGCAGCCCAACTTGGCCAAGCCGAACCACACGTGGATGAAGTCAGGCTCGTTGCTCATCAGCAGAGCTACGGTGTCCCCCTTTTTCAGCGTGGAATGGTTCAGGAAGACGTGGGCCACTCTGCTACTCCTTTTGTCCACATCCTGATAGGTGTGGATGTTTCCCTCATAGATGATGAAGGGTTTCTGGGGCTGCTTCTTGGCAAGACTCAGGAATTTATCCAGGACGGTGAACACCTCTCCTTTCGGGACATACATCGTCAACCGAATTCCATAGCGTACCACCTTCAGCAGGTACCAGAAATCGTCCCAGAAGTAAGGGAACACGAGTTTCTGCAAGAAATGCAGGAAGACTATTCCAGCCGCTAGTCCTGTTAACCATGACAGGAGCATGGGGGCCACCGGGACAGAAGGCAGCTCGCTCCCAGCCCTCCTCTCCAAATGCAGCTCTCCGCAGAGACCGCAGGTCCTAGGGGCTACAGGCTGGCACCTGCAGTCGCGCCAACCTTTCCGGGAGGGAGAGGGTGATCTTGAGAAACAATCAGAAGTGTGCACAGAAGAAGTCACTCATCCCAGCCAATGCTGGGGATAAGGCTTGGGTCACCTGGCGGACGAGGGGAGAGCGAGCGAAATCAACGCGGGCACTCGCGGGGGCCCCGGAATCGAGGAGCCCAGATCAACGCCCCTGCCTGGTAAAAGCCCCAACTGCGGCCCGCGGGTCCTCTGGCCCTCTCCCCGCAGGCTGGGTCAGTCCCCGGCGCCTCTGCGGCCCCCTCCACAAGTCCCACCACCCTCAGGAGAACTACGTCCAGGGGGCAGATGCTCTTCTTCTGGGGGTGGGCTTTCCGGCGGCTGCAACTTGAACGCTGAGCCTAGAGAAGCTGGGGTGGCGACGGCTGAGAAGAGCAGCGGCTTCCCCTCTTAACCCGCCAGAAACCGCGCGGAGGTGTCTAGGCCACGCCTGGCTCGGGGGTGCCCCGGCTCCGGCGAGATCCGGGGCCGAGCCCCGCCCCCGCTCCGCCCCCGCCACGGCCCGGCGCCCAGCAGCTCCCCTCCGACGCACCGGTGCGGGCGACCTGCTGCCGGGGGCCCGCCGCGCGCGCTGGGAGTGCTTGCCTCCTGCCCGGGCCGCAGATCCGCTCCGACCGTTCTGGGGCTGGTGTTCCCTCTCCTCCGAGCCACCGCGGAGGTGCTGTCCGCCTACCAGCCGCCTCCGGGCGCCGGGCCAAGCCCCACTCCGAGCGTCGCCGCCGGGACGGCTCGGGCGCCCTCTCCGCCTCCTCCCCCGGCGAGTGTGCCCGGACTGTGGCCTCTGGGGCGAAAGGACCATCCCTGGAGGGAAAGCCGGGAGCCCGGAAGTCCTGGCAAGAGTGGAGGGCGCCCGGGCTGCTGGAACTGGAGGGACAGAGTTCATTCACTAAGCAATAAAGGGAACTAAACTTAACTAGAGGTTGGAGAGGCGATTGGAAGAATTAAATATATATCCCGACGGAAAGAGAGAGAGAAAACAACAAAAAAGATACCTGTATATTGGTCAGGTCAAGGAATATTTGAACTCTTTGATCATAAAACACAAAACTGGGTTGCCGTTTTACAAAAAGTACTTTTTAAAAGAACTTTTAGGTTGGAATTGACATTGATATTGAAATTTTATCCTTAAAATGTCTAGAAGCACTTTTTACAAAATCTTACAAAAATATTGATTGATGTGGAAGCTTAAGCCCATATCCACACACACACACCCTTCTTTTTTTTAACTACAAAATACTATTTTGGGGCGCCTGGGCGACTGGGTAAAGGGTCCTACTTTTTTTTTTTTTTTTTTTTTGCCCCAGGGGTACTGGTCTGTGAATCATCAGGCTTACACCTTTCACAGCACTCACCAAAGCACGAACCCTCCCCAATGTCCATACCCCATCCACCCTATCCCTAAGGGGTCCTACTCTTGATTTTGGCTCAGGTCATGATCTCAGGCTCTTGCTACGAGCCCAGGGTGGGACTGGTGCTGAGCATGGAGTCCGCCTGGGATTCTCTCTCTCCCTCTCTCTTTCTGCCCACCNCTCTCCCCCTCTCCCTCACACTCTTAAAAAAAAAAAAAAAGATATTATTTTCTGTCCTTAAAAATAACTTTTTTTTTTCATTTGATCATTACCAGGACTTCAAACTAATGATTCGCAAGGTGGGAGGGGAAATGGAGCTGAAACAAGTAATTGTGAAGAATAACTATAAAATTTCATGAAATGACGAAATTTTACTGAAGGTAAGAAACTGAGGGTCATTTAATTACACATTTTTTTTCTTGCATTTTTTTTCTTGCACCATCATCCCAGGCACTCTGCTTGTAAAAAGTTTGAGGACATGGTTAATTGCACATAATGAAAGGATTAAGCATTGCCTCACATTTCCGTCCTTCTGTCTTATGTCTTGCAGTTCAGTTCTAGCTAACTTCGCAATTCCTAATAAAGAAAAACCTGATAACTCCAAGGCAGATTCTGGTTTATCAATCTGAAAATGATTATTTTGAAATTACAGTGAAGAGCCCAGAAGAAAGAGAGTTTCTTTAATCCTATTTGTGCAGATTCTAAGTTTACTCAGAAGCTCTGGTCCTTTCAATCCAATAACATCTCAGTTAAAAAAAAAAGTGTTAGTATCAAGTAGTTTTCAACTTAAAAATCATCTTTAAATTTGATCCTTTTCTCTCCTAGCTGTAGTCTGCTGCAGTTACCTCCTGGAAAACAGCATTTTAGCAAACAATAGACAATCGTGCAGTAGATCTTAAACTTTTGGATTTCCAGCACAGGTAAAATGTGTCCTCCTTTATTGGAAAAAAAAAATAAGTTGCCATCTTTTAATTTGTTAAATTAAAAACATTAAGCATACATTAAAACAATTACCATCTGCTGTCACCTTTGTTTTATAAAGGGAAGGATTTATTTCGACATTTAAAACAAGGAATGGAATACTATTATAATAAAACACAGCCTTTTAAAATAAAATTAGCTTCATGAAAAATTCATTGTGTTATACTTATTTTTCTCATCATGGGTCTGCTAACATCATCCCAAGGCATGGAACTAAATTTTTAGCAACTACAGATATAAGTGAGTTAAGAAAATATTTGGCATGATGAATATGAGATACTTTGATTCATTAGGAGAGCTACAAGCCTATATTGACAAAATCTATATTAGCCAAGACCAATTCCTTGCCTAAAATCTCAACACAAAAGAAGGAATCAATGAAAATCTTGGGACAGTTAGCAGTATTATATATGCTATTACATCAGTTCATATTGTCTGTTCCTGTTTTTTTTCCTATAAATTTGATATTCACTTTCAAAAAGAACCAAAGACAGCTAAGTAAAAAAGATATAATTATTTGTTACAGTTGTTAATTATTATAAAATGGGGGTAAGACAGTAAGAATAATTGCAAGGGAGTAAATTTATCATTTAAATAAAATAGAAACAAACACATGCAAACAGTCTAGACATTTCTGTTAACATTACTTTTGATCAGGGACAATGCAGTATTTCTCAGCTTTCCTTTTATGAAATATAGAAATTTAATTTTTTCTTTAATGTTATTTGAAAATAAATATTGTGGCTAAATACAAATGGATGCAAAAAACAAACAAAAAAAAAACCCTTCCTTATTTTCAGTGTAAATTTGCTCTCCTCTCCCCTTCTCTACTTCTGATTTGACTTTTCCTTCTAACTTGCTCCCAATCCCCTCTACACCCCCAGTTCTTTTAAAGATAAATTGTTTAGTGAGTAGATAGTAGCAAAACTGAACAAAAAGCATTATACGATAGACCCTGAGTCATCTTATGTCCGTAGGATTTTACCACTGTAACTTAAGAATTTTGACTTTGTGTAGACAAATTACGTGTGTCCATAAGTATTCTGAGTATTCTGAGGAAATTCTAAAGACGTCATATTTTGGATTATAGGAAGTTTTGGGGGAGAAGGTACAGGTTTAGAAAGTCCCAAATGATGCTATGTTGGTACCAAAATACCACAACAGGCATATGCCATGGACCAGGAAGCTGAGTTCCTAGACTGTAGCAGTGCTTGGGGATGGGGGTAGGAGTGGACTGGACAGTGTGAGGGAGATGGATCATGAGATAAGGCTGGAAAGGGGTGAATGTGAGACTTGTCCACTTAACACTCCTGTCCAGGATGGGGTCTTGTTCAGGTTTTAATCACTGCAGAGTAAAAGTCTCTGATTATAGCCTGGTTTTTGATGGGATGCCTAACTCTTTCTACAATCTGTTTGTATTAATGAACTGTCATTGCCTACAAGATTATTCCCCACAAGGACTCATGAAGTAAACTCAACATTAAAGATGAGAAGTGGGTTAGAGGGTTGCACAGTAAGGACATTACTACATGTCTTGGACACATCAAACACTTCTTGAAATATAAAATTTTTATAGCACCATGTAAGTGATCCTATAATAATAGTCTGGGAAACAATTCTCAAACAAATTAAATCTTTAACTATTATTTTTGCCACAGCCCAGAAACCATGCCTAGAAACTTTTGCCCATCAGGATCCTGCCAAGAAAATGTGTATTTTATCCATGAATTTTAGAAACAGCTTTCTTATATCCAGGTACTTCTGTCTAAGATAACTTCCTCTTCCTCGGTGTTGGTGTGCTATTTGGAAGGGATATTTTAATGAAGTTTTACATACTGATTCTGAGTCCTCAGGGTAGCTTCGTTTCTATTTTATAAGCCACCTACATGGAGGCAGGTCATATGATCATTAGTGAGATAAAATCAAAGAAACTCTGGCAACTTTTATTAGGAATGAACAATGTTCCAAATATCACAGTGAGCTGTTCTGTGGGCCTCTCGTTTTGCAAGTCTCATAGGATCTAAGATTCAGTCTCAAAGGTGTGGGAGGGGAGATTGGGACATCTGAGGTTCAGAGCGTGAATATCACTTCTTAACACATCAAGCAGATTTACAATGCTTAAAATTAATTTTTTTTCAATGGCTTAATTATAATAATTACTTCTCCCTGGGTAGGGGGTGGAGGGTAGGAGGGTAGGGAGGTGGTCCAGGGCTGACACCACTCTGCCAACTTCGACTTGTGCTTTCCACTTAGGGGATCAAGTCAGCTACTCCAGCCCTCGCCAGTTCCCAGTCTTTGAGAGGGGGAAGGGCGGGGGGACTGAAGGAGTCACCTTAACTGATGTTTCATTGCTTCAGTTTTATTTTTCAGCTTTTTATTAAATAAAAGTTACAAACACACATAAAGACAGAAATAATATAATAATGATCCCCTTACCATATTGTCATCCCCTGGAGTTCATGATTGTTAACCTTCTGCCCAATTTGTTTCAACTCTTTTTTTTTTCTGAAGTACTTTGATTTCAGACAACATGTTATTGCCACCCTGAATATCTCTAGGTGCTTTTCTAAAAAAAGGCGATTTCACTCCCTAATCACTCTACCACAATCACATGTGATAAGATCAATGTTAATTCTTTAATACCATCTAATACTTAGTCCATATTTAATTGCTTCCAAAATGTGTTGGGGAATTGGTTGATCTAAAGCTAGAATCAGTTTAAGCTCTAGAGTCAAAGATCTCGGTTCCTGGGTGGCTCAGTGGGTTAAAGCCTCTGCCTTTGGCTCAGGTCATGATTCCAGGGTCCTAGGATTGAGGCCCGCATCGGGCTCCTTGCTCAGTGGGGAGCCTGCTTCCTCCTCTCTCTGCCTGCCTCTCTGCCTACTTGTGATCTCTCTCTGTCTGTCAAGTAAATATAAAAAGTACAAAAAAAAAACAGTCTTTAGAGTCAAAGATCTCTTTTAATCCAGCAGAGTCCTTATCACAACCTCTCATAAATTCCCCAGACATTTCCTGGTTAGAGACAATAGGCCAGCAGTCTTAAAGGTATTGCACCTTTTGCTTTGATCTGATTGCTGCCCCATGTCTCCTTTAAAATGTTCCTCTGTCCGCCCACATTTCAGGCAAACCAGTAATTAGACCTAAAGACTTGGTGAGACAAAGATAAACATTTTTGGGCAAGAATACTTCATAGGAGAATCTATGTACTTTGTGTTGTATTACATCAACATAAACATGCTATCTAGTTGTTGTGAATCAGCCCATCATTGTTGATGAAGAAATGTACCTTACTGTATACACTGACACCTATTTTGTTTTGTGCCCCTAATGCACTCTGGTACCACACTCTATCATTATGCAGTGATCCTCCTCATGTTCTTTCGTGGTTGTATAAACTCCACCATGTGGTGAATAACATAACTTACTCAACTTGCTCTCCACTGGTGGGCTTGTTTTCAATCTTTTCCCATTACAAATAGTGTTACCATTAATGTGTCTATGCACATGGTGTATATTTATTTCAGTGTAACTTTGGAATCCTTTTCTAGAAATGGGATTGCTGAATCAGAGAGAAAACATATGTGTAAGTTTTCTGAATATTGTCATTTTCCCCTCCATATCAAATGCCCACCGTCACTGTATGAGAGTATTTGGGAAGAACAATGAAGTCTCTAATGACTACTTCCACTAAACTGGCAATACCAGGGACTACATAGAATGTTCCCACAAATATGTACCAAGTTAATTCATGTTCAGTATTGTGAAGCGTTTGGTTCTGTGTTCTGATACCATTATTGAAGTGTTTCATTTGTTTTCTTTAAGATTTTATTTATTTATTTGACACAGAAAGAGAGCACAAGCAGGGGGAGCAGCAGAGGGAGAGGAGCAGGGAGCTGAGCAGGGAGCCTGACATGGAACTCGATCCCAGAACCCTGGGATCATAACGTGAGCCGAAGGCAGATGCCTAACTGACTGAGCCACCCAGGCGCCCCTGAAGTGTTTCATTTGTATTGAATGTATTTTTTTTCTTTTATTTTACATGAAACTATATAATTCAAAATCCACATCTGTGGTATGATTTGGGCAACACTAAATTTCCAGCCTTTTTAGACAGTAAATTACAAAAACATATTTAAAACAAAAGCTAAACTAAAGTAACAGATCTTTTCAAAGATGAGAAATAGGACAGCAACGTGGCCTCAACATCCAGACCACACACTTCAAAGAGATAGGCCTCTGCAAATTATTACAACGATATGTGTCCTGATTTGTTACAGAAGGCACAAATAAGTTTTGGCTCATTTAATTAATGATATCCCTGGGCAGCCTAATATAACATCAGATGAAAACCTAAAGGTTACAGACAAGGAATTTCTGATGCATGCCGACAGGAAAACTTGCCCACTTTTTAAAATTGGCTTTTGAACCCAGAGAAGTTTCCAAAAGCCCTCATATGGGTTTTTCTCTATGTGGAAATTTCAAGAATAAAACTACAGGTTTGGTAACGCACTCTTTTACCAGGGAAAGATACCCAAAAACAAATGGAGAAAGCCTGGTACTCTCTCACAGAGAAGGGTTTTCAACAAAGTCAACATCAGATTCTGTGGCCCTGTTCCAACAACCTGAGAACCAGTACGAACCTGGTAACTGATGCCCTTCTTTAAAGATCAGAGTACAAGGGATACAACTTCCAGCAGTAACATGCTGATAGAACGTGCAGATAAATGATTTACCCAGTGCTCAAGGATTTACCCAGGAGAGGGTAGGAAGCACAGTTAGACCTGATGGCTGTCATGTGGCCACAGAATTTATCAAAATTCAGGCCACGAGTACCTTCATGCAACTCAGGACCATCTTTGACAAAGCTCTATAGCAAATGTTAATTAGTTAAGCCATCTCACCAGGGAGGCTTCTGTCTCTGGCACTCTGCCTAACTCCAGCATAAACCTGGTGGATCACCAGCAATGATCACCATGCAGTATCTGGGCTTTAGGGTCATGTGGTGATGCACATCTGAAAGAATGACTCAGAGGACAGAATGTATTAATCAGGTAGACCAGATGGACTGAAACGTTTTCTGTACCTGCCCTTGATGCCCAAGAACCCTGGGGTCTGGTCAGTGGACCTGCATATTGGTCTTCACACCCATATTAGCTAAGGTTGCCCAATTCGATCCCCTGGTATGTGAGTCATACTCAGAGTTCTCTACTCAAGTCTTTATGCCCCTGGCTTCCAAGGTCACGTGATATAAGACTAAAGAATTCTTTTTTTCTTTTAAATTTTTAAAATTTATTTTATTTTTTCAGTGATCCACATAAAACAATATTTTTTAAATTTAATTTTATATTTTCAGTGATCCAAGATTCATTGTTTATGCACCACACCCAGTGCTCCATGCACCATGTGCCCTCCTTAATACCCACCACCAGGCTCACCCATCTCCCCTTCCCCCCTCTCCCATAACCTTCAGCTTGTTTCTCAGAGTCCACAGTCTCTCATGGTTCGTCTCCCCTTCCTATTTACCCCAATTCACTTTTCCTTCCCTTCCCCTAGAGTCCTCCATTTTATTCCTTATGTTCCACAAGTGAAACCATATAATTGACTTTCTCTGCTTGACTTATTTTGTATTCCTCTCTTACAGAGTTCTGTTTATAGTACCCACTCCCATTGCCAATGACAAATGCAGCAATAACTGTAAGCTGAGGGGTATCTTGAGTGCAGTATCACCTAGTGTGTCTCTCATTTCTGTGGGGCAAAATGGACATACTCTAATTCTCCCCCAGGCATTTAATCAGCACATATTCTTCATTATAACAACTTTTATCACTTTCACTCTCATTGTGGCTATTCCAATAGCAGGCCAGGATTTAGACAAGCTGCATGACAAAAGAGATAGAAAACCATAGCCAACAAAGCTGACTTTCTCCAGGTCTGTATGTAATAGGGAGCCCAGAGAGGTGAGACCTGTAATTCTCAACTCTCCATAAACACTAAATAAAGAGGGTACTTGGCTGATGCTCAGGCACCAAGCCAATAGCCCAGAAGTTTCTGCCTGATGCTTCTTTTCACTTCTCCCAAGATTTGAACATTTCCTTCTCCCAAGACTATCACTAGCCCATCAGCTTGCCTTCCTGTGGCAGAGAACACCTACTAGAAGACTGGTAAATATTGTTGCCTGATACCTGAAGGACATTCAGACCACATGTGAGAGAAATATCCCTTCGGGGACCCAGCCTTGGGTTTCTCCACTAGACATGCTGCAGCCTCTAACATCGGCAGGTTGGCCAGTTGGTCTTTCAACTTAGGTAGCTGGCCATTCCCCAACTGACTCTTATGAATGGTTGATCCTTAAATTATCAATGTGCCAAAGATCAACATGATGAGTGGCAAATTCACTGAAACATAATTCACTAGAAGATAATTTGCTGAACTACTGATCACTTCTTTAATGTCTTAGTATTTGTTTGTTTGCTTTACCATCACCCTCTATTGCTCCTGAAGCCTTAGTGTTGACCTTGTACCTTCCAAAGACTGTCAAACCAGTACTGGAATGTGTGTAAGGCAGTTAGTTCAGCCTTGTTGCTACCAGAGGCAGGGAGGGGCAGACCCAACCACAAGAGCAGGGTGACATTGAGCTGCACACTCAGAGTTTGAGTGTCAATCTATCCTTTGAATATAAAACAGGAGGGTCAGCAGGAGGTCAAGTGTAGATGGTGGAGCAGGGGGAGGCAGCCACCTCATTTAGCAAAACTGAAGCTTCGTGAATAGTGTGATGTTTTTCTTTCCAGCCACAGTGCTTGGTATAGTTCCTCATAATGGATTAGAAGAGTGGAGTAAACCTACAGACTACTGGAGATTCATTGTGGAGTTAGAATGAGGAAGAGGTTGACACATCTTAATGAGGATTTTTTCTTAAAGCCTCTTAATAAATTCATTTGAAAATGTATTTGAGGTTGGTAAGGTGGGTTCAGCAAGTTTTAAAAGACAGAATAAAAGGATTCGAACGTACACATTACTTCCTTATATTTTATGGCTTAGGAATTTTGATGTCCTCAAAGCATCAGGCTAAGGCTAATGCACCCCTCTACTCTCCCACTTACTTCAGCAGCTCCTCTTCTGCCTTTAGTAAGGCCTGTACATTGTTTTCTGATGTTCTGTGAGGAGCTGTTTGGCTTCTGTGCAGCCTTTGGGAAAAAAAAAAAAAAGGCATGCTTGTTCACCAGACTAAAAATAAGACACTCATCAGCACACATACACAGAAGCACCTACCACTGAGGCATTTACAGCATTATATGGGCCCTTCTGTTCTAAATTCTTGGCAAAGCAAATAACTTAGAATTAGTTTATGCATATATGTAGGTATGCATATATGTATATTCTTTCCTGTGTAATATCTAATAAGAAGAAATATTATCAATAATCAAATGTAAGTGTTCTTTGGGTAACTAATTTTCTTAAGAATGTCTTTTTTTAAAAAACAATACCTTACTGAGGTATAATACATAGAATAATTTTAAAACTGTACATATTTAAAATGTATAATTTAGTAAGTCTTGATATATATTTGTATATATATGCATGAAATTACCACCGCAATCAAGACAATGAACATATATCCGTCAATATCCAAAGCATCCTCACTTTGAAATCCCTCCTTCCAGTCACTCCCCACCACATCTGCCCCACCCTTATCTCCAAGTGAATACTGATGGTGCTTTCTATAGATTAGTTTGCATTTTCTAGAATTCCATGCAAATGAATCATACATGTGGTTCAGAGCATCTGACTAGACATTTTTCCAAATAAGACTTACAGATAGCTAACAAGTCGGTACAGGAAAAGATGTTCAACATCAGTCCATTAGGGAAATACAAATCAAAACCACATTAAGATATTACCTCACCCCTGTTAAAAGAGCTATTAACAAAAAGACAAGAGATAACAAATGCTGGGGAGGGCATGGAAAAAGGGAACACTTGTGCACTGTGGGTGGGAGTGTGAATTAGTACAGCCATATGAGAACCAGTATATGTGTTCCTCAAATAATCAAAATAGAAATATCATATCCAGCAATTCCACTTCCAGGTATTTATCCAAAGAAAATGAAAACAAAAATGTTTACGGCAGCATTATATACAATAGCTGAGATATGGAAACAACTGAAGTGTCCATTAGCAGATGAATAGTTAAAGAAGTAGTCGTGATACACACACACACACACACACACACACACACACACAGAACATAGAATATTATTAAGCCATAGAAAAGAATGAAATCCTACCATTTGCAACAACATGGGTAGACCTTGAGGGCATTATGCTAAATGAAATAATTCAGGCAAAGACAAGTACCATATGATCTCACTTATATGTAGAATCTAAAAAAAAACAAAAACAAAACTGAAAACAAGCTCATAGATTTAGAGAACAGATTGGTGGTTGCCAGAGGTAGGGAATGGGAGGTGATGGAAATGGGTGAAAGGGGTCAAAGGGTACAAAATACCAGTTATAAGATAAATCAGTCATGGGGATGTAATGTATAGCATGGTGACCATAGTTAATATACTGTATTGCATATTTGAAAGTTGCTACGAGACTAGATCTTTTTTATCCTTGAATATTTTTATTTAAATTCAATTAGCCAAGACACGGTATATCATTAGTTTCAGATAGTGTTCGATAATTCATCGGTTGTGTGTAACACCTGGTGCTCATCACATCACGTGTCCTCCTTAATGCCCATCACCCAGTTCCCCATCCCCCCACCCAGCTCCCTTCCAGCAACTCTCAGTTTGTTTCCAATAGTTAATAATCTCTCTGTTTTTTACCCTCTCTGATGACTTCCCATTCAGTTTTCCCTCCCTTCCCCAATGATCCTCTGTGCTTTTCTTATATTCCACATATGAGCGAAACCATATGATAACTGTCTTTCTCTGATTGACTTATTTCGCTCAGCGCCATACCCTTCAGTTCCATCTACGTCACTATAAATGGTAAATAATCATTCTTTCCGATGGCTGAGTAATATTCCATTGTGGGGTGTGTGTGTGTGTGTGTGTGTGTGTGTGTGTGTGTGTGTGTGTATGCCAGATCTTCTTGATCCATTCATTGGTCCATGGACATCTCAGTTCTTTCCACAATGTGGCTATTATGGACATTGCTGCTATGAACATTGGGGTGCAGGTACCCCTTCTTTTCACTACGTCGTATCTTTGGGGTAAATACCTAGTAATGCAATTGCTGGGTTGTAGGGTAGCTCTATTTTTAACTTCTTGAGGACTCTCCATACTGTTTTCCAGAGTGGCCGTACCAGCCTGCATTCCCACCAACAGTGTAAGAGGATTCCCCTTTCTCCACATCCTTGCCAATATTTGTTGTTTACTGTCTTGTTAATTTTAGCCATTCTCACTGATGTGAGGTGGTATCTTATTGTGGTTTTGATTTGTTATTTCCCTGATGCCAAGTGATGTGGAACATTTTTTCATGTGTCTGTTGTCTATTTGTCTGTCTTCTTTGGAGAAATGTCTGTTCATTTCTTCTTCCCATTTAAGAGACTAGATCTTAAAAGGTCTCATCACAAGAGAAAACAATTGTGTAATTATGGTATTGTGATGATGTTAACTAGACTTACTCCACAATGTATACAAATAGTGAGTCATTATGTTGTACACTTGAAAATAATATAATCTTGTATGTCAATTATACCTTTAAAAAACCCCAAATACTACTAAGGCTTAACAAAGAAAAAAGATATATTATTTTTTTTAAGATTTTATTTATTTATTTGAGAGAGAGAGTGAGAGAGAGCATGAGAGGGGAGAAGGTCAGAGGGAGAAGCAGACTCCCCGTGGAGCTGGGAACCTAATGCGGGACTGGATTGATCCCAGGACTCCAGGATCATGACCTGAGCCGAAGGCAGATGCTTAACCAACTGAGCCACCCAGGAAGAAAGTGCCCCCAAAAGATATATTCTTAATGAACCTAAAGCTAATCAGATTTTTCGTATTGTTTAATGTATTTTTTACATATGAGAGTCTTAAATCAATGAAAGCCTTTGTTTTGTCATTATATTGCCTTTTTTCTTTTACTTTCTTATACAGTTTCAAATATATTAATAAGCAACATGAATTACCATGTTATTAAATAACTGTTTATTATGTATTGTTTAACTTCTCACTTGAATATGATCATTCTTAATATTTATATTTGTGGACATATTACTATCATAAAATAATTTAATTAAACACTATTATTTTAACCACACTAATGTTAATTCTGGGAGCACCAGTAACTTCAGCTGGAGCACAAAACTGTATTCTTCACTCATATGCACTTAACTATTACTGAAGGAAGATTTGTTCTTGGATAAGACAGTTTTACATGACAGGATAAATTCCAAGATAATTAATAAGGCACAACTGACATTCATGCACCATTTTGTTCAGCAAGTGGAGACATCTTGAAATAAATATTTTATCCTTTGTCAAAAAGAAGTCCATAGCTATCAGGATGAGGACAGAGGAACAATCAGCTTAACCATGTCTTGATGGACCAGGCAGCTCTTAAGAAGAGAGACACACTGTTCCACTACTAAGCAATATGCCAGATTTCATTCCCATATGGTTTGGGGTGGTCAGGTTGGACCATATAGCAATAGTCCCCACACCAATGCTCAACCCAATTCCTGCCTGCACTGTCCTGACCAAAGCAGAGCCATGTTATTGGTACTGAGTGATGGTAAGTTATATTTTATTTATATTGATGGCCAACCTACTGGCTTTTATTTCTACAGAAACATGTGAAGTGTTAAACCATTCATCTACTTAATGGATATGTATTCAGTATCTATTAGGTAGCAGATATTGATAGATGTTGGGGATACAACATGAAATATCACAGTCTCCTCTCTCAGGAAAGGGAGGTGGACATGGTGGTGACCAGTAAGATGGTTTGTATAATGGATGAATGAATAAAGTGTATTGGCGGGATATCATGAAAGAATCCTCAGGCAACTTGGGAGAATCAGATACCTCTTTCTAAAGGAAGTAATATTTGAAATGTACTTTTCTGAAATTTCTCATATCAAAAAATAGAGATGCCCAGGCCCAGGCTCAGGAATCAGACTACTTGGGTTTCACCTGGGCTTCCTGTGATCCGTGAAGTTACTTGGTCTCTGTGTATTACTTCAACTACCCACCACCAAGGACTACTGCAGACACAAGGGGAGATAACATAGATAAAGTACAACACTGTGCAGTAAATTTCTAGTAAATATGATCCATTCCTGTTTTCTTTCCATTACCAAATGTGTAATCTTATCAGGCATTAGGTTGACAGCATCTGGTTCAGGTTTCACAGATAAGGAAAACCAGATCCAGAGATGCTGGTTGGCCATAGCTACACAGGTCATTAACCTTCTGACATAATTTATAAAATTAACTTATGGCTCTCCTGTCAAGTAGAACTTGCTTCATTTATATTTTTTTTACTCAAAGTAGATTCTGAACTTATCATTCCTAAATAAAGTAGCACTCAGAAATTTATGATAAAATGGATGAGATTTTAAGATCCTCACATTATCAAAACCTTCAATTATTTTTTTATCAATCGCATCAAAAATTGAAAGTATTTGCTATTTATAGACTTTAAGAATTTTCATTCACAGTTTGACTATGCAAATATTTGTGAAGATAGTTTATCAGTCAGATTCTGGAAGCTAACATTAGTATTTAGTTTCTGAGGAAGAATTATTCTTTCCAACATGTTAATACTTTATTGAATAAACTAGATGATGGCCCTAAAGATCCCCTCCCTTCCCACCTCAGAACTACAGCAAGTCCAGGCAACTCAGCCTTAGTCACGTGCAAGCCTGAAACTACATTTGATATTTTGTTAAGCCTGTATTCATACTGTTTGACATTCCTATTGCACAATAATCCATTTGAACAATATCTGTGCCCTACATCTGTAACTCATTATCACAATGCAGATGAAGAAGAGTTCTAAGAAAAGAAAAATTTCTAAGAACTATTTTTATTTTGTAATGAAAATTCATGAGATAGATACCAGTAAATATCACCTTTCCAAATGTTTTGAACATTAAAATTGATATTTTGATACTAAAACAGCATTTATATTAATTGTACCTACATATCTACTGCCTAAACTAAATTAGTCAAAGTTTAAATGAAATTATTTGTTACATGTTTCTTTTTTTTTTTCCTGTTACTTTACTGGTATTTCATGTTTGTTTCATTAGCTATTTCACAAGTGCTTATTTTCTAAAAGAACACATTTTTGTTCATTTGGCTTAGGAGCAGGCACAAGGAATCATCATGTTTATACACTGAGTTAGTCCAGTACAGATTTCGTAGGCTGGGGATATTTGGGTTGTAAATTATAATTTTCAACACATCTGCACTGACTGGATTTATACACAAAATATTTTGTCTGAAATATCCTGTGCAATGAAATGGTTGATGTCAAAACACAATGTTCTAAAAAGGAAAGCAGCAATGGAATTAAATGAGTGTTTGCCCCAACAAACAGATATCTCTGTACTTGGTACTCCTTATTTGGATCCTACTGACTAAAAACTGTACAGAAATTGAGGTACATCTTGATGAATGAAACTAGAAACTTTATACTGGCCATCTAGCCAGTATAGTCAGTGATTTCCACGCCTGGAAGAATTAAGTTGGATCTCACAGTTTGGTATCAGAAAGGAAGGAAAGAAGGAAAGAAGGAAGGAAGGAAGAAAGGAAGGAAGGAAGGGAGGGAGGAAGGGAGGGAGGGAGGAAGGGAGGGAGGAAGGAAGGGGAGAGAGAGAGAAAGAAAAAAAGAAAGAAAGAAAGAAAGAAAGAGAAAGAAAGAAAGAAAGAAAGAAAGAAAGAAAGAAAGAAAGAAAGAAAGAAAGAAAGAAAGAGAAAGCAAGTAAGCTTCAGGTATTTAAATTGCAAGGACTGCTCAAGGGTGGTAGATGTATTTTAGTTTCCTGGATAGCAGGGAAGTGTACTCATGTACACCCAGGAATGGCCGCTGGCATGTGAAAAGCTATCCCAGAGAAGTAGCATAATAGTTTGCTTTTATTCCCTAAGGATGGAGCTTCCCTTCCCTCTCACTGCCTGTGACTGTCTTCCTTTTTCTTTACACAGAATCTTGGTCTTCTGGTGGTACCCCCTCTTTCCCCCTCCCCCGAGTTTTTGATGGTAAGATGAGAAATAACAAGGCTAGTTGAGAAAGGAAGGTGGAAAATCTCCAAGGTGGGTTCTCCCCCTACTTCCTGTCTCACCAGCAAGCCACACTGTCAATCTCCCAATCAAGATTTCACCTCTTGGAGCGCCCCCTTCTCTTCACTGGACTTCTAATGCAGGTTTTGCAAGGAGCTGCCAAGATAGTCATCTTTTGCATAAAGCAGAGCTAAATTCCCTAATGTTTAATTAAACCTTAGAGAAATTGATTGCAACTGATCGCAAACAGGAGAAACCAACTAACACTAAGCAGATTTAAACAGAAAAGGCATTGCCAGAAAGGCTGGAGAATTGGACAAAGCCAGGGCAAGAACCAGAGGAGGCTAGACACAATGACGGCAACTGAACCCACACCTCCGAGCACCGTGTGGAGGCAGACACTGCTATCTTTCCAGCTGTACACGATGTGCACCATCTGGCACACGGTTCCATCTGGCACCAGACAGTATGTACACTGTGGCACCTCGGTGACTGTGGCCAAAACTAATTCATGCTGTCAGATGAATTCTTGCCCTACGCCAAGGGCCTGTAAGTTGTACTCGTCCCTCACTTCTAGGGCCTGGAGAAAGAAGGTGTTTGCGTGGTAGAGATTTTGTACTAGGAGATAGGCTCTGCCTCCCCAAGCCTCATGAGGGAGAGAATTTCCCAAATAGAGAAGAATAGAGAAGAGGATTTTCCAAACATAGAGAAGAGCTTCAACATCTACACAGCCGAAGTAAACCAAAAGGCCCAGTAGAGTTACATTTTTTACATGACTTGAATTTATGAATTTCTCCATCTGTTACTTTTAAGCTAATTCTTTTTTAGTTTTATTATTGAAACATTTTTAAAACCTTCAAATAAGCTTCTATGAATTTCTCCATCTGTTACTTTTAAGCTAATTCTTTTTTAGTTTTATTATTGAAACATTTTTAAAACCTTCAAATAAGCTTCTATTATTATTATTATTATTATTATTATTATTATTATTATTATTTGCCCCAGGGGTACAGGTCTGTGAATCATCAGGCTTACACCTTCCACAGCATTCACCAAAGCACAAACCCTTCCCAATGTCCATAACCCATCCACCCTATCCCTACCCTCCCACCCCCCAGTAACCCTCAGTTTGTTTTGTGAGATTAGGACTCTCTTATGGTTTGTCTCCTTCCCCATCCCATCTTATTTCATTATTTTTCCCTCCCTGCCCCCCCACCCTGCCCCTGAAGTTCCTCCTATCAGAGATATCATATGATAATTGTCTTTCTCTGATTGACTTATTTCACTCAGCATAATACTCTCTAGTTCCATCCACATCACTGTAAATGGCAAGATTTCGTTTCTTTTGATAGCTGCATAGTATTCCATTGTATATATATACCACATCAAATAAGCTTCTTTAAATAGTGAGATGTGACTTCTAAATGCATCATTAAATCAATTTAGTGAGTTAATTTTTCTCAACACACTAGAAAGGATTACAAATTATCAGTGTGCATAACACATAGCATGATGAGTTTTTTCCCCTGAAACTCCCGTTTCAGTTATGTAAATATATAGCTACATATTTACTTAATCATGATGTAAAATGCCTTTATGACAGTGGGTCCCAGTAAATAGAAGTTTGAAAAGCACTCCTGCAAATGACTGTATCCTTGGATTCGGGCACTAGAAGGCTA
The DNA here is from genome assembly GCA_002007465.1 of Ailurus styani. Taxonomy (NCBI): domain Eukaryota; kingdom Metazoa; phylum Chordata; class Mammalia; order Carnivora; family Ailuridae; genus Ailurus; species Ailurus styani. The sequence continues at coordinate 187,243 of LNAC01000110.1, forward strand.
AAGAATAACATCAATTCTTCATGACAGTGACCTGGGAGAGGAGATAAACTGTGGGCAGGAGGGACAGTCAGGGCAGTAGAACTGGAAACATGTGGGCCACTGCCAGGGCCTGTACATAATGTAATTGGGAGCTGATGCAGAACAAAGGACCTCTGAGTTCTCCTTGCTCTCTTCTAATTGTCCTTCATCCAGACCCAAATGGCCGGAATTCTTCATCTAGGTCTCAGTAATCATTCCTAGTGATTGAGAAGACAGTGTTGGAAAGGGTGATGGCAGTGCGACATGGTTCCTGTCATCCCAAGGTAGAATGAGTTAGGAGATTCCCCTGGCAGAGCTTAGAGTACAACGCTAGTGTCTACAGGGCTATTGTTGCTCTCGTGAGGAACAGCATGAATTCCATAGACTCTGTGCACATTTTTATTTCTCTAGGAAATATGTTCAATTTCTAAAGATCTGACACACTTTGTAGTGATTTGGTAACTTCCTCCAGTACTTCCAAGTAGAAGTGGGGGTTGGTGAAAAGTCATGTGCACAAAAGAGGAAGTGTCTCTCGCTATAAACATATGGACAGGCGGCAAAAGCCACGTAAACATGGTTTTGTAGTTTGTCATTTGCAGTAACTGTAGTAATATGAGATGTCTTTAATATTGTCATACTCTGACATTACTCACTTTTAGGTCTCCCCCAAACTGAGTTATGATGAACTGGAATACACCGATAGTCTATCCCTCCTCTTGTAGGGATATAATTTCATCAATTATCATGTTGATCTTCACGTGTATCAGTCCAGAACATCTCTTCTTGGCATTGGAGTGCACAGTGAACTTCATAGTTTATATGCTGAATAAACACTGTTCTGTAACTCAGAATTGTGTGGTGTGGTACAGTTCACAGGATGCAGAACTACAAAGAGAAGCATCCCTGAGATGCAAACACATTTTCTCTCACAGATGACTAGACTGTAAACTTCCACAGAGTCAGGAATGTGGTTTATTTAACTCTGTGTTCCCAGGCTGGGTCTAGCGCTTGAAATCCAACTAACACTCAGCGTGTCATTCTGGAATACAATGGCCACATTTCACTCTGACATTTCCTAATACAGGCTTCACTAATTAATACTTACAAAAACACTACAAACTAGGTTTTATCACCTTTTACATTATACAAATGAGAACACTGGTGAAACTTAAATAATTGCTCCAAGTCACACTGCTCGCGGGAGGCCAAGCTAGAATCTTAACCATGCAGTTTGACTCAAGAATCCACAACCTTGATCAATGAGTGAAACTGCCTCTCTTGATGTCGAAGTATTGTTGGGAGGGAAGAGGACCACAAGAAAAAAGACCAGAGGCTTTAAGACATTATCAAAATGAGAATAAAGGTAAAATTATACAAACCCCCAATAGAGTGCTATTTTCTTCGCTAAACAAGTTTCCTCTCTGCCTCCCTTTAGTGAAACTCTCTACAGCCTGAGTGTTAGGATCTGTATAGACCAGAATATACCTTAATAGTAGGGGTTACATAGAGTTTATTTTGTTCTCATGTAAAATAAATCTGGAGGTGGGAAGTCCAGCTTATATTTTCATCAGAAACCTCAATTCCTGTTGTTGTTTCCTACCAGGTTAGCACAAGGTTGCCATCCTCAGGATACCTCATGACCCAAAAACGTCTGTGGAACTTCAGCCATTATATCTGAGCTGAGGGCCAGAAAATGAAAGGCAGAAGGATAAAAAGAAACTCCTTCCTGAAGAACCCAGATGTCCATCAACAGATGAATGGATAAAGAAGATGTGGTATACATATACAATGGAATATTACTCAGCCATCAAAAATGAAATCTTGCTATTTGCAATGACAAGGATGGAACTTGAGGGTATTATGCTAAGTGAAATAAGTCAGTCAGAGAGAGGGAGAAATAAAATAAGACAAAATCAGAAAGGACATAAACTGTAAGACTCTTAACTCTAGGAAACAAACTGAAGGTTGCTGGAGGGGAAGTGGGTGGGGAGATGGGACAATTGGTGATGGGCATTTAGGAGGGCACATGGTATAATGAGCATTGGGTGTTACATGCAACTGATGAATCACTAAACTCTACCTCTGAAGTTAATAATACACTATATGTTAATTAATTGAATTAAAAAAAAAAAAAGAAACACCTTCCTGCAAGTCAGCTACCTTTAAGCAACATTCACAGAAATTACACATAACACTGACATCTCATTGGCCAGTGCTTGGTCACATAACAGCTTTAAGAGAGGCTGGGAAATGTAGTCTTTCTTTCCATGCATCAGTGGGCTCAAATAAAAGTCAGGATTGTGGACTAAGAAGGAAGGGTAACCATGGGTATCTAGGTAGGCAACTAGTAGTTTCTGCCATAGTCCCTAACTGACAGGTCACCTATTCCAAGAAATCTTTCCTTTAACTTCTATTCTGATGTGATCAGTCCTTACTTCAAATTCCGTAACATATCGTGCATGCTTCTAATTACAGTTTTAAAATCTGATCTATACAGTGTTCTTGGTTTATCCTTATAATTTGGTAGTCAGATTCCTGAAGTCGGACACTGCCTCAGCCCTTCATGCATTCCATGCAGCACCAAGAATATAGTTTTGCATTGAGTGGATGTTCAGTACAAGTGCAAATGGAATCTTCTTTGTGTTGCAGGGAAGCAAACGAATGGTCATGCATCATGCTAATGTTAATGCACAACATGTAGATGATTTCCAATAAATCAATAAGACTGTACATTTTCCAGCAAATAGAATTATTGAAGGATCTACTTTGACCTAATTACAGAGCTAAATAATAGAGGTGATTTTATTGGATTATGTAGATGTGTGAATGACATAGAATGCAAATCATAAGCTTATAATCATTGTCATTATTCCTTCAGATTATCATCTAATCATCCTTACCTTCAGGGAGATTCTACACAAATGAAGAGGGTAACTAGTATATCAATGCCACGTGAGCAAATCCCCAGTATTGTCCGAAGTAGAAAAACAACGCTTTAAAAAGGGAGACAAACCATAAGATACTCTTAATCTCAAGAAACAAACTGAGGATTGTTTGGGGGGTTTGGGGGGAGGGATGGGGTGGCTGGGGGCTAGACACTTGGGGAGGGTATGTGCTATGGTGAGTGCTGTGAATTGTGTAAGACTGATGATTCACAGACCTGTACCCCTGAAACAAATAATACATTATATGTTAATTAAAAAAAAGAAAGAGAATACCATAAAAATAAAGGAGAAACTTTCCTCGGAAAGTGATTTTTAAAAAGATGAAAATAGGGGATTTCTCTCTCTCTCTCTTTTTTAAAGATTTCATTCATTTAGAAAGAGAGAGCACCCACCGTGAGTGGGGGAGGGGGCAGAGGCAGAGGCAGAGGGACAAGTAAACTCACTGCTGAGGGCATTGGAGCCCATGTGGGGCTGTCTTGACCCTGAGATCAAGACCTGAGCCCAAATCAAGAGTTTATCGCCCAACTGACTGAGCCACTCTGGCACCCCAGGACTTCTCTTTTTTAAAAAAAATTTTTTTTTGAGATATAACTGTGGTAAGACCTTACATTAGTTTTAGGTGTAACACATAATGATTCAATGCGTGTATATGTATCAAAGTGATCAACCCAGAAAGTCTAGTTAACATTCAGCATCACATCTAGTTATAAATTTTTTTTCTTATGAGGAGAACTTTTAAGATTTATCCTCTCAGTAACTTTCACATGTATAGTACAGTATTATTACCTATAGTCAGCATGTCATATGTTATATGACCAGGACGTATTTATTTTATAACTGAAAGTTTATACCTTTTAACTAAATTTTACCAACCCATTTTACCTACCACCTTTGGCAGCCACTAATACAGTCTCTGAATCTGTGAGTTCAGTTCCTGTTTTTGTTTTTGTTTCTACATTTAAGTGAGGTTATACAGTATTTCTCTTGCTCTGTCTGACGTACTTCACTTAGCATAATGCCCATATATGTATGGGTTTATTTCTGGACTGTGTTTTCTCTTCCATTGATCTGTGTATCTATTTTTTTTTAAGTTTATTTATTTATTTATTTAAGCAATCTCTATGCCCAACATGGGGCTCGAACTCACAAATCCTCCTGCAACTGAGCCAGCCAGGCACCCCTATGGGTCTGTTTTTATGCTAATATTTATGCCAATATTGGATAGCAGGGGAGATGGAACTGATAACAGATGTATATACAGCTTGTCAATTACTTTGTTAGAGAAGAAAGTCTGAGACCCCAACTGGTTTATCTTGGTCCTGGATATCTAGGAATATCCTACACATACATGAAAGACATCAGCGTGTCATTTTTGTCAGACAGAGTTCTCAAGTATCCCTCTTCAAAATGGACAGAGCTTACCCTAATAGAAGGAAACAGAGGTCATCAATAACATCTTTCTTTAATAATGAAAACAAACCGTCCACAGACTGATTTATATAGAGGCCATATTGTAAATGAAAAATTAAAGTAAAATGCCAAAAATGCTGCCAGTCCCAAACTCAGCAAGAGCATTCGGTTCATCTCTTAAATAGATGCTAAATCATAGGATTTTCTTTTTATTTTTCTCTCTTGGCCTGAATTCTGAGGCAGTTATTCTTAATCTCTTAGCTCTGTAAACATGCTCACAATTTTGTCTCTTAAAATATAAAGTAGAGAGTATATTAACAGTCCCTCACTTAGCCTAAACCTTTTTCTCTGCACTTAGCAATTTACTTCCAATAACAATGGGAGGAGCCAAACAGTGGTTTATTTATGTGATGTACCTTTTCAGAAAATCTGTAAAGTTTTACTACTTTGTATTAAGTGCACTTATGTTTCTTAATCTCAAAGAGAGAAAAAAATCAAACTATAATGGAATTATTGAATAGATTTATAGAGCTATCTAAAGATTTCTAGGAATCGGGGAAGATTTTCAGTTCGCTAGAGTGTGGGCAGAGAAGTAAAAACAAATACTTTGTGGAGGCCTGGCCCAGTCATTTCTGCAAAAAAGACCAAATGAATCATCATACTCATCTCCTTCACCAAACTTCTCAGAACTGCGGGATCCTACATTAACTCTATGCTTAACATTCTGAGGAAATGCCAGACTTTTTCCAAAATATTTTCCAAATTTACATTCCCATCAGTGTATGAGGGTTCCAATTTCTCCACATCCTCACTAACAATTGTTGTTTGTCTCTTCGATTATAGCCATCCTTGTAGGTGTGAGGTGGGGTCTCACTGGAGTTTTGATCTGCATTTCCATGATGAGTAATTATGTTGAGCATGTATGATGTGTATCTTCTCTGAAGAAACGTCTATTCGGATCTTTTGCCCTTTATTTTTGTATATACGAAAAATTTATTTTGGCTTTTAAGATTTATTTTTCCAGTTTTATTAGGGTATTATTGATAAAACTGTATATATTTGAAGTGTACGATGTGATGATTTGAATTAGGTATATGTATGAAATGATTACCACAATCAAGTTAATTTTATAACTGCCTTTTTTGAACTAGGCTTTTACTGACTTAATTTTACGTCCTTAGGATTTTTAGTTTTTCTCTTTCTGTTTACTTTGACCCTTTGAGTATGTGCTGTATTTTATGTACACTAACTTAATTTAATTGGAGTCAAGGTTGAGCACAAATAAATAATTAATGTAGGTACTGCATTGGCCTAGTTTACAAGTTGTTTACGAAGAGGTGAGAATATTTTGACTGCCCTTGTGATCACGTTGTCAAAAACCGACCTCTGTGCTCCAGAGCCCAAATATGTAATGTGAAGACAGAGTCTGGGCAGAAAGAGGAACAAAAGCTTTATTGCTTTACTGGGTGAAGGAGGCTGCAGTAAAGCAAAGGCCTTCCAAACTGCCCTTCTGCCCACAGGAAGGGGCTGGAAGGTTTTCTAGGGAAATAGAGGATCAAACTGGTTTCTACAGGAATTGTATTTAGGCCACCAGGCTCCTTCCTCATGTTTTCTGGGTCTACTCGAGTTCCTGAAACCAAAGGCTAAGAAGCAGGGCGGGGGGGAGGGGGTCTGTGGAAGAGAGAGAAAAGGTTACTTCCATTAAAATCGAGCCTCACTGAACCGTTAAAGCAGCCTTTTTGATTTTTGTTCAACTACATGCTTTTAAGTGGTTTCCGACACATCACAATTCTCTTTCCCTCCACATTTAAGTCACTTTAACATGTGCATGAAGACAGAGTAATTGTAAACATAATCTGCTCCAATGCGTGCATCCAACATATACTAAACTACTAACAGGCATGTTTTAAAAACTTGTTTTTATTTTATGGTTCAGAGCAATAGGTTAATAGCTTTTATTGCTTAAATCCGGTAGCTATTTGGTCATAGCAATTTTTAAAAGTTTTATTACTTCAAAAATAAAGATAATAAAATAAAAATAGTCACTGTCTGTGAAAGCAAGTATATTACAGAACAACAGGTGTTTTAAATCCTTTCACATAGTGTATATTAAAGATCAACTGAGGAAATAGGATTATTAATGCAAAAGGAGAATATTTTTCTACCTCAAATACATATTTCACTTCATTTTGCTAATCCTCAATTTGTAGAAATTGAACAGATATCTTGAGACCCTCTGCGTTAAACATGGGTAATTGTTAAGTATGAACTGTTTGCCAGAAGTGATCATTTCTTTTCAAATTCACATGGAATTTACTGAGCACTATATAATTAAATAAATTATCTTGTGGCATCTCTCTGTTTCTGACACTTCATTCTAATTTAGGAACAACACGTGTGATTAAAAAATTTCCTCCAGTAAGTTCTGGGATGACTACCAAAAACACAGTGACCGTGTCCCTACATAGTGGGGGAGTTCTGCCATTAATGGTGTAACAAAGCAAGGCTGAACTTGAAGGACAGGACCCCAGAGCTGGGGACAGGGTACCGGGCACTGGGACTCTGCTCTTCACAAACAGTGGTTCTCAACCAGGGAGAATTTTGCCCTGACATGGGGGCCAGTTGAGGGTCAGATGTGCTACTAGCTTCTAATGGGTAAAGGTCAGGCATATTGCTGGGAACGCCACCAGATGCAAGGCAGTCCTCTACAACAAAGAATTACCTGGCCCAAAATATCAATAGGGCCCCAGTTGAGACACTTGGATGCTGACAGAAAAGAGATGGCTCTATTCAAATGTTCGGCTTCTTACTCGTAAAGGTCATTATCAGTTGAATTCCAGGCAGCATGCTAGGGCTTGGACTCTGTGTCAATTTCTCTTTGGACCCTATATATATATTACCTTAGCTCCCCCTTACGTTTCTTATGCAACGTGGTATGATAACCAGAATATACTATTAACATATGACTCCAAGTCATTAAGAATTCAGATATGCGGGCCCCTGGGTGGCTCAGTGGGTTAAAGCCGCTGCCTTCGGCTCAGGTCATGATCCCAGGGTCCTGGGATCGAGGCCCACATCGGGCTCTCTGCTCAGCAGGGAGCCTGCTTCCTCCTCTCTCCTCTCTCTCTGCCTGCCTCTCCACCTACTTGTGATCTCTCTCTCTGTATCAAATGAATAAATAAAATCTTAAAAAAAAAAAAGAATTCAGATATGCATGATTGAAACATGGCTCAAATAAAATCAAGCAGCCCTAGTCTCTGTTTTTATGGGACATCACCTAAATACTAAAGGTAAATTTTCATCTTAAAATGTAAGGGTAAGAAAAAATACACCATTATTTTCACACTCCACCTGTACATTTTCAACTAGACTGAATTTCAAGTGATTCCTTGTCCTCACCCCACCAACGTTAGAGGGAAGACTGTCATTGGGGACTTTCAACTGATCTATAGATATTTCAGAAGGCATCATTCTAATGATTATCTTCTTCTGCAATAATGTGCAAAATTAATAGGATTAACAAAAAAATAACTTATCAGAAAGAGTAATGTAGAATAAAATAGGTTTCATGAAAACAATCAGACATCTTTATCATTAATTATGTTTTCAAGCCCTCTCCACTATCACTATGTCAAGAGCACCTTTCAATTGACTCCATCAAACTATTTGCTATAAGGCAAATAGAAATTTAACCCAAGATTTAGGAGAACCCTCCTATTTATATTTAATTACTGGTTAGGCATTTATAGTTTTTAAATTAAAAAATATGAACCTGGCGCCTGGGTGGCTCAGTCGTTAAGCGTCTGCCTTCGGCTCAGGTCAGAGCCCAGGGTCCTGGGATTGAGCCCTACATCAGGCTTCCTGCTTGGCAGGGAGTCTGCTTCTTCCTCTCCCACCCCCCTGCTTCTGTTCCCTCTCTCGCTGTGTCTCTGTCAAATAAATAAAAAAATCTTTAAAAAAAACTGATTTAAAAAAATATGAATCTGTTCCTGTGAACGAAGATATTTCAAATTGATCTTATGAATGACATTAAGTGCCTTTTGATTTAGGTTAGATACAGGTATTTCTCTGAGCTGTCAATTGCCCTTGTTTCTGCTAAGTGCTTATTTCTACATACTGCAAACATTTCTAATTATACATACTAGCAAATATACAAAAATCACCTATTTTGTATCATCCGTTCAGTGCCAGTTCCCACAAGAAATTTTTGTATGTGAAAACTATAAAATTGACATTTTTGTTTAAAAAAACCTCATACTTTCCTTTATACCATAAGCCAAAATCTAGTTAACTATGGGGAAACAAATAGCCATCACAAGCAGGGGAAAAGGAAAAGCAAGAGAAGGACAAGCAAAACATGAGCACATTTCTAGTGGTTTATTTGTTAAAAGGAGAGTTTAAGTGTGAAAACCAACATGGAGAAAGAAATGGAAATAGAAATGTTCTGAGGCACTGAGAATGAAGGGCTCCTTGCCTGGGAACATGGCGGTCATTTTGCTATACAGGCAGCGTGCTGGTATGGCAGGTCACAAAGTTAGAATTGTACTGTATTCCCATGTTTGCCAATCAACTAGATGTTGGCGCAATCATTCTGAATAAAAGCTTTTACAAAACTGATGCGCTGATTATCACTATTGTCACCCACACAGCCTCATAAATGCCTCCTTGCTAACTGTGAAAGAGTAAATTTGGTTAATTACCTGCTGGGGGCCAAGGAGTGTTGAAGAATGGCACCTCCTAGCTTGGGGCCATTTCACCTCACCTCTGAGATCTTAATTTCAAGGTCTGAGAGTAACATTTTTTTTAAAGTAGGCTCCACACCCAGCATCGGAGCCCAACATGGGGCTTGAACTCAAGACCCTGAAATCAAGACCGGAGCTGAACTCAAGAGTCAGACGCTTAATCCACGGAGCCACCCAGGTACCCCTAAGGGTAACTTTTGAGGCAAACAAAGTTACAGTGTTCTGAGACAATCCTCAAATTATTCCTCATTGTCAATGTGGGGCAGAGTTCTCCACAGGAAAGTGATGAATAAGAAGCAAAGTATTCGGCTCACAGAGGTTATTCTGCCATACAAAGGGAAAGTGAAAATTCATCTGGAGAAAGAAAAGCTTGCAATTTTTGGCAATGGAATCATTGTATATCTAATTTTTAGACCCTGTGAGTGAATAAAGAAAGCACCATACTGAGTGTCATTTAAAAAGTAATGGTTGAAACAGAAGCATATTTTACAGTTTTTATAAAGTCCTCAACACAAACTGTGTTTCCAGTATTTTGGCTTCCCTAGTGTTGCTTCTCTCTCTCTCTCTCTCTCTCTCTCTCTCTCTCTCTCTCTCTCTCTCTCCCCCTCTCCTTCTCCCTCTCTCTCCTCTCTCTCTCTAACATTTGTTCATTATATCCCATATGAAAATGTTACATGTAACATGTTGAGAAGAAAAGAGAGACCAAATATTCTGGCACTGGGAAATGGAATAAGGCCTAAGACTTGGAAGGAATTTCTTGAATGGTCTGGTCCAATTACAATGCTTGAGGTTTATAGATCCACAGGCTGAAATATATTTATCTCCATGTACACAAATGCCACAGGGGCTGCGGGACATCCCAGTGTCTTCTCTGAGGTAAATGTTAGCTGTCTTTGTGTAGACAACCTGCCCGAGTCTGGCCTCATTCAGATTTCCTTCTGCTTGTGCCAAAATAACCCTGATTTTACCAAATGATATTTTTTTTACTTCATTTAGCTTGACATTCCTTTAACTTTCTTGATATTTAAAAGGAAAAAGAACGAACCATGTGGAAAGGAGCAGGGTGGTATATCAAGGCCAAATTGGATTTAAAATGGCTTTCTTTCTAGCACACCACTGCTGATTGCCTGAGATGAAAGAAATAATATAATATTATTGTGGCAACGGTGACAAAAACATCAGATAAAAATACACAATAAAAAGATTAATAGTAGATAAGCAACAGAAGAGCAAGTCTAAAAGTAAAATATTTTCTTGATATTTTGAATAGTGGCTTCAAAAAAAGGTATGTCCATGCCTTAGTCCCTGGAACCTGTGAATATTACCTTATTTGGAAAAAGGCCTTTATAATATAATTGAATTTAAGATCTTGAAATGAGAAGATTATCCTGGATAATGTGAGTGGACCCTAAATTCAATAACAAGTGTCTTTATAAGAGACATACAGAAGAGAAGACAGACATACAGAGGACAAGTCAATGTGAAGCTGGGTGTCAGAGACTGGAGTGATGTGACCATCATGCAGAAATTGGAAAAGGCACGGAACAGATTCTCCTGCTAGAACATCTATAGAGTGAGGTCCTGCCAACACCTTGATTTGGGACTCTAGCCACCAGAAATATGACAGAATAAATTGCTATGATTTTAAGCCACCATGTTTATGGTAATGTTACAGAAGCCCTCGGCAATTAATACACTTTCCAAACCACATGCACACACACACAAAGAGAGATAAATATGTGTATGTATACATGAACACATGATCATGTGTATACATATATGTTACATGTACACATAACCATATATACCTGTATGCACATGTGGTCAGGTGTATAGATATGTACTAGATGTGTTACACATAAGCATATACATATATATACTCAACATGGATGTATTCATTACATAGCTTCCATTAAACAAATTTCAACAACTTAAAATATTCTATAATGTTTGGCAAATATCCTTAGGTTCCTGTAACAGACTAAATGTTTAAATCGCCCTAAAATTCATGTTGAAATTCTAACCCTCAATGTGACGGTATTAGGAGGTGGGGTCTTTGAAGGTAATTTAGGTCATAAGGCTAGAGCTCTTGTGAAAAGAGACAGGAGAGAGCTTGCTCCTCTCTCCACGGGCCGTGAGAGGAGACAAAGAGAAGATGGCCATCTGCCAACTGGGAAGAGGCCTTTAGCAAGAGCCTGACCATGCTGGCATCCTGATCTTCACCTTCCAGCCTCTAGAACTGTGAGAAATGAAAAGTTCAGAGGTGAGGCTCAGTCACTGAAGAAATGCTCTGAAATCAGCTGGAGAGATAATGATGGCATGCTCCTTCTGGAAATTATATTTAACATATGCTAAGGCCTAAGAGTAAAACATTTTCTTTCATACAAGGAATCTGAGATCCCAGTCACATGGCTGGGTCTTGGTTGTGATCACTGCATAATTAGGTCCTTTTGTACCTTCCTTTCTTTCCCTTTGTGCAAAGTTGACATCAGGCACTATTCACACCATAACTGTACCAGAATACGTACCATTCTTGTATTGAGTTGGTATGATGTCTTCATAGCTCGAATAAGATGTGTTTCAAAAGGAAATACTCGGAACAGCCAACTCATTTTTGTGTTTGAAGATATAGTTTCCAAACTAGAATTCAAATATTTTTGGAACTAATGGAGGGCATCTTTTGAATGAAAGCTATACTACATGCTATTTCCTTGCTGGTCCCCAGGCACAATCTTCTCCATTAGTTGATAAGACACACCTTCTAACATTTGCTTTTCATTATTTGGAAGCTACTGGGTGTCTCTGTGCCCCTTTCTGATATTGTCATCTTTTTTCACCCTTTAATCTACATCTTAGATATCTGGATTACAGTTTTATTAAGAACGTGGGTTTTGTTTTTGTTTTTGTTTTTTTCCAAGGAGAGTGATAAGGATACTTGCCTTAACACTAAGTTAGAGAAAAATTTGGTTGAGGTTACATTTGCTCTTACTTTCTGGAATAAAATTTACAGTGTCAATGTAGAATAGGAGAGTATATATGAATAAAATAAACTTGTTTGAAATAAAAGATCCCAACTTTTTGACAAAAAGAAGCTTATTTTCTATGCACGGTATATTTAATGAGATGAAAAAGGAGAATGTATTGCAGCCACAGAAGCCATTGCCATGCTGGATTTTCTCAAGAGGCCACTGTATTTGGAGTGAGACTAATAGATACAATGCAGCTTGGGTTTTAGAATTTGGCTAATTTTTCATACCTGCATATACATTTACTAGAGGAGTTTAAATTCAAAGATCTCTAAAGAGGGAAAATAGTAGTATTAACTAAGAATTAGAATTTCTCCCAAATAGGAATTAGAACTATTATTTCTTCTATTCGCAATTTCGTCAAACTTATTCCACATCAAGTTTCTGTACTTACTACTCTGACAATAAGTTTTGAAAGGTGTGAGCATGTTTTTTTCAAAGCTTCCAGGCACTGGCTCAGTGAGAGTCACCGAGTCTTTATTTGGCTAACTCTACATGAGATTGAACATAATGCTGTAAGTACAGATGTCCTTAACACTAAGTATCTTGATTGCATGTACGTGATTTTGTTTGTTTTTCAGTTGACCTGGTTGTTAAGTAATAAATTATGAAATTTCAATTGCATGAAATTTAAAGAAGAATTCCACTCAGCTGATAATTTTAAAAACAAATTTTAAACCATGTTAATCATTAAGCAACAATTAGAATGACTATCCATTGATCTTAGCCTCTAAAGAGCAGGTAGGAATGATGAGAGGGGTTCTTATCCATCTCAAGAGCTACATGGGAAAAAAAATCTATAAGCATGCTGTGAGTTTTCTCCTGAGTTACGGTAAGGAACGAGTTACCACTTCCAAAGAACTATACTTGGTTTCTACTAAACAGCTTTTGATTCCCTTCCTCTGAACGGAGTCCACCTGGGAAGACTGAGGACTGTCAAGACTTGGTATGAGGAATACGTGAAGTAGTGCTGGTATGGCAGCAGCAATGGCTGGAGGCTGAAGTGAAGGGATAATCTGGAAGAAAACTATAAATGCCATTCTTACTTTTCACCACGTCGCCTAAGGAAACTACTGCTTAACCTGTGACTCAAGAAATGCTCAGCAACTGCCACATTGTTGGGATTGGTGGGGGATAGGAGGCCATGGGCCCCCAAATTCTCTCAGTTGTTTATGAAGAGAGATGTACAGGGATGTTCAGTACAGCTTCATGTGAGTTCAGGGAGTGTAACAGACACGTCCTCTGGGGTATTACGCAGCACTTAGTGTTTCTTTTGACCAAAATATAAAACTGTGTGTAAAGAAAGGTCTACTTTTAGACCACTAAGTGCTTAGAAAAAAAACTGCACTTTAATTAACCCTGATGTGGCAAAATATAAGTGGTATCTTTTAGCTACCATGCAGGTCTGACCATGGGAAATAGCTTTGTGCACTTTAGAAAAACAGGTTTCTCAAACAGGTTTAATTATCCAAACACATGAGGTAAATCAGAGTTGTCAATACAAATTATTAATGACAGTAATTTAAATCTTCTCCTCTTCCCCATATTCTCCTATTCACTGATCCACAGAAGCATTGCTGTCAGTCCTTCCTCACGTACAACAGTGGTTTGTAAAGTTATCTTACTTGTCATGTTAACCCAGTATGGCTGTCCTTGAGTCTGATTCCACAAGCGAACAGGACCAGTCAGGAGTTTGACAAGGCAAACATGGAGATCAGGATGCTTTAACATCATAATTAATTCCTTGTTTTCTGAAGACAGTCTAATAATTTAGTCCCAACTGTCTTCTGAGAGAGATTCCCCAACACACGATCCTGCTATTGGCAGGCAGGCTCCAGACCTGTTCAACCTGTGTTAGGTAACTTAGCCTCTTTTCTTCACTTTTTGGAGATTATAAAAACCAACCAAACAACCAAACAACCAAACAAAAACCTTTGCAACAGCAGAGAAGCAATATTGAAAGAGATACTGTATAATTTAAATTTTTCACGAACTGGAATTTTTAGGGTCTTGTGAAGACCACATCAATGTCCAAGTATTTAAAAAGAGCTCTAACAATAAAAGGATTTAACCATCTCTGGTTCATGCAATTTGGAAATCTAACTTGCCTTTAACAAAGGAAACCTACAAGAACACCATTTCTGTCTAGGTCTGGTTATAATTGTTATCATGATATTTTTCAAAGCACATGGAAATAATTCTGAGGCTCTGAAAAATCACTATGACTTTAAAGGTTATCTGGCAGTTTTTCTAATCAGCATTGTTATGTCTCATATCCTTTTTTTTATTTCTTACCAAAAAGTATCATTTTTAATTGAATCATTGATCTCAAGTTATGCAAGTAATCAGGTTTAAAGAATACATTTTGTAGCAGGAAGTCAATGAATGGGTAGTCTAAGGCCTGGAAAACATTCTTATTAAAAATAAGCATATTAATTTCATTGGATGTGTATCATTATGGGCTTTTTTCACAAATTAAGAAGCACAGATGAGTCCTTCTTAAATAGTCAAGGTAAGTAATAGAAGCAGTTAGAGTAAAGATCCAAGAATCACAGGATGGTCAGAATCCACACATATTTTAAAACTCTCTGTGCAGGTCCAGGAAGCTTCTGTGTGTGACTGACTAATGATCAAAGACTAAACATGCAGGGTCATGGTTGTAGAGGCTCTGTGGGCTGCATCAGACAAGGTCATTTGATGATTTCAGCAATAGCCTCTTCTTTAGAACTCTTTTTTTTTTTTTTTCTCGTTGGGGACGGTCCCTTTTTTTTTTTTAGAACTCTTAAAATAATTGCTCTCTGCTCCAATCCATGTCTCATCCTGCACTAACATTAATGTCTTTAAAACATCAAACTCTAGATGATTCTCTTCCTCAAAAATGCTCAGCCATCCTTCATTATCTGGCAACACAGCATTGACGTGTCCCCTCTTGGCCCCATCCTGCTGGCAGATCTGTATGTCTCCCTCTCATTCATTCAGCCGTACCTCCCAGGAATCCCTACACTGCTCTTGGCCCCAAACTGCCCACTTCCAACTTCAAGCCTTACCTTGTGCTTTTCATGCCACTTGCCCCTTCTCAAACTGTCAGCTACATCCCCCAAGCCCACTTTCTTAAAAAAAAAAAAAAAAAAATCTCAGTATGTTTAGCTCTCACACAATCTCATCTCCAAATTCTTGTAGTGCTTATTTTCTCATCTGCTCATTTTAGCATCTAATTATACACTTCCATATCTTGTTAATTATTATTTCAAACTTTAATCAGGTTCCTATAATTAGGTATTTAAATAATCATTACTGCTGTGTATGAGATTTTACTGTTTTCCAGCTAGCAAAGGGTTTTGCTCTTAACAGAATCTTTTCATCTGTTGAGAGAGGAAGTTCAAGTACAGTGATCTAGCAAAATCAAAAGTAATGTCAGGCCTCTTGGTTACATGAGTTCAGAAATATAAACTATTTGACAGCAACTAATTTCTCATCCATGACAACACCAGGCAACATATACCAGCAGGAAGTGACTTAGATATGCTGTCAAGGTATGGCTTCCATCTTCAATAAAGATTTTGACAAGACTGGTTTTTCAAGTCTGGATTGTTTTCAGTTTGTCTTTCCTTGATCCTGCAGAATATCTAACAGTGCCTGTTATCATCTTGCTTTCTTTCTTTGGAAAATAAGATTGTTTCAAGATGTGCTTGAAATACTGCTCCCAACTTTTAAAAAAGTAATAATAGATTTTATGCTTCTAAATAGATTTTTTTTTGTTGCATATTTTCTTTGAATAACTGTGATTACATGGTCATCATCATTGACATATCTTTTTAAAATTTACAATCAGATCCACTTTACTAGTTATGGGAGACAAAATAAATCTTACATTATCACCCTGACTCATTTTGGATGCCAAAGAATACTCACTTTATTCACTAAATTTAGTTTCAAACTGAACTGCCCCTAAAACAAATTTACCTTCAAAGGATGATTAGACATTACTGACAATATCTTTAGGAAATTGGTTCAGATAGTGAAGGCAATTACAAAGGAGGAATTCCGGGTGTGGGGGTGTGGGGGTGTGGGGAGGGGAGTCAAATGGTGAGAATATCTCCAGCTTCCAAAGGAGATATCTTTGAAGATTAAAAAAAAGAAATCCTCTTACATGTGTAAATTCTGGCATATTTGTCCATATCACTGTTACATTCTAGCCATAGACTAAATGAAAGTGTGTGTTTTCTTATCTCCTTTTCAGTTCAAACAGTTACTGAATACCTTTCACCTTCTAGGCACTTTGCTGGGGATAGAAACAGAAATGAAACAAAGTAAGATACCTCACAACAGCTCCCTCCCAGTGAGGAAGACATACAGGTGTATGATTATAATCAAATATTATGTGCCCATGGGAATATCTAGAGTTTGACCTGTGATTTTTCTGGGCAGGTGAGGGAACTAGAAGAATGTTAATCCTTTTTCATTATCACAAGGGCTCTCTTATGAAAGCAGAAGGGACGATTTTTTTTTTTTATGAAGCTTCTAGTAGAGAAAGACGATGATAAGCAAAAATAACAGCTAAATACCATGTTGTAGTAACACGAATTATAGAGAACAGAAGCAGATGATGGAGATAGTGGGGTTGGGGTGATCAAAATTTGAACGGAGGTGATCAGAGAAGGCCTCTGTGAAAATGTAAAAATTGAGCACTGCCTTGAAGGCAAAGCAGCTATCTGGAGAAAGAGTGCCCCAGGCAGGTGCAGAGAGCCACATAGAGAAGTCTGACTGATATGCTTCAGGAACAGCAAGGATGGGAAAGAAGAGGAGCTGGTGTGTGAAAGGATGAGCAGCGGAAGACCACAGGTGGGGGGTGGTGGCAGAGTTAATACAAGGTGAGATCAGAGAAGTAAGGAGTAGGTGCACAAGTCACAGGGCAGTAAGGCCATTTTAGGGCTCTCACTTTTCTTTTTAAATTAATTCATTAATTATTTAAGTGAGCTCTACACCCAGCGTGGGACTCGAACTCACGACCCCGAGATCAAGAGCCACATGCTCTTCCAAATGAGCCAGCCAGGTACCCCCAGGGCTTTAACTTTTCTTGAGTAGAGATGGAGGCCAATAACATTTGGGAGTAGAAGAGCGCTATGATCACACTTACATTTTACCAAGGTCACTGTGGATGTTGGGTTAAAACCAGACTGATGGTACAAGGGCAGAACCAGGAGATCAGTCAGGAAGCTATGGTGCTCATCTGTTCCAGGAAAGAGAGTATCTTTGACCCTCCTAACAGTAGTAAGGACAGACAAAAATGCTCAAAGCTTGAAGACATTAAGATCATGGAGGTGGCAGTGAATGCTGATGAAGTATAAGTCAGGAGAGGAGACAAGGAAGGAGCCAAAGACAAACCCGCAGTGTTTGGATCTTCAGGAGGACAGAACCGCCAACAGGGAGGAAGTCTTAGCTCGAAATGAAAATCTGAAAGTCATCGCATGGTTTGAAGTTTCATACCTACATATGAGATATGAGTAAAAGTGGTGTTATTATCCATATTGACTCAATAGAAACCCAAGACCCACACAGGTGGATTATCAGCACAAGGTCCCTCCCTTCACCAGCACAAGGTGGGACAGAACAGGAATGAGAACATGGGTCTCTATTCTTGGATTTAGGACTCTTTCATTTCTATTACTTGCTCTGTTTAAATACATCCCCCATCCTGCTGTAATTAGTTGTTGCAGCCTCCAAGGGAATACATGGAGCATGTGTTTGTTGAACACCCAGCATGTGCAGAAACTGTTTCTGGGGCACCTGGGTGGCTCAGTGGGTTAAGCCTCTGCCTTCAGCTCAGGTCATGATCTCAGGGTCCTGGGATCAAGCCCCGCATTGGGCTCCCTGTTCAGCAGGGAGCCTGCTTCCCCATCTCTCTCTGCCTGCCTCTCTGCCTGCCTCTCTGCCTATTTGTGATTTCTCTCTCTCTGTCAAATAAATAAATAAAATCTTTAAAGAAAGAAAGAGAGAGAGAGAGAGAAAGAAAGAAAGAAAGAAAGAGAAAGAAAGAAAGAAAGAAAGAAAGAAAGAAAGAAAGAAAGGAACTGTTTCTGGGGCTGGGAATACAAAAAAGGGGGGGAAAAAGTGACAGGGCGCCTGGGTGGCTCAGTGGGTTAAAGCCTCTGCTTTCGGCTCAGGTCATGATCTCAGCGTCCTGGGATGGAGGCCCGCATCGGGCTCTCTGCTCAGCAGGGATCCTGCTTCCTCCTCTCCCTGTCTCTCTGCCTGCCTCTCTGCCTACTTGTAATCTCTCTCTTTGTGTCAAATAAATAAATACAATCTTAAAAAAAAAAAAGTGACAAAACCCTGTCTGTTGAGGAGCCCACATCTTGTTAGGGAGGAACACACATAAACAAGTAGATGTGTGGTAGATTGCTTGATGATAAAATATAGATTTTAACAATAAATCCAAATAAAGGGGGAAGGGAATACCAGGAATAACAGAGGCATTATTGTGTCATTAGTTTTTACAGGGTGTGCAAGGAAGGGTTCAGAGAACGGAACTGAGCAGAGCCCTATGGAAATGCGAGACAGCCATGTTGAATCTGGGCAACAAATTTCATGGGGAACAGCAGTTTGAGATGATTGCACCCCCCCCCACCCCAGTCAGTAAATTACAAGAGAAGCAAAATAAGATTTGTGAGTGAGGATGTTTTCTCCCACTGGTCTAAAAGTAAACGGGTTTTCACCAGATAGCTTAACTTATGAAACAACAAATTTAGGATCTGTTCTTATGGGGTAAAAAAAAAAAAAAAAACATTGCTCTCAAAAACATGAGCAACACTAAAATAAGCAAAGCTGTAAATTGGTTATATTCTGGAAGGTGGAAGTTAGCCTTTGAATCATCCTTTACAGGCCTGCAAACCAAAGAATACGTTACACAATAACACAATACTACTGTAAATAAGCACCCTTGCATGTGCTGCCATCTTGTGGCAGAACAGAAAAGTGTTACTAAGTTACCACGTTAATGGCTACATTTGTGCAACTACTGGTTGTCTTAGTTGACCAAATGTGGCTCTTGGGAGAGAAAAAGCATGCTTTGTAACTGATCCTGGAGGTGAAATACCTTTCAGCAAAGTTAACAATCAATAAAAGAGCTGGGGAAAGTGAAATTTATAAAAACCGAGGCTTTATCAGTTTGCCTAAAAAAACTTAATTGCATTGTAAAATTACTTCATCATACATAGAATTTCTCCTCAACACACAAATACATAATTTTATAGTGGATTTCATTATTCTGTACCCTCAAATGAACCACCTTTTTCTACACCTAAACATATTGTGTCTTTCAGTCTTTGACAAATTGCGGACTGTGGACGCTAGGTAACATATACAAGGGCAATTTTCATTCTTCCCTGTGTCCATAACTTTTGTGTTTGTTAGCTGTAAGTGATTTGAACAGACTGGTTGCTTGGGTATTTATGAGCACTGTGCTTGGAGGAATGGGATTCCTGGGGGTGGGGGAAGGAGGGAGCTGCCTAAGGCTGTGATTTAATGTGTCTTGAAAACTAATTCTGTCTCTTGGAGAGTTAAAAATCACAGGCCATCACCAGTGTATGTTATCATGCCCCCATTTGCTTTGAGAGCCAAAGTGTTTGAGACATCACTCAACTGTAACAGAGAGAGTCACAGGTCTGACCTACAACTCGATCGCTGCTTACTCATCTACACAGCGTGGTATGGCCCTGCTCACACCTGATCCCACATCCATCATTTCTGTCTTACAAGGATTGCTGCTTGATGGGTCTCCCAGACCTATCTTACGTCCCCTACTAGATTATCAAAACGTATGGCATTTGCATTTGGTTCTGTAGCAGTAACTCTCACATTTGGTTAACCTTGATTCTATGTTTAAACGGAAAATATTTATGACAGAGGCGGCTAGTAGTCCCCCTGTATCTACCCTCCACGTTTTTGTGGTTAGTAGGAGAAACCTCAATTTTGACCCACACATTTGGTTGCCCGGGATGAAAAGTGCATTTCCCAGCCTTCTGGATATGGGGATCAAACGAAGTCCTAGCTCACAAGAAGGAAGCAGAAGTGCTAAGTGAATTCTTTCAGGAACTTTTTTTTTTTAAAGATAGCTAGTGTCCTACAAATTAACTTTTAAAAATCAATTTCAGGGCGCCTGGGTGGCTCAGTGGGTTAAAGCCTCTGCTTTCGGCTCAGGTCATGATCTCAGGGTCCTGGGATCGAGGCCCACATCGGGCTCCCTGCTCAGCAGGGGAGCCTGCTTCCCCCTCTCTCTCTGCCTGCCTCTCTGCCTACTTGTGATCTCTCTCTCTCTGTGTCAAATAAATAAATAAAAAAAAAATCAATTTCAAGAACTGTCATGTAAAAAAAAACTGTCATGTATTTTGGAGGAGTTTAAACATAATCTATAAGGTAAGAAGAAGCCCCACAATATTGCAGGGTTACATCACATCATTAAGATTTCAGGAGTTACTGGGGGGTGGGAGGGTAGGGATAGGGTGGATGGGTTATGGACATCGGGGAGGGTTTGTGCTTTGGTGAATGCTGTGAAAGATGTAAACCTGATGATTCACAGACCTATACCCCTGGGGCAAAGAATAAAAAAAAAAAAGATTTCAGGAGCTCAACAGAATGGGGTATGGCCAGACATACCCCCAAAATAAAATACATATTATTACTATTAATAGTGAAGTCTGGTCACTTATGGGACACCTCTGAAGGACCATCCAGGCTCTAAACTCTCCATCAGAGAGACTGAGACCTCTCTGCCTGTCTCTCTGTCTTTTTAAAGTAGGCTCCATGCTGAATACAGGGTTTCAATTCACCCTGAGCTCAAGACCTGAGCTGAGATCAAGAGTCAGATGTGTAACCAACTAAGCCACCCAGGTACCCCTGGACTGAGACCTCTCTTGCAACTTCTCTGCCTAATTCTATTTTCTTCAATTCCTTAGAGATTAAAGGAGAGGGGCGACCTGCAGCCCACCTCTCCCTAATTAAACTCCTACACACATCATTTCATTCCTGAGTGCTTTCTTAGTGAATGCAACCTGAGACATCTTTCAGGGTCCACCCCATCTCCACTCAGACCCATCAGATCTGCACATTCTTCTGAACCCCACAGCATCGATGGTAAATGTGTTGAATGCTGACTTCCAACCCCTTCCTATCCATTTATGTACAGTACATACAGTTATTCATAGTATGCAATATATTCCTATATACACTTCCAGATTTTTAAAACACTGGACAAAAATCACAAAATGGATATGGAATTATCTCTAGAGTGTAGATAACTTTTACTGTTCTCTTCTTACTGATATCTTTCTTAGAAAGAAAACTTATTAATTCTACAATGAAAACTTTTATATAAGGAAGACCTTTCCCACCTAATAATAATGTTAATAATAACTACCAACCACGAATACCAAATTACCCAAAAAAGGCATTTGTAATACAAACCCTATTTGTAGTAACTGATAAGCACATAAATTATCTCGTCTGTCTCCTTCTCTGCATTCCAAGAAGAGTAGTGAGATAAACTGTGTAGCTCTGGCTAGGAATATTTCAACACTCAAAAAGGAAAAAAAAAAAAACCACAAAAACCCAATGAGCTATTTCTGCAATCTCTGAAGTGATGTTTCTGCTGTAATCTGCTTTGAGCCAAGGAAAAGATAGACACAATAAAAGTGTCGAGTGAGAACCACACAGTCACTTAGTTTTGTTCGCATTACTCAGCATGAATGATCTCTGAGAATTTATCAGAAGCGGATTTCTAGTGGTTATTATTATTATTAGAAATTACAGAATGAATTGCAAGTTCACCTTTAGCTGACCTTTGAGATCTTGGCTTTCACCCTTAACTCTCCTGAGGTATAATTCATTTTATTAAGTCTCTCTTCTCTTCCCTTTCAGTTCCATCCTACACTGTTCTCCAGTTTTTGCTGAATTTCTCAGGGAAAAAGAAATCTCATAATTCTTTACAGATTTAAAGCTAATGCTTTACTTGGAGACAGCGCATCTCTTTCCCTGGAGCTAAGAGCTACACAGAATTAGACCAAAGGTTTCTCAGTGCAGATAACGTTGGCTTTTTCCACCACTGATTTTTGAGGCTTTTTATTTGTTGGTTACAAGGCTAATCATGAGTCAAAGTGGCAGGGGACACACCTGCAGTTCGCTCTGTGTTTGTGTGTGTGTTTGTCGTGTGTGAGACGTCTCTAGGACTTTGGCACACAAATGGCTCTGTCTCTTAAGACAATACATTTGAGAGAAAAAAAAAGACAATACCTTGGTTCTTTCAGATCTGTAAGTCCACCTGTATTCTACATTTTACAGCTCACACCTTCTTCCCTCTAAAGTTATAAAAGGCTTTAATTTTTAAGGATAAATGAAATGCTTTTCAATAAAAACATTAACTAGTCCTAACACATGTGGTCAATTACTAAATAATATCACAATAGCTGAATGCCTTGGAACATTAACAAGGAAGGAAATAAAATGTTAAATGGACTTGATGCTTATATATCCATATCAATTATTTTACTAGATGGCTCTCCTGTGATCTAAAGCACCCTGCACGTATTCTCGAAAGGACACTGAGTAGGTCAACTTCCCAAAGAAAACACATCCCTTTCCTTTTGGTGCTTTCTTAGGATGAGTGTCTTCTCAGCAGATTCCTGGCTATTTAAGGGTTGGAGTTTGGGGTTCATATTTTCACTCCATAGCAATTAGCATGGTGTCAGTGTCTTGCACATAGACGGTGCTAATAGTTATATGTCAAAATGATCAATAGGCAAGATTCACATTGTGATGGAACCAACTATACAAATTAGTGTTGCCAGCTTTGAGGAAGAATGAATAGTTGGGATTTGATTAGCAGCAAGTGAATTAACAGCTGTGTACATACATTCTCATGTGATCCTGAGCTGATTGTGACTATATGTGGTTTATTAAAGATGGCCTCATACATTCTTTGACACTTCTTTCTTTGATGCTGGACAGGGTGTCCCTTTGAATCCAGGCTAGCCTTTGACTGCTGTGACCAATAGAGCATTGTGGAAATACATAACACTGGTTCCAGGTCTAGCCTAAGGTGGACTGACAACTTTCACCTTGGCTTCTAGGACCCCTGTGCCACAGTGTAAGAAGAGTGACTACCCTGAAGGACAGAACATGTGGGGAAGTCCTGAGATGACAGTGCAGAGGCAGGAGGAGTGACAACTCACTTCCAGCTGTCTCTGTCAATGCAACAGGCATGTAAATGAATCCATCTTTGACCCTCCAAACCAGACCAGTGGCCAGCCGGATACCACCAACTGACCCCAGTCGATGCCACATCGAATAGAAGGATAACCCAGTTTGACTCTGCCTGAGTTCCTGGCTCAAAAACAAAACTAAACAAAGCAAAACAAAACTAAAAAACCACAAAGATACAATAAAAGGGTTGTCTGAAGCCATTGCTTTTTGGGGAAGTTTCATACACAGCAAACAATAACCAGAACATCCTACATGTTGGTTTGCCTGGGACAGTCCCAGTTTCTGACATTTGTCCAAGCACCATCTCATGATTTATACATGTTCTGGATTTCCAGTTTTCACAAACTATTTTCTGTCATTGGATTTAAATAAGCCAAGATAGTCTTGATAGTTTCTGTCATGTTCCCATCCAGAAGAGAGCGAGAATTATGGAAAAAGAATAGTTGCAAGCTGAAATTTATTTAAACTGGGACAACCAATGAAAACCTTTCTCTTCCCCTGAAACCCTCAGACTGAAACAGACTCTCATTTCCCCTTGGAGGTTGGCATGTAGGGTGCTTGCTGATAAAGTTACTCTTCCGGAATCATCAGCTGCTAAAAACCACCTGCTCCTTCTGATCTCGGGCAGTGGTGGAGGGAGCACCATTTTCTGGGCTGCTAAGTTGGCCAGAAAGTGGTGCCTCGGTGCTGCCTTGGTCTACAAGGGAGACAAATCTGCCAGGCCACGANAAATCTGCCCTGCATTAAACTGTTCACAGTAGATGGGGTGAGGGGCCTCAGGGGGAATCATGGGAAATTATAAGTTAGGTGTGTATGACTAATGTGTAGGAGATAGAACTGGAGTTGTCCTTCAACAAAGTGAAGAGAAAACAGTCTGTATCCTTCATGTAGGGCTAATATCCTTATTGCATCATGTAAGTCTATAATACTTATAAGTTTCTCAAATCTTAAAAATTTCAAGAAATGTTCAGAAGTAACGAGCTAAAAATAAATGTGCATACTGAAGGACAATTACATATTAAATTTTCATTTCTCAAGAAAGTAGATGATAAAAAAAGTAACTCACACGAAATGTGCATCATTGCCCATCCACCATGTTGTCTGTACTGAAATCCAGAAGGCATAAATTTGCTAAAGAACCATTGGTATTTGCCTCAAAAATTAATTTTAAGAAAACTGTGCCTGAAGAAAACAATTTAGTATATGTAAATGCAGAAAACATATTTACACACGAACCTGCGAAGCATGACTTCCAATTATATCAAAAGACTGTTTTCCTAATTGAAATGTGTTCATTTCAAATTCCAAGATTACTTGTGCACATATAAAAGTGAAGCAGTAGCTGTCAATGCATCCATTATTAGCAAAACAAAACAAAACAAAAGCAAAAAAAAAAGCAAAACAAAAACCCTTGCAGATAGTGAGTTAATGCTGTTTGTTCATTCATGTCATCAGGCGCTTCAAATAAGAAAATTACTGAAATGCATATCGATAATGGATAAAGAAGATGTGGTATGTGTACACACACACAACATGCACACACACACACACACACAATGTGATATTACACAGCAATCAAGAAGAATGAAATCCTTCCATTTGCAACAACATGGATGGAACTAAAGAGTATTATGCTAAGTGAAATAAGTCAGTGAGAGAAAGACAATTATCGTATGATCTCATTCATATGTGGAATTTAAGAAACAAAACAGATGAACACAGGGGAAGGGAAGGAAAACTGAAATAATTAAAAAGAGAGAGCGAGGCAAACCATAAGAGACTCTTAACTATAGGAAACAAACTGAGGGTTGCTGGAGGGGCAGAGGGTGGAGGGATGGAGTAACTGGGGGAGGGGCATTAAGGAGGGCACGTGATGTAACGAGCCCTGGGTATTACATGCAAATGGTGAATCACTAATTCTACTCCTGAAACTAATAATACACTATATGTTAACTAAAGGGAATTTAAATAAAAATTTTTTTAAAATTCATATCAATAATCATTCAAATATTTTTCACCCAATTATTAGAACCAAAGAGAAGAAAGTGTTAATTTTGTGAAAGCTGATAGTATGGCTCCTATCATAGAATTCATTTAAAAGTTCAGTACCAAAGATAAAATTATTTAGTTAGTAGTAAAACTATAAAGACAAATTTAGAATAAATAAGTTTTATTATAAAAACAATAGTCTTAAGAAGTTGAGAGAATAATTCACTTGGAATTGATGGTGATGAAGACATAATTCATAACTGAGTTCAAATAAGCTTCAAGAGTCTCACTAATGAAATAGAATATGTTTAGTGTCCAAATTTACAATCTACAAATACTACTATGTATATGTAATTGGGGTGATTGGTCTACATTTTTGGTGATGAAGCTGGTATTTAATATTTTAAAAATCATTTGAGTGGGGTGCCTTGGTGGCTGAGTCGTTAAGTGTCTGCCTTTGGCTCAGGTCATGATCCAAGGGTCCTGGGATCATGCCCTGCATTGGGCTCCCTTCTCAGGGGAGAGCCTGCTTCTCCCTCTCCCTCTGCCTGCTGCTCTGCCTACTTGTGCTCTCTCTCTCTCTCTAATAAATAAATAAAATATTTTTTAAAAATCACTTGAGCACAACTGCAGATGCTGCATTAATTTAATATTAATTGGCATTAGATACATTTAAACCTTGGAAGGACTACCTTGTAAATCAACCTAAGTGTTCTATGATGGCCTTGAAAATTTCTGTAAATTTGTTCTTCGAAGTTTGGAATAATTTTCTATAAAATTATAGGAAATTGTAATACAAGTATTCCAAAATTAAGCATCAGATACCTCTGAAGCATCTACACTTTGCACCCATTGAAAGCATTTGCTTGCAGAATGGAAGACAGTGAAAATCATCCTTACAAAAGCTAAAGAGGAACTGAACAAATTAGCTAATGTGAACTCAGGATGTACATGATGTACATGATGGGGGAGAGAGAGAGCATGATTAGGAGGGGCAGAGGGAGAGGGAGAGAGAAACCCAATAAGACTCCATACTGAGTGTAGAGCCCCACACGGGTCTTGATACAGGGCTTGATCTCAAGACCCTAAGATCACGACCTGAGTGCAAACCAAGATTCAGAAACTTGAGTGTGCCACCCAGGTTCCCCCCTCTTTTTTAACATCTTGACGTCTTTCTTTCCAAAGCAACTTGTGACAATATTCCCCACTTTTCAACATCTGGCTCAAATACTGCCTCCTCCCACATTCTCTAAACCTCAATCAATCTCTTCCCCTTTTCTCTTCCTGAAGAGTTTTACTTGCACATCTACTGGAGTCCACTGAATTTGCTTTATATCTCAGATAACTTCATGCCCAGTTTTATTCCTCTAAATAATCATGTCTTAAATACCATATATTCCTGTTGATCTCAGCTTTCTTACTTGCATCTCCTCCTTGCTATGGGAGACTGGATAAGCCGAGTGGTGCTCTCTAAAGTTTTTTGGACTAATTGCTATTTTTCTATAAACATGTTTCAATTATCATCTTTCTTTACACATGTCATCTTAGTCCATTTTACAGTTTTAATGTAGTATGTTTATACTCTTTTTTCCAATGTACCTTACTCTTTCTCAGTCAAGCTTCTCACTATTAGTATCCAAATATGGCCTTCTTCATTTTTATCTCAAAAAATGGATATATCTTCATCTTGCCTGATGCATCTCTTAGTTTTTTTGTAAGATTTTATTTATTTATTTGAGAGAGAAACAGAGAGAGCATGAGTAGGGGGAGGGGCAGGGGGAGAGGGAGAGGGAGAGAGATAAGCAGACTCTCCACTGAGCATGGAGCTGCACCACGGGCTCAATCCCAGGACCCTGAGATCATGATCTGAGCCACCCAGGCATCCCCATTTCCTAGTTTAGCTACAAAATCTAGTATTTCTTTTTGTAATGCCATTGCCACTTTGACAAAAACATGGCCATTTCTTCTCAGCTTTCAATCCCCCAAATTTCTCCCCATAAAGGAGAATACATGATTTCTTCACACAATGAATAGTAAGGGAAAAGAACCACATACAATCCTTGACAAAAACAGATGAGAAAAATAAGGCCATGGATATTATTAATAAAAGGAAGCTGGATAGGGAGCAGTGTTCAGAAAGCACATATATGACCCTGATTAATCAAATGCTTTTAATTATGACTCACTGAAGTAAGAAAATGTGTTTAGTCAAAAAAGATAGAATTTCTGGTAATACAAACGATGGAAAATTGTTTGGATTTAATTTGTTTATAAAGAGCTTTTTTGTATACTTAAAAATCGACATCACAGAATTCAAAAAGCAAAGAGAACAAATTATGTGATATAAACTGTTTTCATTTCTATGTAGTAAGGGGTATGAAAAAGGAGATCAGATTTTAAGTATAAAAGAGGAAGACATTACTGGCTTTATTTCTAGCTTTGTGTGATTATTTGATGTGCGTTATAATTTTTAGTCATTCCTATTGTTTTATGTTCACTATTATTTCTCTAGTGCTTTGGAAGTTATCCACATCCTAGTTCTATTTTTAAATTGACTTAAAATTTTCAACATGCATACCTTACTTGAAACCAAACAACATTTAATATCCCTCTCTTATTCCTAAACAATCAGGGACTTCTTGGACATATTAAATTGCAATCACCAACTCTTTCAGCCTTATATATTATTATTTTGATTCTTTTTGTAATTTCTTTTAACCACAAAAACTAGCCGTTGCTATTATTGTTTTAAACAATCAGTGTTAAATTTGTCTGTAAGTCTACCAGTTTCCTTTTTTAAAAAAAAAAAAGATTTTATTTATTTATTTGACAGAGAGAGAGAGAGATTACAAGTAGGCAGGGAGAGAGGAGAAAGCAGGCTCCCGGCTGAGCAGGGCAGCCCAACACAGGGCTCGATCCAGGGACCCTGAGATCATGACCTGAGCCGAAGGCAGAGGCTTTAATCCACTGAGCCACCCATGCGCCTCTGGTCTACCAGTTTCCTTGAACAACCAACCTTTCATCCTATGCCTCAGACATTCATTTCTCTTTAGAAATTTCTTAAGATCTACTGGTAACACACTGTAAGGTTTGGGGTTGTCAAAAGATGCTTGTATTTCATTTTAATTCTTAAATAAAAATGTACTTTGGAACACAACTGTATATCAATAGTTACTTTTTTTTTGCATTCTTCAATATATAATTAACTACCATATTGCTTCATTAATACTGCTGAAAATTCTGAGTCTTATTTGTAATCTTTTTATTTTCTCTGTTTTAAGACCTTTGCTTTGTAAGTTCCTTATGATGTGCTCCTAAATCCTCATTCCCTACCAGTTCTGTACAATTATCTCTTCAAACTATCCCTTCAAATGTTGCCCATTTCTTACCTTCTAAAGTCTCTTCTTTAGGGGCTTCAATTAAAGATGCATTATATGTTTTCATTCTATCCTCTGTATCACTTAACCATTCTTTTATTTTTCATCTCCTTATCTCACCATTTTGCAATCTGAGTAATTTCTTCAAATCTATCTTCCATTTCACCAATGTTTCTTATCCCTGCCCATTCTCTCATATTATTCCAACTCCATCTGATATTACGCTCTTTCTGCCTGAAGAATATGCTTTGGTGTTTTAAAACTACCATTCTTGGGGTGCCTTGGTGGCTCAGTGGGTTAAGCCTCTCTGCCTTTGGCTCAGGTCATGATCTCAGGGTCCTGGGATCAAGCCCTGCATCGGGCTCTCTGCTCAGCAGGGAGCCTGCTTCCTCCTGTCTCTCTACCTGCCTCTCTGCCTACTTGTGATCTCTCTCTCTCTCTGTCAAATAAATAAATAAGATCTTTAAAAAATACCATTCTTACGGTGATTTCTTTAGTTGAGAATATCTTATTTTCTTTATTTCTTAGAATAAAATTTACATGAGGTTATAATCCTGGTTTGGCCATTATTGTCTTCTAACTATCTGAATATATCTTCCCCTTCTTTTCTGGCTTCTCTTGTTCTCAAGAAGTCAACAGTCAGTCAAATAGTTGCTCTTTTGATAGTAATCTGCTACTTTTCCCTAGGTTCTTTTGATATTTTTCTTTGGATCTTTGGTCTTCAAGCAGTTTTATCATATGTGTAGGTGTGCTTTTGTTACCTTACTTGGAGTTGGTTTGGACTTCATGAATCTGTGGCTTCAATCAGTTTTAGTTATGGAAAATTCTCAGGCATAATCTCTATAAATGTGGCTTTTACTCTTTTTCTCTCTCTCTTCTCTATTTCTGGGAATTCATTTAAATTTGTGTTAGACCTTTTATTGTATTTTTTATGTTTTTATCCTATATTGCCATTTTCCATCATTTTTCTCTATGTTGTTCAGGTTGGATTTTTTTTCTGAACTATTTTCCCATTAGCAAATTCTCTCTTCAGCTGTCTCTAATCTGCTCCTCTGACCATCCATCAGTTTTAATTATTATTCTTTTCATTCGCAGAATTACATTTTGTTCTTTTTAAATCTGCTATGTCATTTGTCCTCTTAAATTATGGTAGTTTTCATTTTGAGACATAATCTGCATACCATAAAATTCATTATGTTGAAGTATATGATTTAGTGGTTTTTAGTATATTCAAAATGTTGTACAACCATCACTGCTACCTAATTTCAGAAAAATTTCATCACCCAAAAAAGCAATCCCATATCATAAGCAGTCACTTCCCATTACTTTTCCAGAGTTCCTGCCACCGCTCATCTACATTCTTTTTCCATGAATTTGCCCATTCTCATTATTTCATATAATGTAACCATATAATATGCAGTCTCTTGTGTCTGGCTTCTTTCAGTTAGCATAATATTTCCAAGATTCATCCACGTTGTAGCATGTATCAGTACTTCATTACTTTTCACGGCTGAATAATATTTCTTTCTATGGATATGCCACCTGTGGGCTATCCAGTCAACAACTGATTGAAATTTGTCCCCAGGTTTTGGCTATTTGCATAATGCTATCTCTTTGTAGATAGCATATAGCTGGATGATGTTTTTATACCCACTTTTCCAATATCTGCCCTTTAACTGAAGAATTTGAATGGATCAAATGGTTATAATTCATATATTTGCCCATAAAGTGGAATTTAGGTCTGCCATTTTGATATTTATTTTATGTATGTCTGGAATGCTTTTCCCTCAGATATCCACATGGTTCACTCCCTCAATTTTTTTATGATCTTTTCTCAAACATCAGCTGCTTAGTGAGGTCTTTGCTGGCCATCCTATTCAAAATTTAAACACTTCCAACATATGCATTTCCTAACTCCATTCCCTACTTGATTTTTTTCAATATTTATCATTATCTAACATACTATATATTGAAATGATTCATTTCACTTAATGTGTATATTGTTTTGTATACAAACAGATTTAGCTTATTAAATTGTAAGTTTTGTGGGGGTAGGGTTTTTTGTTTCTTGTTTTCTGTTTGTTTGTTTGTTTGTTTTTTATATTTCCATCACCTAGGAGAGGCCCATAGTAGAGGCCCACCAAAAATTTTTGGTGAATGAATGGTCAAAATACTGAGACATTTTTTCTAAGAATTTCAATGGAAGCTGGTTGTCTTCTTTTTAGTCAGAAACACCATAAAGTTTTTTGAAATTTAATTGTAAGTATTGCTTTTAGAATAAAAGAGAATAACTCTGTAATGCTTATTATATTCTAAGTAATGTGGGGAATTTGCAAAATAGAATTCAATAGATGAATTAATTGAAGATGCTGCATGATCAGAAGACAAACTTGATCTGACTCAGGGGAGTGCCTAACTTCAGCATAGCATTTTCTTCTTACAGATGGTACAAGAGGTATTAAACAGCTCCAGCCATCCAAAACATTTCATTGAACTCCAAGTCCAAAGAGTTTCCTACCACTTAGCATTCTCTCTTAGCTATTTCAATGTCTCCCAAACTCATCATACCTAAAACCAAAATATGCTCCTCTTCACACCAGATACTCTCTCTAAGAATGCCATCTCAACCATCCTATTATACAAGCATTACTGACACAAGCAGTAGTTTCCTTAAGTCTTAATATGAAATTTATCATCAAGTAGCCTTCCATCTAACACCCAAATACGTATTAAGTTGATCCCTATTTTCCCATGTCTGTCACTACTGTCACATCACTATCATCTCTATTTGGTTTCCTGCAATAGATTCTTAACTTGTTCCACCCTGCCACTTTTTGTTCCACTCCAATCCATTCTGTACACTTTAGCCTACATAATTTTTGCTAAAACAGATCTGTTTAAGATATTTTATCACCATTTGATTCCCCTTAAGATAAAGAAAATATTCTGAACTTGCCTAAAGCTCTGTATGGTTTGGTCCCTGCCTACTGCTTCATTTTAAGCCACTCTCCTCCCCCTCTTTATACAGCTGCTACATTTATCATTTTTCATTTTCTGGAACACACCTTGTTTCCTCCTGCCATCTTGTTCCTACTTCCTGGATCTCTCTTTTTCTCTCACTCTCCCTCCACAAACAGGTCTTTTCGTCTCCCTATTCATCTAGAGAACTATCACTACACCTCCATGAGATTTCAGCTCAACTCTTTTTTTCTCAAGAAAGTGTTCCCTGACCATTTTTCCTATACACCACACCACATATCTAGGCTAAGTATTGATGTTATATTCTCCTACGAGCCATGTTCTTTGTTTCAGAGCACTTATTTGGTTTGCAAATAAATACTACTTGTACAGTTAGTTGATTTTTATTTATATTTTAAGCTCTGCAAATTCAAGACCATGGCAGCTTTTGCTCTGTATGTTTTTACCCAAATACAATGCCCAGTGCAATAAATACTTATTAAATGAATGTATTACACAGTATTATTATTATAGTATTATATAGTATATATTAGTATACAGAATGTATATATGTGTGTGTATATATACACACACATATATACACATATATACACATAAATATATATATATGTATATATATATAATGTATAATACATTATACAAATGTATTATTTGTATCAAGTAGACAAAAACCCAATGTTAGGGTGCTCCTATGGCTTCCTTTTTGCATTACCTTCTCTGACATTGTCCCACCCTCTGCCCCCAGTAACCACTCCACACACCAGATATGGTTATCTTAAGCTGTTAGAACAAAGAAAGACAGTACTGCTCAATCATGTGGTTAAGGATCCATTATAATAATATAAGTGTATCAGGCAAATACATGGCCTACTGCCTACCAAAAAAAATGGTGCATTAGTGTTGCTCATCTCTGTACATTCTTTACCAGTGACATATGCAAAGGGTATCAAGTTTTTTATAAAAAAATAAATATATGTATGGGTAGGTATGTACTGGAAGTGCATGAATGTATTGGAAAATCAGTATTGATCATATACACAGTCATCACTCAACTCCCGTGTGTCTTTTTATTACTGTGGACTCCAGAGCCAGCTCCATAAAAACTGTGAAGTTGGCCAACTTGTTTTTGTTAATGTGTTCTTCCACTCTCCTTTTCAACCACTATCGCCTCTACTCTCATTCTTTCCTCATGACATATAATTCTTTCCCCATGACATATCACATCTACTCTCATTCTTTCCTCATGACCCTGTGGTTCTTGAGATACCTGGTTTCATCTCCTCCACCTCCCTGCCTTGAGCCTCCTTCACCTTCTTCCCTGCTGCTATTACTTGTGAAGTATAGTATCAGATGATTTGTAAACAACCCAAATTGTTATTACCCATCCTGAGAAAAAGTCCCTAGAAGTGGGATTTCATTTATATAAAATAGGCTGGCAGATGATAATGGTAGGATCAAAAAAATATTATACATGTCTGTCTCTGATTCAAACACTGTAGGTATGCTCTAGCAACCAAAGACACCCCAGTTCCTTTCCCAATGGTGCTGTTCTTAGCAAGAGAAGGAGGAGGAGGAGGGGGGGAGGGAGAGGGGGAGGAGGAGGAAGAGGAGGAGGAGGAGGAGGAGGAGGGGAGGTGGAGAAGGAGAAGAAGAAGAGGAGGAAGAAGAAGAAATCACCCAGTACAGCTTGTAAGGAAATGTATCTTTTTAAAGCCATTGAAATGTTTTCAAAGCAAGAACCGCACCCCTAAAACTCAACATTAACAGTACTTGCTATAGATTTCCTCCCTGCCTTTGGAAACTACCCAACTATTTTCATGTGGTGCTTTAGTAGTAGTTCTCCACCCCCGTGATTGATGTGGTTTGAATGCTAAAGTTATAGTTCCCTTGTCATCCGAAGTGATTTCCCAAGATGATCTGTTTCCTTTCAAACTTCAGACATTTTAACCTACACCCTGACAACAGCCAAGGCAGTTCTTATGAAGATCAAATTAACTTATCATCAAGGATACATTAAAAAAAAAAAATCTGGATCCTAGTCAGTATTCTTAGATGTTCCTGGACGTGACTGAAGATCTAAAACATGTTCTAACTATAGTCACTATGGAAAACAAATTCTATTTATTTCAAGTTAAAGGAGATTGATTTTAAACGTCCATTTTTTCCCAATAAAATTATTTAAGCTTCATTTTGACTACATGCATCAAACAAAGGGAGGGTTTAAGGAAATTACCCTCTGGATAACAGAAAAATGTCTCCCACTATTTTATCTTTGATGATCTGGATCCTTCAGGTAAAGAGCCCTGTTTTGGCCTGAATTGCTTACGCAAAGACTCAGTTGTGCATACTCCCTAATCAATTGGGAGGGGTGCCTTTCTAGTAGCAAAGGTGTTTCTGGTGTTCCCTTATCAATGTTTTCAATTAAAATTTAGAGATAAGGTTTCCATTCCATATGAAAAGACCAGAAAAGAGAAAAAGAATGCACAAAATTTATGCTTTGTAAAGATGAAACTGATATCTGTAGAACTATTAGCACTACTGGCCTCTGTCTCCACCCATCATCCACCTAGACCATACATGCCAAACGTACTCCTCTGTAGCACCACCTCAGCAAATTGCTTAAATCAGATACCAGAACACAAATGCTTGAGTCCAATCTTTTCAACTATCTCCACAAATGACACTGCATTCTGTTTTTACCACAGGTTAGTACTTCTAGAATTCCTCTACTTTTCATCATTCTTAAGGCTCTACTTTGCTTGAGGCCACTATCAATTCTTGCTGGGTTGTGGGGAAGCTTCTGCCTGACTCCT
The DNA here is from genome assembly GCA_002007465.1 of Ailurus styani. NCBI lineage: Eukaryota > Metazoa > Chordata > Mammalia > Carnivora > Ailuridae > Ailurus > Ailurus styani. The sequence continues at coordinate 221,798 of LNAC01000110.1, forward strand.
CCAGCCAGACCTCTTCGTAAAGCTTTCTACGTGGTCCTCCTCACACTCTATCCTCCAACATGGCTGACATATTGGCAGGTCCCAGCATACATCACCCTCACTCTTACCTCTGGGCTCTATGCACTCTGCTTTTTTGTTTGGGCTCTTCTCCCCCAACCTCCTACTGCTTGTTTTCTGTTTCCTTCAAGGATGAACTCAGTAATTACTGTCCCTGACTCTTTTCACCACCACAAGTCTGATGGGTGTCTGTCCTCTGTGTTCTTTCACCCAAAAGAAAATTTAAAACAAACAAAATCAAACTTATCCTTTAACGAATGGTATGGTTTTAATGATGAAAATATATTTCCAATACACTTCAGGAATTACTGAAAAAATAATGGGCATTTCTTTCTTTGACCACATGGTTGTATTCCAGAGGCCAGGGTCACTGAGATTAAGTCAAAAGAGAGAAGTGGCTAATGCCACAGCACTTTACTAAAGGCAATGTGGTGAATGGAGTCTTGTGGCCTGCTTCCAACTAGGTCCTTCTGGAAGCCACTTGATCCATAGATCTCTTTATAAAAAGTACAGGTCTCCATAATTTGGCATCTTTTCCATCACAATTTTGTAATTCACAAGACTATGTGGATGACCTAGCTCATTATAACTTCAGCACTTAGTTCTCTCTGTAAATACTCATCTCTACCATTGTTTTCCTCTCAACCAGAAAGTCCCAGAACTGATCTATGTATTATAATTATGATATAGCTTCAATGTATATGACCCACTACAGAACACTATTTTTCCTTTACTGGTGTTTCTGTCATTACCTCAAATTGCAAGCATCCCAAAAATGCGTGGACTAAAGCAGAGATAAATGAGTTTAGCAAATATGAATTATTTTGCCAAAAAGGAAAGGGAATTTGCTCTTCTAAATCCTCTGAAGTGTCTAAAAGGAGTCAAAGGGAAGTCTCATGCCCCCCAGGCATTACCCAAGCTGTGCCCTCTTCTAATCTTAGTGACTGTGAAGTATCTTGTGTCCTTCCTGCCTTAGGAAAGCACATTAGCTCCTTCAAATTCATGAAAAAGACTGATAAGCTTTAAATAGTATCCTATTTCCATTTTTGTCTGGAGGAAGGGCTTAACCACAAGTAATACGTCTTTGGAGAAGCGAACTTGGAAGAAGAGAGCTTTCGAGACTCTTCAAACCTTAACTGTCTAAGCATAAACAAGACTCTTCAAACCTTAATTGTCTAAGAAAAAACACACTCGATCTCAAGAGGGATAGAAGGGTTAGTATAGCAACTGTCCTGGACACTGGGTGCTCTATAATAAGGTGCAAAGTAATATTCTATATTCATCAAGTATTTAAGTCAATGAAGTTGATTTTATAATAAGATGGTACTAAACATAAGTATACTTAATCATTAAATCATCACCATTTTTAATATTTCTTTGATTATAAATATACTTTAGAGTCTTGTAGGACCTTAGGATTCTCATTAATGGGAAATTCTTGAGGATATGAACTAAATATAGTTTTATTATCTAATATAATAATTAAGAGTTGATTACTTAGTAATTCTACTAAAGGTATTAATTATTATTTGCCTTTGCCATACTCCCTTCTAATAGCTGGTGGAGAGCAGTGACCCTGTTTTGTACTCATGTAACCCTTGCTCAGAACAGAGGATTAGATTCATTGAGCTTCTTGGATGGGATTAAGGCTTTCAGTACATTTGAGGAGTTTTTGATCAATATTCCTTCTGTCATTTTCTGTCTTCTCCTCTTGGTACTCCCATTTTACATATGTTGTTGCACTTAATGGTGTCCCACATTTCTCTGAAATTCTGCTTATTTTTTCTTCCTTCCTTTTTCTCCCCATTCTTCAGGTTCCATAATGTCTAATGATTTCCATTCCACTTCACTAATTTCTTTATTCTGCCACTTCAAATCTGCTGTTGAGTCCCTTCCAGTGAAATTTTCATTTCAGTTATTTACTTTTCAGGAAAAAAACATAATTTCCATTCAGTTCTTTTTATAACTTTCAATCTCTTTATTGATATTCTCTATTTGATGAGACATTGTCAACATATCTTCCTGAATTTCCTTAAGTCTGGCTTCCTTTGGTTCCTTGAACATATTTATAATGGCTACCTTAAGGTCTTTCTCTATTAAATCTGACATCTGGTTGCTCTCACAGGCAGTATGTGCTGTCTTCTTTCTTCCCCCATGTATAGATTTTCCTTTCTTTGTGCCATGAGTTTTTGTTGGAAACGGGACATTTCCGGTATTATATTATAGCAAGCCTAGGTACTGCTCCTCCAGCCCTCCACATCAGGGTTTGCTATTGTTTTTTCAATGTTTTTTTGTTGTTTGTTTGTTTGTTTTTTTTGTTTAGTGATGGGCTCGATTAGTTGAGCGAAGTCTTTTTTCTTCCCCCCAGTGTGAAACCAGTAATGTTGCTCCTAGAGGGAGCAGCCTTGAGCACACATAGTCACTCTGCGATGACAATGATTTTGGCTGGGCTCTCTTCGACCACCTCTTTCCCTAACCACAACCAGCTGTTAAGCCCCACTAGTTGCCAGCTGACTGCTCTATTATTTTCAACAATGCTCTGGGGCATAAATTGCTCCACAGACTGATCCATTGCATTCAGGATCCTTTATTAATTTATGAGGTCAGTGTTTCAGATTTGTCCTGACTCTAGAACATCAGTGTTTTACTCTGGTAAAGTAGTGGCTAATGGTTTATCTTCTCTCTCTAATGAATGGGTAAGTCTCCTCTAAATTGCTTTACACCATAACCTCTATTGTTTCTGAGAATGCCCTTAGGCTTGAATTTCCCCACACTCTGTGGCAAATGAAGTCAGTTCCTTTAGGAAGTGTTTCCATTGCTGTGTTTTATGACCTGCCTTTATCTCTGGCCAAACTTTCTGTTCCTCTCTGAAGCTCAGGGTGGGGAAAGTGACACACTCTTCCTTGAGTAATCCTCCTGCTTTAGGATCTGGTGCATTTGCCAGGGAGGTCGGGTTTGAGGACAGTAGGCTCAGGTCTCAGATGGCCACTCATCCCATGGAATGTCTGCCTTATGCGTGAGGCAAGAGTGATAGGGTTCCAGCATGCATTGGATCTGTCCTAGAGCTTCTGCACCATGAAAGGTGACTGGAGGGAAAAAAAGAGTTCCCAACTCTTGGGTATACCTGATCAGAATTTAGTATTCACAACATGTTGTTCTGGGCAGGATGAGAAATGCTGATATCCTGCCCCTTTCTGGAAGACACCACAGCTGTGAGCTGGCAGCTGAGGGAGGAGAAAGCCCTGTGTTCTTGGCTGCACCCATCTGAAATGCTGTTTCCACCATGCTGAGCTGGGATGAGGGTGATGAGGGAGCAGACTATGATTCAAATGCTACATATTTCTGCAATTCGTACCAAGTTTTAGCAGGCTTTCAGAATATTTTTTTTTTCTGTATGCCCTTACGATCATTTCCAGAAAATTTAAAGGGTCAGGGTTTTAAACAACAATTTTTGCAAGTTTTTCTGGGGAGTAGGACCACGGAGCTGCTCACATTGCCATGCCAGAAGAGGAACTCCCACATGCATTCATAATAAGTAAATAAATGCATCTAGCCCAGATGACTGGACTCAGAATTGTCGTCCAATCAGACTTGTCTCACAAATTTGGAATTGGGAAGTCTAGAACTTCAGCAGTTATTAGGAAGGGCAGATACCAAAGTACTACATCAAGATTTTTTATTGAGATAAAGAGGACCCAGTCAATTCAAATGAGTTACAACAAGTCTAAATGAATGGCTACCAAGAGGAAATGAAGACAATGGGATAATTATTAGAAAGAATAGAAAAGCCAGAGAAGGTGGTGGAGGGACTTACATGGGGGGACCATGTAAATCCACTGAGACCAGCTCCATTTCATGTAAGGTCAGATTTTATTTTGCTTCTCATACTTGGAGCCCTGAGATTCCTGTAACCTTGTTATATTTATACAATACAACCAGCCTAGTATAGGGATCAAGCAGAGGCTCCCCCAAAATGAACCATTTTGGCTGACGAAATGAATAACCATTTTGAGCTGAAGGCAAATGAGATCCTGCAGGCTCAAGAGAATTTTTTTTTCCTATCCCTTCATTACACAGAAAAATCTAAATTGGGGGTTCTTTCTCAGAATAATGATTCTTACGGCAGATAAATTTTATCTGAGTGACCCATCTGTATGGCAGGGTGAACATCTAATTACCAAACACCTACGGTTTCTCTTATTGCCCTGTGAATTGCATTCCTTCCCTTCGAAGTCCCAGACTGCAAACCCTGCCCCTTAGCTCAGGATGACACAAATATCTCATTTTGCCTGACCGCCTTTGCAACTTTTATGTCTGTGTGGATTCCCCATACATATGCTATTAAATTCATTTTTGTTTGGCCATCTGTTTCATGTCAATTTGATTCTTTGTCCAGCTAGAAGGACCTTGAAGGGGACAGGAAGTCTTGCTCCCTGACACTAGCAGTCAAATAAGATTAAAGAAAATAAGAATTCTCTATTTAAGAATGAAGCCTCAGGTTGGTTGGTTTGTTTCTCTGCTCTCTTGCTTACTTGTCTCTGTAATACATTATAGTAGAACAAAATCCTAAAGGTCCTAAGGGTAACATTATTAGAGAATGCTTATTTGGGAAAAGTTGCAGTTCAGATAGCCTGGAAAACTGTCTGATTTTAAAAAAACAAAAAACAAACAAACAAAAAACACCTAGGAATTCTGGATAAAAATGTGACAAACATACTTGTTTTGTTTTGTTTTTATTGTGGGAACACATAAAATATACTATTTTAACCCTTTTGGACTATACAGTTCAGTGGCATTAATTATATTCACATTGCTATGAAACGACCCCCACCCAACCGTCTTCCAAAACTGAAACTTCATACCCATTAAACAACTCCTTGTTCCTTCCTTCACCCAACCCCTCACGAGCACTATTCTGCTTTCTGTTCTTATGAATTTGACTACTCTAAGTACCTCAGACAAGTGGAATCATTCAATATCTGTCCTTTTGTGACTGACTTATTTCACTTAGTGTAATGTCTTGAAGGTTTATTTATATTAGAACATATGTTAGAATTTTTTTTCTTTTTGTAAGGCTGAAAATATTACATATTATGTACACAACACGTTTTGTTTATCCACTCATCTCTCAGTGGACACTTCGCTTGCTTCCACCCTTTGGCTATTGTGGATAATGTTGCTATGAATATTGTTATACAAGTTCCTGCTTTCAGATATTTGAGATATATACCCACAAGTGGAATTGGTGAATCATATGGTGATTCCATCTTTAATTCTTTGAGGAACTGCCATACTGTTTCCCATCGTGTCTGCACCATTTCATAATCCCACCAGCAATGGGCGGGGTCTCCAGTCTCCCCACACCCTCACCAACACTTGTTAGTCTCTGTTTTATTTATTTTTTCTTTTTACAATGGCCGTCCTAATGGGAAAATGTAACAAACATACTTTTAAGTCCATATCTAAGCACTTAGGAAGAAATACAAAGAAAGCAAAATCCAAAAAAAGAGAAAAGAAGGAAAGTGAAAGCCAACATGGTTAATCTATGGAAGAGGCTTATGTTTTAATGGTCACAAGGGCACATGGGACAATTTTTTTAAAGATTTTATTTATTTATTTGACAGAGAGAGAGAGAGAGATCACAAGTAGGCTGAGAGGCAGGCAGAGAGAGAGGAGGAAGCAGACTCCCTGATGATCAGAGAGCCCGATGTGGGCCTCTATCCCAGGACCCTGAGATCATGACCTGAGCCGAAGGCAGAGGCCTTAATCCACTGAGCCACCCAGGCACCTGACAATTTTTTTTTTAAAGATTTTATTTTATTTATTTGACAGATAGAGAACACAAGTAGGCAGAGAGGCAGGCAGAGAGAGAGGAGGAAGCAGGCTCCCTGATGAGCAGGAAGCCCGATGCGGGGCTCGATCCCAGGACCCTGAGATCATGACCTGAGCTGAAGGCAGAGGCTTTAACCCACTGAGCCACCCAGGCTCCCTGACAATTTTTTTTTTTAAGATTTTATTTATTTGTCAGAGAGAGAGAGAGAGAGCACAAGCAGAGGGTGCTGTAGGCAGAGGGAGCCCGATGCAGGACTGGATCCCAAGACCCTGGAATCACGACCTGGGCTGAAGGCAGACTCTTAACTGACTGGGCCACCCAGGCGTCCCGGGACAAATGTTGTGACTAGACAAAGTAAAGGACTGAAAGAAGTGCCTAGATAAGACTGGGGCCATCAAAGAGCTACACTCTTTGTGGACAGAAAGCTCTGGCATTGCCTGGTGGGGGAGGGGAGTGTGTGTGCTCATAAACAACCCACCAGTTTATGGAAATGAGCACAGAAATCTTGTCCATTTTTGCCTGGGGTAGAGAGTAGAGTACAAGGGTTGAGTAGAAACATCTCAGAATTTGCAACCAGAGGTGTGCCCTCAAGCAGATTTCGAATCAATTGTACACTCCTGTGTGGCCTTAGAATACAGAGGGTAGCATATTAGCATGAAGTAGTCAGGTCATCCTGTCTATTCATGCCCATGGCTGAAGAAAGTCTAAATAACTTTTGAGACTCATACTGTCAGCCCAGTCTCCAGAAGATCTCCTAAAATAAAGCCCCACTACTCCTTTCCAGCAAAGCTACAAGACATGAGAGATTATAAACTATCACAACCATTAAGCATAAAAAACAGCACATTTATACACCAAAGTAGACCATGAAAGCATCAGTAAATAGTAACATTAAAATGTTACCCTGTTTAGAGAAATAAATATGATAAAACTAAAATAAAGGGAGGATATGATACTTCCAAAAATATGAGCCTGATTTGAACAAAAATTAAATAAAACTTCTACAAAGTGAAAAAAGCATAAATCACTGAAATGAAAAGCAAACCATCAATGGAGTTGCTCATATATAATATCAGACACAACTGTGGACAGCATCTGTGAGCCAAATTGCAGTTCTAAAGTGATTGCCTGTAACGCAGTGTATATAATAAGTGGAAAACACACAAAAAGAAATGAGATGTGATGGAAAGAATTAGAAAGGCCAATATGCCTCTTATTAGAGTTTTAAGGAGAAATATAGGTAATAAATGAATGGCAACACTGAAAGATAATGGCTGGGAATTTTCCAGAGTAAAGGGAGACACTGTGTCCTCAGATTCATGACATGTACTAAATCTCAAACAAAATATATAAGACCAGATTCACACCTAAACACTACATAATTAAACCAGAGTATTCATAGAGCTATAATAATAACTAGATAGCTGGCAGCTATAAATGGCAGCTGGCTTAGAAAGAAAAAAATCTGAAAGCATAAGTAAGGAAAATAATAGCTTTGAAGTGCTAAGGTAATAATCACCAGCCACGATTTCTTTTTTAAAGATTTATTCTATTTATTTTAGAGAGAGAAAGAGAGGGAGAGGGAGAAGAGAGAGAGAGTGTGTGTGTACAAGTAGGGGGAAGGGCAGAGGGAGAGAATTTCAAGCTGACTCCAGGCTGAGTGTGGAGCCGGATGTGGGGCTTGGTCTCACAACCCTCAGATCAGGCCCTGAGCCAAAATCAAGAGTCAGTCACTCAATGGACTGAGCCAACCAGATGCCCCTGTTAGCAATGATTTTTAGAGCTCATTCCAAAATACTGGTTTTCAAGAACAGGGAAAAAAATCATCACGTACTCAAAAGAACAATATTGAGGATAATTTTCACCAAAAGGCTTTCACTTAGAAATTCCAATTTTTCCAAGAGAGGAAGAACTGAGGCAAAAGAAATAATGATGAGCAAAGGAATTGGTAAGTTTGTGGTTATATTTACAGAAGAAGTAATTGTATTAACTCTAAGAAAAAGAGCAATTGGTTCAGGGACAAAACTGATGGGAGAAAATTTTCACAGTTAAATATTCTAAGTTATTGTTCAGGAACAGTAAAGGTAACGATTAACTTCTGTGTTTCTTAATTATCTCTAAATAAGTAAAAATTTAAGAATGACCATAAAAAAGAGAACAAGAATATTTTTGCTTCTAAACCAATAAAGGATAGTAAAAGAATGAGGAAATCTTTATCAATCCAAGCAAAATTCAAAAGGGAGAAAATAGTTAAGTATAGATAAAGGAGGAGAGGCGGAAAACAACAAGTGTGAGAGTAGAAATAAAAATAAATGTGGGGCGCCTGGGTGGATCACTGGGTTAAAGCCTCTGCCTTCGGCTCAGGTCGTGATCTCAGGGTCCTGGGATCGAGCCCCGCATCCGGCTCCCTGCTTGCAAGGGAGCCTACTTCCTCCTCTCTCTGCCTGCCTCTCTGCCTACTTGTAATCTCTTTCTCTCGCTCTCTGTCAAATAAATAAATAAAATATTTTAAAAATAAAAATAAATGTAATTAAGCTAAATTGTACATATCCACTCAAGAACTAGACTCAAAACTTAACAGTACTTAAGGTTCAATGTTAAAAAAAAAAAGGCAGGTGCAAAACAAGCTAGGGTAGGTCTTTTTAAATTGATGCTAAGGCAAGAGAAAACTGTATTTGTTGCATCTTTTGACAGGTGGCGGGTACCTTTCTAACTTTTTATTATGGCTGAAATACTTCCTGATAATAACAAAAAGTGATAAAGGAAATGGCCCAGGGTTCAGGATTAGGCAACAGTCCAAATGCATCTAGAGGAGCCCCAGTAGCCAATTAATACAGTGAGGATTTGGCCTCCAGGACTGAAAACATCACTGGAACTTGTGGATAATAATGGGCTAAGAAATGCTCTCCATCGATAGCTAGGAATCAGTACCAAAAGAAGCACAAGGTTGTCATTGTGGCAAAGACCTAAAGTACCAAAGCCCTGAGCTTGCTTTTGTTCTCTCTAGCTACTTCAGACTTTACCTTTGTTGAACAAAGATCAAATTTCCCATCCTGTGGTTCGCTGTTCGGGTTAAGTGAGGAACCCGGGTAGCCACTGTGGAGTTCCTTAGCACCTGAGTCAAACCTTGAGTAAAGAAAGCAGAGCCCTACTTTGGCAAGCCCTTCTAATTTTATGTCAACAAAGAAATGACAGAACATGTGCACACACATGTACACACACACACACACACACACTCTTATGCACGCATGCATGTGAATGCTATTTCCTGTAGATGCTGAGAGATTTCAGGGCAAAGAAGGGGCAGCCAGGACAAAGGGGAAGGTAATAAAGATGAATAGAGTGCTGTGAAAGGGGAAAAAAAATTCAGGTTTCCACTAGGGAGTGAAGGCGGAGGGTGGGAGGAGAGAGAGAGAGAGAGGGAGAGGCATTGGGGGGAGAGAGAGGAAGAGAAGGAGGGAGGAAGGGAGAAAAGGAAAGACGGAGAGGAGGAAAGAGAGAAGGGAAGATGAGAGAGGAGGGGAGAAGGGAGGGTAAAGAAGAGTTTGAGCCAAATGTCAGCCTCTTTCAGAAGTCCATATAGGATTGCTGCCATATACCCACAAGTAAGATGAAACTTCAAAGAGCTAGACTTTGCAGAGAACTGGATAGTAACATAATCTAAACTCTGTTAAACCAGGACAAAGTCACATAAACAAACAAAACAAGCTTAGTGGTGACATTCCATCTCCATGTCTTCTCTAGAGAACGTTCCATACATTACCCCCACACTGCTTTCCCTTACATTGTGGTAATATAGTAATATTATTATTAACTAAGATTATATATATATATATACACACACACACACACACACACACACACACACACACTAATTGGATATGTAATAATTGGTTGTATTGACATAAACAAATTAATAAACAAACTGATCAGATTCTCACAGCAACCCTGAGTAGGAATTGTTTTGTTCCCATTTTACAGATGGGGTACCAAAGCCAGCAGAGCTTAAAAAACTTGTCTGAGGCCACATAGCTGACAGAAGGTAAAGCAGAGTTCAGAACCTAATTAATCTGGTTTAAAGCCTATCTCTTCATCTGAGCGATGACTGCCTCTAGACTTGAGGAAGGCGAGCGTGACAGCACGCCTGTACGGGCAAGCCAGGCTATAGGCTGGGACCATGAGATCATTCTCCACTCTCTGGGCAGCGTCCCTGTGAATCTCAGGAGCCAGGAGCACAGAGTAAGGGAGGGGGAGATGGGTGCACATTCTTCCTGCTCCACGCTTTCTCCACCTCAGGGCATAGATGCCACTGAGGCAGAGCGATAGAACTAAAGCACTCAACTCAAAAACAGACCTGGTTTTACGCCCAGCCAGAGTGAATCACTGAGTGATTGCAAGGGAGCAGGAAAAAAGAGGGCAGGACGCTGCAATGTATGAGCTCTTTCCCTGCACAGCTCACCTACTCCTCAAAGCCTTGGACCCTGGTGGTCTCTCTCTCTCTCCATTAGCCTTGTAAGCTAACTCGCAGAGCAGCTGAGTAAACGCATGGAGTGTTGCTCTTCAGGGGAGCTCTTGTTTGTTCCTTATTATGTGTGGTGCCAAGTTCCATTCAGATTCCACCCCGCCCCCACCCCCCTCACAGAAGTCCCTGTCTCCATATGGGTCTAAAGCTCCCTCCACTAAACCACACCAGTGGGCACACGGAAACTTGGAGGGACCTGTTCTCAGATTCCAAGACATTCTTAACTCAGAGGGAGCCCACCAACTCCACTGGGACTCCTGTGGGCTGAAGATGGAGCCCTTCTTACCCGGTCAGAGAAGGAGCCACGGGCAGCCCTGAAGACAAGCTACAGCAGTTGACAAAAATTAAGTACTTTTATTTGACTTGAGAGACTCTCTGGGCAATTTTGCAGGAGTTCTTCTGTCCTGGTTGTTTTTCTTAGATTAAAAATTTCAGCAGCATTCCAAGGGCATACACTCACTCATGCGCAGGGGCCCAGTAATGAGCGGGAGTGCCATTTCGGACTCAAACTCTGCCAAGTCTAATACGAAAAGTAGGTGAATGAGATTTGACTGCCTCCTAAATTGAACGTCTGTGGAATTTCTTGGACCTGAAACAGAGCCCAGAACAAGGTCTGTATAGTAACATTCACTAGGTGTCAGTGTTTGACAAACTGTCTTGCCAGCATCATTAGTGAAATGTTCATCTTGGCACAAATTGTCTATGGAAAATGCAATTAGGAAAAAGTTGTGCAAATAGCAATTAGAAACTGAATAACCCGCCTTATTCCTTTTATTCAGATTACCCTTGGCTACTAAACTGAAATCAAGCTGTGCAGGAAATAGCTCGCAGACTGTCACAGTAGCCTCTGAGGCACACTGTCTACACGGGGAGTGAGAAGATCAGGCCAGAGGTCTCTTCCGTGCTTTTCCGCTTCCTCTTCCTGCCACGTTCTTCCTTTTTTCCGGACACTGTCTTTTCACTGCAGTGACCATTAAGCCCAGGCTTCCTTCCTTGGCCATAGGCTAGTCCCACTGGAGGGAGAGGAAAGCCCCTTCCAAAGAGGGGCATTTTAACACGTTCCAGCCCAGACCAACATGGAGCTGCTCTGAAAAAGAATGAATAATATCTGCCCCATTTCTGATTGGTGAAGTCCCAAAGAAATGCATTTGTTCCTTCATTCAGTCCATTCGATCCTCAACAATGTACTGAACATTGACAAAGGACCAGGCACTGTCCCGGGTGCGACAGAAATAACAGTAGACATCCCTGACCTCATGGATGGTGCTTTTTTAGTTCGAGAAGACAAAAGAAACAGAACAGTAAAACATATGTTTTGGGCTAAATGTTGATAGAAGCTATGGAAAAAAATAAAGAAGGGAAAGGAGAGAGGGAGTTCCTGGTGGGGAGAGAGGCTGCAAATGCATTGGGCGGGGGGAGGTCATCCCTGCTGAGGAGGCACATGAACAAAAAATGTGAGGGAAGGGAGGGACTAATGCCCATCTCAGGAAAGGTGTCCCGGCTGGACGCAGAGATGGCAAATGCAAATGTCTTGAGGGAGGAATGTACGTAATCGGTTCAAGAAAGAAACAAGTTTTGTGTGGCTGAAGCAGGGCAGGAAATGAGATTGGAGAAGTGAAGGAAGACGTAAACACCACGCAGAGGGCCTTGACGCCCTTGTAAGAATGGGCATTTTCTCCGGGACCCGTTAGTGTGCTCTGAATAGAGGAGTGATAGCATCTGACAGAGGTTTCAAAGAGGACTCTGTTGAGGACTTTCTCTAGGGATCCGGGTGCCAAGATGGAAGCAGAGGGACAAGTTAGGAGGCTCTTACAATAATTCAGGTAAGGCCATGACGTGGAGGAGCAAAGAAATAAAAAGACTCAAGATACATTTTGAAGGCATAAATTAGAAGGACTGGCTAGTGGATTCTTTCTGGAGTGCAGGAAGACAGAAGAGTCAAGAATGCTTCAAAAGAATTTGACTTGGGCGCCTGGGTGGCTCAGTAGGTTAAAGCCTCTGCTTTCGGCTCAGGTCATGATCTCAGGGTCCTGGGATCGAGGCCCACATCGGGCTCCCTGCTCAGCGGGGAGCCTGCTTCCCCTCTCTCTCTCTGCCTGCCTCTCTGCCTCCTTGTGATCTCTCTCCCTCTGTGAAATAAATAAATAAAATCTTTAAAAAAAACAAAACAAAACAAAAAAAAAAACAAAAGAATTTGACTTGAGTAGCTGGCCGTGCCATTTCCTGACGATGACCTAGAAGGGAGGTGGGGACAGTGGAGTGGGGGGAAGACAGAGGGTTAGTTTTGGACTTGCTCATTTTCATATGCCTCTTAACTACCCAAAAGAAGATAATGAGACAATTTGCTACACAGGGGTGGAGCTCAGGAAAGTGGTCCAGACTGGGCATTGAAAGGTGGGAATTGTCAGTATGTGGGTGGAATTTCAAGCCCTGATCAGGGCAAAACGCTGGGAAGGAAGTATAGACAGAGAGGAGACAGAGTGCGAGGACTTATTCTGGGACGCTTCACCCCTCAGAGACTGGGGTCATGGGAAGGGACCAGGGGAAGAAACTGAGAATGAATGGCCAGAGAAGCAGGAACAAGACCTGGGGTGTGCAGGGTCCTGGAAACCCAGGGAAAAGCCTGCTCAGGGAGGAGGGAGTGATCGACTCTACATTAAAAAGAAGAAGTGACCAAGGGAGGGTGGGAGGGGTCAGAAAAGAGTGTTTCCGTACCCTACGTTATGAATCTTCTAGGATAGCCCTCTCCTTATGTTTGCAGTCCACATAGAGTTCTCTGTGAGACACTGCTAATATTTGGAAATAACAGTATCTTTATTTTGCTGAACGCTGCTTCCTTCCTGATTATAAAACTTCAGCCACTTCTACTTCTCGTCTTAGCCATACTTCTGTGCTTGCGTGTACTCGTGCAGGTCCACATGCACACACGTACACAGACACTGGGTTCGCTCCAGGAATCGCCAGGAGTTGGCTCACTGGTGCCTGTGGAAACGTCCCAGGAGTAACCACAGTGTGCCCCTCTTCTCTCTTTCCCGGGATGTCTGCTACTGCACATAGTCCCACAAATAAAACTGCGATGTGTTAAGGGCCATCAAGGTAATAGAGATCTAACTTAATAAAAGAGGAGGGGAATGTTACGATCGTGCGTCCAATTTCTACTGATAATTAATTCATGATATTGCTACTTCTTCAAAAACATGCTACGCTAAAATGTTGTGTCTGCTTGTTCGCTGCCTCCTTCCTCCTCCGCCTTCTGTTGCATATGACCAAATTTCAAGTATATGTTCTTAAAAGATTATGATAAAGATATAAGCAATGAAATTGCGTTAAAAAGACACGTGGTGCAGCAACCAAACCGAAAGAGCCTCCGATGGTCAAAAATGGAACAATCTGAGCAAGAAAAGAGAAACTAAGTAACAATCGTACCGGATTGTAACATACAGAGAATATAAATGTCCACGAGGCAAAACTAATACAAATCAACAACGGATTGAATCAGTTAACGCTGTTTTTGTGTGTTGTGTAAGTAGTACTGAGAAATACATCTTTTTCATGCCTTTTTCATTTCACGTTTTATTTGGATGAACTAACCATATCTTTATATATATTTTGGCTCACTGTTACTGAGTAATGCCTATATTTCACCTATGTACTTAACCCTTACCTTAGAGATAAACACCTGGAGTTCCTTCCACTTTCCAACTATGCTGTACAAACATCCCTGAACATGACTGTTTCTGTGGACCTATGCAAGAATATTTCTCTAGGATATGTATCCAGAAGCAGGCTCTCTGGGTCATAGAACGAATGCATAGCTAATTTTACTAAGCACTCCCGCATTGCTTTCCAGAATGAGTACACAAGGTGACACTTTCACACGGACCATAGAAGCTTCCCATCCCGTCCCATTTTTGCCAGTACTTGACGCTACCCACCTGTCTCATTTTTGCAGTTCTGATGGGTATTGCGTTAGTTTCCACTGATGTGATAACACATCAGCAAAAATGGAGTGATTTAAAACAACTCTAATTTACCTTACAATTCTGGAGATCAGAAATCCAAAATCAGCCTCATGGGCTAAAATCAAGGTGTCAGCAGGGCTCCATTCCTTTCTGGAGGCTCAAGGAAAGAATCTGTTTCCTTGCATTTTCCTGTTTGTGGAGGCTGTTGGCGTTCCTCGGATCATGGCCCCTTTCTCCATTTTCAAAATCAATAGCATATGAACTATAAATTTCTCTATCACTCTGCCTTCCCTGCTTTCTGCTTATGAAGACACTTGTGATTACACAAGGGCCATCCAGATAACTCAGGATCATCTCAAGAGTCTCTCTGCCACGTAAGGCAACACAGTCACACGTTCTAGAAATTCATTTAGGGGCCCATTATTCTGTCCACCATAGAAGTAAAGTTGTTTTACCACCTTCAAGAGAGTGGTAAAAACCTCTCTCTCTCTCTTTCTCCCCTCTACACACACACACACACACACACACACACGCACGCATGCACATACACTGTTGGTTCTGTTTCTCTGAAGAACCCTAATACCTGTGCTTTTACTTTTATTTATTTCCAGGCCACAACACAATATTTTAAGGGGCCACCTAATGTTATGCAAATGGATGGTTTCTGGGTTTTCTCTAGATAGAATTGGAATATCTCCATATCAGCTGGGGACATTCACATGGAATCAGAATCCAGGCTCTGTTTCATCCTGCTGTCTGTTTTCCTACCCAAGACCTTGTAAACACTAACTTCCTGGGTTGTGAAAGGAGAGGTTAAACAAGACTTCTTACCTCTCGTGAGATTCTGCTGGCACCAGCTTGGGGTTCCAGACTGCAGATCCAATCTGTTCCATATGAATGATACTTTGGCTGCATTGCACTGCCTCAAGCCAATCTTTCAATCATTTTACTCTCTAATCCAGTTTGTTTGGCTGTACCTGGCTAATTTACCTTCTAATTTCCATATCAGCAGCCAATTATGTGGATTGCTCCACTTTAGCCAAAAGAGTTAAGTCAATTTATAGCTTTAAAGGTAACCAAAGCCAAATCAAATCACAACTGAGGCTCATGGTTAAATTTCAACATTTGAAGGGTTGTTAAAAAAAAAAAAAAAGCACAGGGCCCTTTTGACAGATGGAAACAAGGCAATGACTAAAAACAGAGCAGAGAGTGTGTTGATGATTTTTTTTTAAAAAAAGCCTAATTGTCTAAGAAATGTTTCTAAATTGAGTGCTTTAAATAGAAAACAATCCATCAAACCAATTGAGGGATTGCAAATGTTGCCAACTCCTTGTCATTTTTACCAACTGAGAACCAACAGATTAAATTAGGAAGACCATATAAATATTGCAGCCTCATGGATATTAAAAATAGACTTGAGAGAAATGACCATAAGGGTGATTCTGAACTCAGATTGAATGAGATGCTGGGCAGATGACAGAGATGCTGTGAGTTGCAGAGCACACATTTGGGTTTGCTGGGAAGGAATGGTGGTGGGTGAACCATAGGGGACAATGAAATGGAAGGAAGGATTTACAGAGTAGGGGATGAGAGTTTAGAGTTTTATCAGCAGGAGGCTGGTGAAGTGATTAAAATGACCACAACATTGTACAACTCCACATACAGGAATCTGATCGGCTACACCATGCATTTTCACATTTATTGGAACTTTGTATTTCTAGTTTCAAATACAAAATTTGTAGTTCTAATACATATCAGGATCATATTCCACATCAAATACCATGTGGGATTTTTTTTTCTTTCATTCCCACTATGCAATGTTGCATGACTCTCATTTCCTGATAAGGGCATTGGAGAACATGCAAGGAGAGGACTCATTAGAAAAGTGAGTCTTCAGACTAACAAAAGTCAGGTACTCTATGAATCTGCTTCTAAATAAATCTGCAAGTTCCTAACACCTGGTAGATGAACAGTGAAGCAGAAATCAACACAGTTTCATTTAGCTCTGAAGACATAAATTTAATTGAGAATACTCTTATTTGCTGAGTGTTCAAATTCAATGTCATTAATGCACAAATATTGCATAAATGTTAAGACATACTTGCTATTTTTATCACTGAAAACAAAGTTGTTTCTGAATTTGTAAGCAGAACTTCACATTGTTCCCCACTTCAAGGGTGTAGGTTAGAAACTGAGAAAGAAAATAACCTGGGGCATGTTTTCAAAAAAATTTTCTTTTTCTTATGGTCAGTAGAAACCTTGAAACCTTTCTCAAACAAATGCTTATATAGATCACCAAAGTGCAATAGGCTGAAAGTCAAGCTTTCTGGTTGAAACAGGAAGTAGAAACCCAAGAGCCAAGCTCACTTTTCCTCTTTACCCTTTTCAGGAGGCCCAGTGACATCGTTTTGGGGTACTAGACTTTAAGTATCACAGCCTGACTGATACTAGGAGAGTCTAGGGGGTAAATTCCCAAAAGAAAGAAAAAAATAGAGAATTTTTGTGCATGCAATGAACCCGTTTGGGAAGAAGGAGACCTACTTATAATTTATCACTGCACTCGGCACTGAGTCTGCCCGAGATTCTCTCTTTCCCTCTTCCTCTGCCCCTCACCCTGATCTCTCTAAGTAAATACAATCTTTTAAAAAAAGATTAATATGACAGCACAGCAATCTTTATTCTAATTCCCTTATTGATTCATTCTAATGTTTTTGCTGAGTCCTACCCTATGCTAGGTACTCTACTAGACACTCCGAATAAAGAAGGAAACAAGACTAACTGGGTCCTTCCTTTTACGGAGATCATAGTCCAGCCGAGAAAAAACACAAGACACTGAATGAGGTTTTGCCTACCGATTAGGAATTTTGTGAAACACATGAGGTAATTATCCTGATCTTCCAAAGAGAAGTGCTTAGTATTTTGCAGTTATAAGAACATAATATATAATATATGAAATCACTTCCTTCAAAGTTGACTAAGAAACTCAAATGTCTTAGAATGGCCTAAAATTTTCAGAATGTTTATACTGTATGGCATTCAAGGAATATGATTTTCATCCTTGTGGTATTTCTATCTAGATAAGATCAATATTCCAACTGGCTATAAATGTCTAAGTACATTATCTGCTTAGCTAAATTTCTGCTAGTGCTCTGGGAAGCCATAAAATGCTCCCATCGCTTGTCCTGTAAGTGGATGATGGCCAAAAGACTACCATTCCATTTGGATCTCATGTGTTTCTCTGTGAAGACATAGGGTGGCCTAAGAGCATGACTTGAATAATGGTCTCACACAAAAATGCCTGGGGGAAATTCTCTGAGTGTTCTCATACTGTCCACTCTGCCTTCTTTGTGGAATATGGCTTCTTGCTGTAGGCAGGGGTTCTGATCAACTTCCAAACGGGAGGCAAGAACTTCTCAAGAATGAAGAAGATAAATTCAAACTAGTACGCTTCTAGAGCTTAAGGAATTCCGAGGGCTAATGTTTAAAATACGACTTATGAGCTATGTGACCTTAGATAGGCAGCTTCATTTCTCTGTGATTCAGTTTGCTAATTTGTAAATTACAGGCAATGTATTTCCTATCTCATTAGATTATTGTGAGTGAATAGAATGATGTATGCTAAGAAACAAGAATAATTCCGTCACTCAATATGTTCAATTATATATAATACACATACATATACATTTGCATCTATATTCTAGAATTTATACAAATATAGAGATATATGCACTATATGTATTCATACATATATATTCATAATGTACATGAGTAATTCAAGTATATCGATACAAAAATTTATTCTCTGCCACTGTTCTTCTAAAATTTATTTAATGGGATAATATTTCCCTGCATAATATCTCTCTTTCTGAATAGATCCCATTTAAAAAAAAAATTGTTGGGCATTCTAAGTCCCAAACAAACTTCAATTTAGATATTAGGGTATACAGTTCCAGACAGAGGTATTGAAACTCTGCATTAGATGTAAGACCAAATCTTCACCTCTGCCCCCACCCCGCCCCGCCCCGGGAGTGGCCCTCTCTTTTCCCGGAGGATTTTTCCCCACTCAGTGTGCTCTCTGTGTTTCTGGACCTTTTCAGGGTCATTCCTTGGAGGGGCAAGGGTTAGGAGAAAGGGAAGTTTCGCATTGTGAGTGTAGTTGGTGCTTACATAATTGGTGTCCCCACCCACCCACTGGGTACCAACTCTTCCTAGATCAGGTCTTCTTAGACTGGAGGCCAAGGCACATCTCCTAACCTAATATACACTATTTTCCTGCATCGGATATAGGGAGGCGTGCATCTATGATTTTATTCAGTCCCAGAAAAACAAAACAAAACATTGCCTTACACAGACATCATATCATTCAGGGAAAGGTGGTCTGACCATGTCCCCACTTGCCACCGTGGTAAAAGATCACTCAAGAAAAGAGAAGATCTCTGGGGGGAAATAGAGGTCTTAACAGCAAGACAGGTAAGAAAAGTGAGGAAATGTGAATGTACCTGTGCCCTGAATTTGTAGCATGGATTACAGATTTTTACAAGTACCCGCCTCATAGAGTGGTAATAAAGTAGAAGTGGTACAACTAATGAAAATGGTTGTGCATTGGCCGTCTCCTTTGTAGTTGGGACCCAAGGTTTCACAGGCATGTGAAGAGGACCTAGCCAATCACAGGTACTTCGTAAAGAGTAATTCCTGCCTCTCTTCTAGATCTTCCTTCTAGTTTTCTCCCTAAGCTTTTTAGAAGACTGTGTAGCAGGAATTCATCAATGAGAAAACTCTCCTTATTCAAATGTACTTGTAATCATAAATGGGCATTGGAATGTCCAAGACTGAAGTAATTCATTTACTTCTCGGTATTCAGAAGTAGTTCCTTTCCTTTTCTTTCCCCCCACCCCTTTCTTTTATAAGCAGATTATAAGAACTTAAAGTATTTCTTCTCTGTTACTATAAAGATCACATAAAGATCAGAAACAGAAATGTTACTTACAACTGTTCCTCCCTAACAGCACTGCTTGCGTTCTTATCTAGGAGTTGCCTATAAATGTTCATCTCCTTACAATACTGCAATTAGTGTATGTATGCCTCTCATAATCTTTTCCCTGTTGCTCCATAGTCATCATAATTATCTTTATAATGGCAAGCTGACACCTCATGAGATACATAATTTCCCTTCCCTTTCTGTTGGCTACTTTGACTCTTTCATTTTTATTCGGTTACAAAAAATAGTATTTTATTCTTTTACTGGATTACAGATGTCTTGTACAAATGTCTTGTAGACACAATTCACAGAAAAGGTATTACTGGGAATGTCGTTCCCCTGGGAATGTTTTTCTATGTCATCATCAGAAACTGCAAGGTTTCCAACAGTACGGTCTACCTTCAGTAGACCAGATAAATATTCTGTGTTTATTAAGTTCAATATTTTAAACTTGTACTGTCAAGAGTCACCCTACATTAAGAAAATGACCCAGAGAAACAACCGAGTCAGACCGGCCCTCACTACTGAAGTGGCTATGGGAAGTGCCCACTTCTTCTTTTGGTGACTCTTAGATTAATGAAGAGCCTCTCCTGTAAGCTTACAGGTGACCCTGTATGAAGGCAGCAAGGAGGACAGGGGACAGGTGGAGGTGGACATCACAGTCTTATCTATCTTTCCTTCCTGGTTCAGCTTCCATGGAAAGTTTTTTGAAGTAATTACAAATGTGTGTATCCTAGGGAAAATATCCACAGCATGTTTATAAAAGATCACTCTGGTAAGCTCTTGGCAAGCCTTAAGGATCAGAGCTGTCATCTTTGCCTATCCTTCATAGTCTGGAGACGATGAATGATGATAAAGTTACTCATCTACAAGAGTTCAGTTTTCTCCATAAACACAGCTGTGTCGTGAGTTAAGCAAACTCAATATGTGAAAATTCGGAATGACTGAAAAATAAACTAAAGATGATTATTTGCACCATAAGAGAATTCCATGCTTTATAAATGATTCATTATGGAATTATTTTGAATAGTGAGGACTCATAATGATCCTGAAATGTAATTCTGTTTATAGACATGCGATTCGCATGCAAGTTTTTAAAGCCTCATTAATTGCACACAGAAAGGTATAACCACACTGACAGTTCTCTCTTCTCTTTTGTAAAGGACTGTTTATTTTTCCAAAGGCAGATCAGTTTTCGGTTATTTGTGTGTGTGTGTGTGTGTGTGTGTGTGTGTGTGTGTGTGATTTAGACATGAACTTAGACTTTAACTTTCCCATTAAGTTTGCTTTTTAGGAAAATAACTTGTATTATTTTAATGCTAATTAAAATAATTTTGCCTAATTTTAGAAAGTAATACGACAAACATTACATTAGTAAGGATATGGTTTGTAGTCACATCACTTGTGTTTCCAACACAGTGCTGTGCCTAGGAATAATTCACACGGGTGTGGGATGGAGACCAGGCGTGAGGAAAGTGGACCGTGCTGTCTGCAAGGCTTGAATGATTTCACCACTTTCGAGTAGACATGCAGATTCCATTTCTCATAAGTCAGCTTTGGAGTATGTGATTACTTGCCAGACTAGTAAGTGAATTTAAACGAAGCTGGGAGATAGAATCAGGTAATGAGCAGCTAAGAGGAATACAGAAACATTCACAGTCAAACTTCATAAGATGGGAGGGAACATAGATATTGTGAACTGTTGCTGGAAGCAAAAGAATGACCATGCATGTACTTAAAAATTGGAAGAAGAGAGAGATGGGGTGTAGCTTAAGTGAACTAAGCCCTTCTCTTCTATAGTGGAGGAGTGGCCCAACATGCTATTGAAACTTAAAATCAAGAAGAAAGCATGGCGGAATAAGCATCGTATTAAAACTTGGTTGTGAAGCTACCGGAAGAACTAAAACAGAAGTGGCTAAAAGTGGTTTTGTTTGAAGAAGAAATGGAGGAGAAAGTGTGCCGACCATTGTTTCTCAGAATCAATCTTTTCCTTCTGGATTTTTTTTTTAACACTGTGTACCTGTTTTACTTTGATTTTAACACATCTTTTGCATGTATAAACAGAGGCATACAAATACACTAGAATCTCTAGAATCTTCCACGACTGGCATCATCCTGACCAAAAAATGCAAACTTCTCAGCAAGACCACAGGGCCACTTATGACGAAAAACTGCCTACTGGTCTGATCTTTCACCAGTTTCCAACACCCAGTTGTGCCAAGCAACTTACAGCTCCTCCAGACTGGTTTTTTCCTCCTGCCCCCTCGACATGCCTTTCTTCTGCTTGTTATTTGCCCACTGGCTCTCCCATCCATTTCCTGTCTTTTCTCTTCTCTGTTCTGTCTCACAGGGACCTCACTCCTGCAAAGCATATTCCAGACCCACTACCTGGGCAGTGGGAGCCAGTCATGGGAGCCGGGCATGCAGGAGGGAAATAAAAATGAGGGGATTACCCCTCATTTCTGCCACAGGCAGATTCCTGACAGTCTGTGTGTCCTGGATGGTCCCAGGTCCCAGTCGGCAGACTCGGCCCGGTTCTCTTGCCACCCGGCAGCCTCAGCGGCTCTGCTCCTCACCGGAACACCCGCTTCTCTAGCTCTCCAGCTCTGGGAGCCAGAGTGGTTCCCTGGAGGTGCTAATCTCTGAATTGCTTCACCTTTTGCCATTTGTTCTACCAACTCTTCCAGGACCTTTGAAGCTACTTCTGTTTATTAAATTTTCCCCTCAACTCCATCGGAGTGAGTTGCATTTCTCTGACTTGAGCCTGACTTCCAGAGCTGGTTGATGCTTCCTTGTCCACTGAGACGAAGGTCAGGGATCACCACCTTCTGGAAGCCCTCTGGGTCTGTGTTCGTAGCTGTTCTTTTGCTTCTATGACCATCACTCTCACTTCCACTCGGCACTGTGGCTGTTTCTCTGGTTTGTTTTATCAGACTTTCAGTTTCTCAAGGACTGAGACCCTGTCATATGTGCCTTCCCTTGTACTGAATACGGACTAGACTCAGCAAGCACCCAGTAAGTATTTGTTGAGAGATGATATTAGAGACATGGAAAATTTTCTTTTCAGATGGACAGCAGTGTTGACATCCCAGACACACACATCTAACAGTCCTTGGATGGAGTCCTAAGGTGTTTCTTAGAGATGTCCACTGTAATGTTCTCTAAACTGCATCTTTTGCCCATGGCAGGGGCCCTTCCAGTGTTTCCCAGCAAGGTACCCAGTAACAATACACTTTATATAGAGATTCAGTATTGGGTAAAGAGTAAGAATTTTTAATTATGCTTTTGTTTTCGTGATAGGTTCATACATACACAAGACGGGCACTTACTGTTCTATTCTTTTCAACTTACTCTGTTCTATTTCATTAAAAAAAATTCTCGTTGCATCCCACGAATTAATTTCATGAAAATCTAAGAGTCACAAAGTTCCAGTTGAAATGCCTACCTTTGGTGATAGAGACAGCTTTTACTTAAACAGGAGCTCTTCAAGGATGGGTAAGAGTATTTCTGCTGTCCCCTTTTAAAATCATTCCCTCATACTTATTACAGATACCCAAAACCCCACTGAGGAATCTGAGTAGCCTTAATGTTAAAGATTCAACATCTCCTTCTCCTCCTTTTAATAATAATAATGATTAAAAAAACAACAATAATCATAATTACAATGCTCCTTGGGAGGTGTAACACTAAACTATTGTCAAACACACTTGAATATATATAAATGAGTTTCAGATGTTCCTCTCAAGGGTAAGCTTTAATGAATAGAGAAGGTAGAAATACTGAACACCTGAAGGGAAAGGAAGATGGCTTCCTAATTTGGATATACATACACACAAAAAAGAAGAGGTTTAGGGGCACCTGAGTGGCTCAGTTGGCTAAGTGTCTGCCTTCGGTGCAGGTCGTGATCCCAGGGTACTGGGAACGAGTCCCACATCGGGCCCCTTGCTCAGCGAAGAGCCTGTTTGTCCCTCTGCCTGCCACTCCCCCTGCTTGTGCTCTCTCTCTCTTTCTCTCTGACAAATAAATAAAATCTTTAAAAATAAATAAATAAATAAAATCTTTAAAAAAAGGTTGAGACCACTCAATAACTCTGAGCGTTAGGAACTCATTAACTTCTACTGAGTTACATACTTGTGAAGTTGATTTTTGATTCATTTACTTCTATCTTATACAAAGCTTGAAAATGCTCATAATCTTGGCTTGGATGCTGCATGAAACAGGCTGCAAAAAATCAAAATAATATGGTCTCACTGATGAAATATTTTGGATCAGGCTTACTCTTAGAATAGCCTCAGTAGGTTTACAAGGCACTACTCCATCTCTCTTAGCCTACAGATATCGTTTCTCTTATTAGACATTCAGGCACAGACGCAAAATAATTTTTTCCAAGGTTAGTAACAAAAGACCATCACTGAGCCATCTGTGAAAAATTTCACATCTGAAATGTATAACCGAGGTCAGGAATAAAAACACACAATAGATGGCACGGGGTCAAAGTCTGCATCCTGAACAAAGAGGTAGATGTGATCCAAAGCAAGAGAAACGTTGCAGTCTTTTCTTCCGTATCAGCTTCTAGAGACCATCAACTCAGGGTCCGATGGGAGTGGAGTGGGGAGATGAACAGTTTTCCATAGGATACTTTTTCTTAATCTGGCATAGTTTTTTGAAGTGGCCATGTCTTTACCAGGCTACTGTTCGGTATCATTAAAAGACTTTTGTACGTGGTCCACAGCCAAGGAAAAAAATAAATTTTATTGAGTCCGACCTTCCCCATCACCAAAAAAATGCTGGGAAAGCCAGTTTGTTCTAGCCTGCAGGTGCACATTCCTTTTATTAGTGTGCGTGTGTGTGTGTGTGTGGGGGGTTCTATGGAAAAGGAACTGAGTAGAGAGAAAGGAATGGTACCAAGAATGACAGAGAAAGAAAGGGCGATAAGCAGATGGAGAGGGTAGCACACAGGAACTAAGATGTCTTTCTTTCTGGAGTTTCCAACTTACCAGAAATATATAGCATGGTGTTTCAGACTGGTTCCTATTCTAAACCTAGGTTTCTTGCTGACAATTAGTTCATCCTTAAAGGAACACTGTTATGGGTTGAACTGTGTCCCCTAAAAATTCATACGTTGAAGTCCTAATCCCCAGTACCTCAGATTGTGACCTTATTTGGAAACAGGGTTATTGCCAGTGTAATCGGTTAGGATGAGGTCATGCTGGAGTAGGGTGGGCCCCTGTTCCAATATGACTTATGTCTTAGGAGAAGGGGAAATCTGGACAGAGAAACAGGCACATATAGAGGGAAAATACCGTGAAGAGACGCAGGGAGAAAATGGCCATATACAAGTCATGGAGACTTCCTGGACCAGATCCTTCTCTCACAGCTTGGTTTTGGACTTGTAGCCTCCAGAACTGAGACAGTACATTTCTGTTGTTTCAGCCACCCGGGTTTTTATACTTTGTTACAGCAGCCCTTGCAAACCAGTACAGATACGAAGGCAGATTTCAGTCCGCTTGCTAAAACTGAAATGGTCTGTGAAACATTAAGCATTACTCTGAGATAGGAACAGAATGATGTTTTGCTTAGTCCCTCCCCTCCAAGAGCTCATGATCACAGCTTGAGTGTTCCAAGCGAGTAGAGAGTAGAGCATTTCTTTATCCTAACTGAGAAGAAAGTAGAGGACAAATAACATGCTCCCACTTGTAAAGACAAAGAACCAAAAAGGAGAGATAAAGTGACTTCTTAAACTGAGCATCACAAGAGTGAATTGAACTTTTCTCACTTAATTTGCCCAGGAACAAATGGTTTCATTTGTTAGGGGTAAGGAGGGTGGGAGTAGAGAGCCTCTTCTTTAACTAGGGGTCATTTGGGGGGTTGGGTATGACACTGAGTGTGAACTGTTGAAGTCCAAGCATTTGTTTGTCTCACTCTGCTGTTTCCCTTCTTTACCCTTAATTTATCCAGATTTCCTTTTCTTCCCTCGACTAGCAGTCTATATATGGTAGGCTCAACAAAAAATAATAGTAATATTCCTCAGAATAATGGAGAGAGAGGGGATAAGGACAAAATTGAATTGTAAGAACATGAAGACTCAATTCAGATGATGGTGAAATGTATTTGAAGTATGTACAATCTGTTGTATTGTCTCTTTAGTAGAAATATTTGCTTTAGGCCAGTTGGTTATTGGGTTATTTGCCATTTTTACTCTCAGGTCTGACAAATACTCAACGGTATTTGAAAGAACAGTGTCTGTGCAGGGATGTTTATAACTATAAGGCTGTCTGGTATTTTTGCCACGTTTTACAATATGATTCCCATGAGGTCACCCACAAGAGTCATAATCAAGAGACGTTATTGCTATATAAAAATTGGCTCTTTCAGGATCTTGAATCAAAACTTTAGGTTCTATTTTCAGTCCCCACAAAATCCTACTCTGCATTATTATCAGCATCTCCTAAGGTAGATTACGTTGTGTTAGATTCTAGCATGAGAAAAGCAATTTAATTTGCTCATGTATCCATTTTCCTTTCGTATACTACATCAAATACTTATTTATCCATTAGAGGGCAGTGTTTCACAAATTTTAATTCTGTTGTCGCTTGGGAACTTTGGTCAATTCCCTGAAAAAATATTGAAGAACCTTAGAAAATTCTATTTCAATAACTGCTTAATTTGGAATTTTGAAGATAACATATGTGAAGCCTTCATACAGAATGTAAATTCCAAGAGTGTATCGGACATGTTTATTCATTTATGTGTCACCAGGACATAAGCAATGACAAATGGACAAAATATTTGCAGCATCAAACTGATGCTGATAAGGCTGTGTAATAAGATATTAAAGCTTCAGATTATTTATTGGGCTTCGGAAACTCAATCTGGTCCTCGCATTTTTTTCATTGGCCCATACAGATAGTCCATTTCCTTGTCTTTCTGGATATTCTGTGTACAGAGAGCAACCAATGAATCTTTGTACTACTATGAAACCAAAGAAAACTAATGCACTAAGAAAGTTCTAGAAAGAAACACATTGGCTGATTCAGTGATTACCTTTGGGCAGGAAACAGGTTTGAGGAAAGATGCGGGAAGATTTCCACTATTAGCTTTTTATTTTTGTATAGTTTGAATTTAATATAAGAAAAACGCTATTATACATTGTGTATTTCTTAATAAAAGGATGGAGAGAAGCATCTGCCATTTAAAAATGTTATTATTTCAGCTGAAGTTTATAGCTCTCTTTTCATTATGATTGTTATGTTTTAGAAGGAAACATTCTGTATATAATCATTGATAGTGGATTAGATGCACAATATACAGAATAAAGTAAATATGGGCACTTGGGATTTTTATATACTATTGTTGTAGATATTTGGAATGATTTTATAATTTGAAGACAGTCAGTATGCAATGAGAAGAGATTTTCACCATCCCTTTGCTCTACACAAAAATCTTTTCTAACCTAGAATAAATAAATGAAATACAAAATTATTTAGAATTAAGGAAAAAAGAATTCATTAGATAACAATGAAAATAATAATTTAGATCAACAAACTTGACTTGCTTTCACTCTTGGTACCAGCTCATGTGCAGATAGTTCCTGAATAGTCATTCCAGATTGCCTGTCAAAAAGGCATGTCACCAGGAACAATGATTCATTCTTGCAAACTCCAGAATTCCAAGATATGAAAACAAAACACATACCCCGTCTACTCTATTGTTATACCCCTAGCCCCTTCCCAAGTCCTTCCTCTTCTTTACTCACACTCTTGACTTCAGTTTTTGATGAGACTTGAGGAGGTGAAACTGACAGGGCTAACAAGCTATCTGATATTTTCTGCCTCCCAGATTCTATTCCTGAGCTTTAAAGCTGGAGGCCAACTGTCGATGACTCCAAGTGGGTATTAGGTAGCTTATTTCTTTGGAGCTGTCTCCTTTTCTAACTGAGTTATTTGGTCCTCCAGAACCTTACGTCGGTGACAGGGCTGAAAGAACAAGTTTCCAAAATTTCAACTATCCCTGGTGAAAGACGTCAGTTCTTTGGGGCATCTGCAAATGGTAACCGGGATTATTTAAAAGAAATGATTAAGTGGAGTAGGATTCTTTTCATATTTGCATAGTCATCCAAGAATATTAACTTCACTCTCTTCTCAGGTCTCAAATCTATGAGTAATGGGCACTGTGGTGGGACAAAACCGATGAGTGAAAATAGCCAAAAGGGAAAAATCTGTGGCCTGGGAAATTCTGTGAGTTTGATGGCTTAATAGCAGTATGAGATAACAAGTCTAGACTATATAAATTGAAATGCCATTATATATGCTTTAGAATAATGGGGAGATCTGGAAAATGCATTTACCTAATTCATTTCAGGCCCATGCAAATTCCAGAAAACTGATCTGCAGGATAAATGCAGATTCTAACACTCGTCCATTATTACCATCACTCCTGGATGTGTGGATGCTCAAAAGTAATTAATTTACCCCTTTGGCCAGATCTTCCTAAGCCCACAAACAATGCTCCTCATGCTCTTCTTAACTGGAATGTGAAGAGTGAAATGAACTGAGTGAAGACTATCTCTGCTACCCATTCTGCTGACCTGAGTTTGATGTCAAACCTGTGCCAGAGCTGGGTGAGTGTCTCAAGGAAAAAAAATGGGCCTTCCTTCTGCCAGGCCACAAGGTGGGGCAGGAAGAATGCGGGGACATATTACAACTCGGGGAAATGTACAAAAACCCAAGAAATGAGCAAGAAGAGGAAACTGAGGCCATTTCTGGCTGACAGGTCACGGGGCTTCCTCCAATATTCCCGTTCCCACAGATCTTTTTCAAACCATGACCACTCTCAAGTTCTTCTGGTCTTGCCAGCTCTTGCTCAGAGAAAACAGCCTTGCCTGTTGTTTCTCTGGGAACAGAGGTTTGTTTGCTGGCATGAGGTCTCTCAAGCTCTCTCCCTTCCAGCTACACTAATCCTCATGCTCACTAAGCCTTACCTCTTCTCTCAAAAGAAGAACTGCCTCCACCACTTTTTTGCCTTTGAGACTATGATCTGCTCCCCATCCCGTTTCACCCAGTTTTCCTTCAGAACTTGCTCCATCAACTGATACCTTACTTCCCCTTAACACAAAGTCATACTCAAACTTTTCACTTAAAGAACAAAACAAAACAAAACAAAACAAAAAAATCCAAAACTCTGTTTGGTGCCCTACCTGTCTAAAGTGTCATCAAAATATCAACATCTTCCTTTTTCTGCTGCTTCAGTAAGTAGCCTACACTCCCATTCTCTTAGCTTGACTTTGAACTGATGCCTCCACCAACTGTAATCTTAATTTTTTTCAGTGTGTACTTACTCCCACAAACCTTCTAATGTGTAAGTCTAGTGACTTCTACTCAGTCCCCAGCATACTTGAAGTTTCTGGGGTATTTGAGAGTAAACGTGCCTAGCATTCTCTCCAAGAAAACTTCTGTGACATCCTGTCTCTTGCCCTCTCTCCTTCTTCTTGACTCTTCACTTGATGGCTCCTCTTTTTATTCCAATATAGTAAACCATTGGTTCTCAAACTTAGTTCATCATAAGCATGTGGAACTTACATTTGTCTATTTTACCCAGAAGTTTCTATGTGAGTAAGTCTCAGATGTGGCCTGAGAATAGGCATATCTAACAAATGTTGACTCTGACGCTGCTAGTCTGAAGCCCACAGGTCCATTCTTTTATCTGCTTCCTTCCTATTTCATACTCCTGTATTAAGGAGATTAACCTATTCCTAAACATCATCTGTAATCTGTATTCAGATGACCCACTCCCATCTCTAGATCAAAGGTCCAATCATTCCCCTCTTGAACTCCTCATCCAGGTTTACTAACATCTACTAAACATATCCCCTTTGCTTGTCTATTTTATAGGCTCCTCCAAATTAACATGACCAGTATGGCACATACTATGCTCTCTGCTCCAAATGGACTTCTCACTTGTGCTCTCTTGCTGACTTATAAGCATCAGCTTACCTGCACAGCAAGGGGCTTGGAGCCAGCTTTGACTTGCTTTGTTCTCAGCACTTATTGCCCTATATATAATGGTTCTCAAATCCTCTAAGTTCTACCTCCTGATATCCCTCTGCTCTTGTTTTCTCTAATTTTTCTCGTCTGCTATATCGCAAACACATCCTAATTGAATCTCTTGTTCTCTGTCCCATCATCAGTTCTCAAATTCACCTTTCTAAAATTCACATCTAATCATGTCACTTCACCCTTCTTGAAAAACCAAACTTACAAGGACTCTGCATTATATATCATACCAGGTAGAGTTATGATGTTTTAACATGATACTCATAATCTACCCCACCTCATTTCATCCTGTGATTCTTTCCTTTGCTTCTAGATTTATGGTTATGCCTGAGAACCAACCACATCCAGAATCAATCACATACGTCCCTCATGTGTATATTCAAGCTGGATCAATCCTTTTGACTTGTTCCTCCCATTAACCAATACTCACCTGTAACTCCTGGCAAAAGTAATAGCCCTCTCTTGGGCTCTCATGCCATTTTGTTCATATAGCCTATATAAACTTTCTGCTTGGTATTGTGGGTCTTTGTATATATGTCAGGCTACCTCGCTAGGTTGGAAACTGCTTGATGGCCTGAGTGTGCATCAGTCATGTTCATGTCCCTGGTACCTAAAACAGTTCTTGCAGATGGAAGGCCTTTGATAAATATTTAGTTTGAATTGAAGCCCTACAGTCAGACAAACATCATAAAGTATAGACAGGCACCCATGAGGTCCGAATTCCTAGCCACTCTGGCTGGAATTGTACACTTCCTTTTCTCCTTCCCCAAAACTACCAAGTTGAAGTAAATGCTCACGTGTCATTAACGTGACTTAATTTGGATTTCCTCGTGATGAACCCAAAGAACAAGTTCCAAATCAGATTTATATAACATAATTCCTGAAGCTCTAACTCCCCAACTTTCATTTGTCTGTTGAGATTGAACACCTGCCTTTAATCTGATGGTAGAGCCATGATGTGCCTCTTATAGAGTTCATAATTCTACCATAAAGCCTGTCCTAACTCTCCACTTACATTTGTCAAGTGACTTAACTTATGTGGGCCCTGTCTCTTCATTTCTAAAACTGATATAGCAACAGTCCTTACCCCATAGTCTCTAATCAGGGCTTTCAAAACAGCTCTTCAACTAGACTTCCTGCATCTTCCTCTCCCACCCCTCCCCACTTAAGTTTTTAAATAAGTTAGCTTATAAATTAAATTAGTAAGTACACGCTATGTGCTCAATAAATAGTCACTATTTTTTTTTATTCTTTGCCCAAGGGGTACAGGTCTGTGAATCATCAGGCTTACATCTTTCACAGCATTAGATAAAGGGCTAGTATCCAAAATCTATAAAGAGCTTCTCAAACTCAACACCCATAAAACAAATAACCCAGTCAATAGTCACTATTTTTAATGTTAGTTGTATTCTGAATCTCTTCCATGGACAGAACTCCATAGATTAAATCTTCCAAGGTGTTTGCATATGTTAAAATGTTTATATTTTATATATATTATCACTAGAGACACAAAATTATTATTTAATAACTAGGCCTGGAATTGCTGAAAATGCCTTCAAACTCTTTAGACACTAGAAACGTGCTTTACTTGTCTTACAGAAACTGCCATGTTATCATACCAAAACATATCCCATTTGTTGATATACATCTATTTACTGCAGGAGAGAGCAATGTGCCTCTATCATTTTGCAGTTCTTAATAATGGATAGAAGGATAGCAAATGCTAATATGCTGAAAATTGCATCGAATCTATTTTTCCCCCTTATTAATAAAAATTGTGTTTTTCCTTAACCCACAAATGTATTAAGTGGTCCTGTGGGAAAGAAACCAAATAAAAGTAATTTGACATCAAAATCTGAGATCGCCAAAACTCCCTCATCCACCCCACACACGGCTCTTAGCCAAAATATTTTCCTATTGAAAATTGTATTCTTCATTTAGAAAATATTCATTCATTCTTGTAGCATTCCTGGGTTTTAAGAGAGATAATTCCCAAATTTTATCCTCACTTTACCCCCTGAAATTCGAGACCTCCAAAGGGAATCTAAGACATCAAGAGGTTAAATGGCTTTCTCAGGACCACACACCACGTTAGGGTCGGAGCTGAGGTTAGAGACTGCAAGTTTCTCCATTTCTTTCTTAAGTAACTGTTTCATGAGGCTGACTTTCCTCTCTATTTATTTAGGTGTAGTAACTGTGCTGGTCACCAGTGAGTGGGGTTTCACAGTGTGGCAATAAGATATATAAAAGATGACCTTTTAGGAAAGCATTTTGTGCCCTTTGCTTAAAGTAACACAGATACTCTGAAAATAAATCTTTCTCTCCATTTGTCTGGATCTGAAAGTCTGTGTGTGTCAACATAGCAGGTAAACAGCTTTGGGACATATGTGTGTTTTGTTCTATCCTTTAAGAAAATCCCTTTCCCATAGGCAATTATTTTACATTTTTGTAAGAAATCTATGGTGTCTTTCTTTCCAAATTACACTTTGAAAAGTAAGAGGAAAATACTTCTTTACTGTTATGGGGTGCAACGTTTGTGATATAATCAACTATTCAACAGCTTCTATCAGACAGGGATGCAATGTATGGTTGAGTAGGTCATGCAGTGACTGACTAGGGCAAGTCATTCCCATTATAGTCTACACGAACGGTGTCCTGTGAAGCTACACAATGCACAACGTGTGTGGTCATACACCGCTGTCTCCTTGATAAAGCTGAAGCTTGTGTTCACATGTAGAATAATTTCCACCTATGTCCTTTAGTTTAGCCCATGAAACATGAAAGCATTGACTGATACAGCCAGCTAAATGTTCAAGAAAATGTCGTAACATATTGAAGCACTTGAAATTTGCTCTTAAATTTTTTTGCTTAATCTTGATCATTTTTTTTAAGATTTTATTTATTTATTTGACAGAGAGATTACAAGTAGGCAGAGAGGCAGGCAGAGAGAGAGGAGGAAGCAGGATCCCTGCGGAGCAGAGAGCCCGATGCGGGCCTTGATCCCAGGACCCTGAGATCATGACTTGAGCCGAAGGCAGAGGTTTTAACCCACTGAGCCACCCAGGTGCCCTATTGGTCATTTTCTAAAAAGATTTATTTATTTATTTGAAAAAGAGAGCACACACGGGGGTGGGGCAGAGGAAGAGAATATCAAGCAGTTTCCCTGCTGAGTGCAGAGCCCCACACGGGGCTCAAGACAGAGCACTACTTCAGGACCCTGAGTTCATGTCCTGAGCTAAATGCAAGAGTTGGCTGCTTAACTGAATGAGGCACCCAGGTGCCCCTATTTATCATTTTTAAAAATTCATTTTCTCCCTTTTGTTTTTTACTATCATCATATCTGCACTTCGCCAATGGTGTTTTATGTTATTTTATTTTATTTTTTTCTTTTACATTTCTCCTCTTTAAAAAAAGGTTAATGTGCATGGATCACATTGCAGTTCTTAATAATAATGAATATGAGTGGCAAATGTTCACTGTTTCGAATCTATTTTTTCTTCTTATTAATAAAAATTGTGTTTCTCCTTAACCCACAAACATTTTAAATTGTTATTGGTTAATGTAATTTTTACTTTGATTTAGCTATTATAGGTCTCTTCCAATTAAGTCCTTTCCACCTTCCCTAATTCCTCTTTGAAAAAAAAATTAAAGATTTTCTGTATTTGTCAGAGAGAGAGAGAGCACAAGCAGGGAGAACGGTAGGCAGAGGAAGAAGCAGGATCCCCACTGAACAAGGAGCCCTATGAGGGACTTAATCCCAGGACCCCGGGATCATGACCCAAGCCGAAGGCAGCCACTTAATCGACTGAGCCACCCAGGGGTCCCTTCCCTAATTCCTCTTAATTTACTTTATTACCAGTTTGTTTTTGGAGTTGGATAAAGTATATGAAATATCAAGCCAGGACAAGCTGGTTCCAATTCTAGTGGTTCTGAAATAGGGGGTTTCTAGGACTATGAGTCCAGGTGTTCAGCTCTCTCATCTGAAAATCAAAGGGATGAACCCAACAATCACCAATGCCACTCATGATTTCAAAGATTTGTGTATCAGTGAACTCCTTTTTTTTTTTTAAGACAACATTGGGTGCATGGCAAATTGCATGTGGTTTAAGGACACACTATCATGTATATATTCTGGCTCATAGGCTCCACTTTGACCAATGATCTCAGTGACAGCTGAAAAGACACTTACAATCAGCCTCATGAAATCCCGAGAAACCAAGACTAGCCAGAGAAGCTGGGTAGTAAGCTGAAAATTAAGCTGGGGGCTGTCAGTGGCAATTCCTATCTGCTTCTTCTTATTAATATTCCAGTATTAGTCCCATCCTAATTAGTGACAATATTATTTAAGCTCATGTGTAAAGTAAAGATGACATAGAACTCTCAGGGTTCTTGTAAGACTGAGAGAGATAATGTAGGTGATAGTGACGGCAGAGTTCATTCAGTAAGTAATAGTATCCCTTCAGTTCTTCGGCCCACTCAGAGTAAAAAGAGCTATATAACAGACAGATCAAACAAAAGGAACTACGTCACAGATCAAACTTTTATTTGGGGGAACTAAAGTAAAAAATACTAGCTTTCATGGAGGTGTGACTCATCTCTCCAGAGTCATAAAGAATAGCATGAATTAATTGATACGTTAGGAGACAGTCAATCCAAAGACCATAGAGAACCTGGGGACACACTTTGGTCTGAATGATGTGAACTCACTACCATGTGGCACAACGTGGAGTCCGTCAAAGCACCAGAAAGGTGTCTGACTTCCTTAGCAGGACTTAAAAATCGGCATGGGGACGGTAAGCATTAATGTGCCTGACAAGAATTACATCTATTTTCTAAAATGGTTTGAGATATGACTGTAAGGGCAATTGAAGTTCTTCATCAAAATAAATGTTAGTAGTTTAAGACATAAAAAGCAATTTGTTTTCACTTATCCAAAGAATAGACTGACAGAAGAAAGCTCACAGGTTACAAGTGATCATTTGGTAAAGGAATGCACTTCCTACTTTGCAGATTTCTTTGGAAATAAATATGTCAAAGGTTAAATCTAAATCTGTTGAACAAACGAAATTGTAAAGGGTTTTCAGTTGTCTGATGGGCCGTAAGTAAAATAATGGCTCAGATATCCTGAAATAGCAAAGATAAAACACAAGACAAGCATCCTTTTTAAAAAAACTCAGTATCACAGTTTGAGAGAACATGCTTCAGGAACTTTCCACTCTAACCTACTATGTACAGCATTGCCTAATAAAAAATATGCCTATACCACTTGCCAACCTTTCGGTTGCAATTAACACTCAAGTCAAATCAACTTGTCTGTAAAAATAAGGGCAATTCTCTGGCCTATTTTACTGAAAAGTCTATCTGCTTCGGATTTGATCTCTTGGCTCAATGGAATTACTGAAAACTTTGTTTCTCTCTCCTCATTTATCAGCTCTGATTTCTTGGTGGCAGCTCCATTTTCAGCCTTAGTACCCCTGGTGTGGAAGCCTCCCTTCCAGGGGCTCCTGATGTTAAATATTTCCTTGTTCATTTCCAGTGGATAATGAGAAAGTTTACTTCTCAGATACCTCAATCCCCAATCCCAGAACTGCATCTTCCAGTGCTCACTTGCCTGGCTTGTGTTATATGCCGACCCGTGAATGAATTATAGTTGGGGATGTGAACTATGAAGGCTGGTTTAACTCAGGACTCAAGAGAGCTAGGGGTATGTAAGGTAAATCCCTGGCGAAACACATGGCTAGGAGATTCAGAGTGACATTAGGAAGGGGAGAAGAGGAAAAGATGAGGAGAGATGAATAATAAATATCCACCATATTGATTCCCCCAAGCTCCTTACAGTTGATAAGGAAAATAACAGGGGAAAAAGAAAAACACTAATAATGCCACACCCGTTTTCTCTGCAAAATGGATAGTTTCTAGACCATCCTGGTTAGAAGAGACACTTTGAATTTTAATATTGTCATCATTCACGTGGGATTTAAGACAAAGATCTTCTGGATCTCCCTTGCTTGCCTTATGTGCCCAGGTTTCTCAGGCCATGGGATGCATAGGTTCTGACTCTGCCCAGGGGCCAACTGGGTGGAAGTAATCAATCAAGTTATTTTGAGTGATATGAACATACTACCTGTAAACTCAAAGTTCCATCATATAGATGGCCTTTTTATTATGTATATATAATAAACATATAACCTGTGAAATTCCTTTTCTTATAACTTTAGAAAAGCTCTTGTTCCACCCTTCAGTGTAATTAACTGCTTTTTAGAAAATGACTCTGATACTATTTACTCACCTTAAACATTTGTTTATTAATTTACTCAACAGATACTCTGAGCACAGAGGATGTTCTAGTACCAGAATTACATCAGAGTTTATTGCTGCTACATTCCGTTCCTCCTGCACACCTCTAAAAGAAAGCATGAGGCACGGAAGGGTTGTGTGTGTTATTAAACCACTTATACTGTCCACATTCAGATGTGGGTTCTAAGGTGAAATAACACAAAGAATGTTGAGGAGGTAAAGAGGATGCTTCCCATCAGGCATTTATTTGACCTCATAGCCAATATCTCTTCAGTTCCTTTCATTATTCATTGCAAATGCATTACTAAATAAATCAATTTTTTCATTTTAAAAGTTTTTTTTTATTATATTCTACATACAGTGCCACGTTAGTATTTTCTGTTCCCCTCCTTCCATAGCATTTTAGGATTTCAGAGAGGAAACGGGATTATGTAAAAGTGAAATGGCAGGGAATCAATTGATAAAAGTGAAGTAACCATATTTTCTGAGAGTCAGGTTTGATTTCTTTCTTTCTTTCTTTCTTTTTTCTTTTCTTTTTTTTTTAAGATTTTATTTATTTATTTGACAGAGAGAGATACAGTGAAAGAGGGAACACCAGCAGGGGGAGTGGGAGAGGGAGAAGCAGGCTTCCCCCCCGCCCCCGGCCCCCCCGCAAAGCAGGGAGCCTGATGCGGGGCTTGATCCCAGGACCCTAGGATCTTGACCTGAGCCGAAGGCAGACGCTTAACGACTGAGCCACCCAGGCACTCCAGGGTTGATCTCTTTTTGAAACAATCAACAAGATATAAGCTGTGAGTGACACAATTCTCTGCGAGACCAGCCAAATTAGTTTCAGAAAATAGCTACGTACTTCTTTTTCTATTCAGTGATATTGTATCTCTCAGTCCATCAAACCTTACAACCTGGATGATCTTGGGCTAAGCTGCCCACACTATTATTATTAAAGATGTTTAGGAGACAGCAAGATTCAAAATGGGCTCCTCCATTCACCTACTAGCTGACTCAACTTGGGCAAGTTCCTGCACATTTCTAAATGTTGGTGCCCTGAAATGGCAATGACAATAAAGAGTCCAAAGGGGTTTTGTGATGAAAGAATGATGTAATGCACACAAGGAGTTCAGCATGATGCTCGGCATGGAGGAAGAGCCTACTGCCATATTAACCACTATTGTGAGGTCCTTTTATCTCCAGAGAATTCTTCTGGAGAAGCTCCCCAGTTTCGTTTTGGTGGTAACAAAGCCCCTGCATACCTTAAATCTTGAAAACTTGTTAGGTATTGTTCCAGAAAAATATGGAGAACGTGATTATGGTCTTAGCATAATTTGTAGAAATTATGCTGTTTTCTGTTAACCCTAATGCCCCTCTGCCTCGTGAGGTCTAAACAGCTATTAAGTGAAGTCAGCATTTGTCTGTGAAGCCTGATAGAATAATTCAGGACAGCTGGTTGTCTCCACTGGTGCAAGGAAATGAGCAACTGCCAAGTGTCTGCTTAACTTTCTGCAGTATAGACAGAGAATCAATGTTTGCACATCCTAGAAATATGCTGTGTCTAACAGCAGCAAAGCAAGGAATTTTTAGTTAGCTGTTGGAGGGATAGAGGGAATCTTCAAAGCCAGGATAGATGATAAGATTATTTTAGTGTGGAAAATTCTGACTAATATGAATGGACTTCTATTACTCTTTGCTTGTAGAGCAACTAATCTTTTTCCCAACTAATGACATAATTTGGCTGTTAAAGAGGGTTCTTGAAATGCCTTGATATCTTACTTCCTCACACCCAGTTCTAACCATCTTTCATACAAGCTGATGATATTCACAGGGGAAGGAGGGGGGATGAGTAGGGTGAATGGATTTGTGTCTGTATACCCATTCTTGAAAGGAGAGACTTAAACACAAACTTAAGAACATGAATACTTCCCAGACTATCACTTTGTAATAATCTATAAAAGGCTGGAAATCCCTTGGAAATATGGTTCTTGGTTTTCCTTTCAAACTGAACTAAAGGAAAGAAGATATAATACTAAGGAAATGGATATAACATTTACTCAAGCCAAACAGCCATTCAGAATTCAGAGCAAATTAAAAGTTGTCTGTGGAAGTAGGAGTATATTTGCTATTTTTGAAGAACCTTTTCTCTTTCTATTATCAATGAATTAACTTCCCATGTAGCATTTATAATAAGGAATTAACTTCCCATGTAGCATTTATAATAAGGAAATATAATAGTTTATAAATTATTATTAAAGAATACTCTTGTTTTGGTTTCTAGGTTTAAATACAAGCTGCCCTTCTGGAATCTTCTAGTATTAACCATATATTTTTTAATGATAATTTACTGGCAGCCATAGACTGACGTCATAATGGTAATTAAGAAAATATGATAAAAAGCTGTTGTGGCAGCTGTTTTCAAGATGTCAAAACTTAGAGGATGGTGTCACTTCCCTTTAAAAGTACATTGATTATTTTTCCTAGCAAATTCTCCCATTCTCAAACTTCCTTTATAACAATTAAGAGAACTACTGAAGGTTTCTGCTTTTAAGCATTAGGACTCACCCTTAACATCTCCGCAGTTGTGAATTACAGATTTCACCTTCCTTCTGTTACATATTTCATTTCCAGGGTGATCACTGTGCTACATACTTCTGTACCTTAGTAAACTATTGTTTGACTAGCAATTTCTACAACCTTAGATGATCTTTCTAGTTAGGAGATATATTCCAGTTTCTCACAATAATTTTCCAATCTTGCCAAGGATGAGGGAGTAGATTGTTCACGTGTAAACACTTGTGGAGATGATTTGCAGCTTGAGTGATGATTTAATAACCATCTCTCTCTAATACAGTGCCTCAAGGGTCTCCTTAGCACCTGAAAGAATTCCTGCACCTCTAACACTGACCAGCTTGCATCTGGCAGACACCCAGGATCTGTGAAGACTCATGTTAGAATACTCACTGTCATTGAAATTAGTGAGTCTAATTCCTCAATATGGAGGTCCATTGATTGACCTCCATTGCCATGTTAACTGTGGTTCTTTATTGACCAAGATCTTTCCCAAAACAATACTGGAGTATTTTTATAATAACAATCCATATGAATCACACGACATTATAGATATCTGTGTTTGTTATGATAGTTTTCCAACACATGTCAGTAAAAAGTCTTCTGACAGATCACAATATCAAATAATTATCATAATTACATGACACTGTGACAACGGCCACGTAGTAAAATTCATGTGTTTTAAGGTAGATGAGACCTTTTTCTAATTCACACAAGAGGGAACAATACAGAACCACCTATAGGTTCAAGGTCTCCCTGCTCCTATCCTCCCCATTCACTGTATTTCAGTCCCACAAGTCCCTCCAACACATCAAGTTCAAGTCTGTTCTTGTAAATTTGCATTACTGTTTACTGTGCTGGGATTTTCCAGATTTTTGCCTGGTCCCTTCTCATTATTCTAACTCACCTCAACTGTCACTGCCTGAGAGAAGCATCTTCGGACCAACCCATCAAAAAGAGTCCCTGCTTGTACCACTATCTCACTGAATATCAACATTATCACTATCATTCTCTAAAATAAATTTTCTTTGTTTACTTTTTAATTGACTGTTTCTCACATCCTTACATGGATTTCAGATCCATGAAAACAGAGGATTTGTCTATTTTGCTACATCCCCAGCCAGGAACAATGGTTGGCACGCAGCCAGTGCTTAACGTTTTTTGTTTTCCTGTTAAACAGATGCATGAATGGATATTTATGAAGAATTTTTCTTCAAGCTAAGCAGTCAGTAAACTACAATGTAACCTCGGATTCCGTAAGACCACCAGTGATGTGTGTTCTCAGATGCCATCTTAGGATTCCATTCATGGACCTTTGCTTTGGAGGAATTTCAGATCCACTTTAAGGATCATTAATGCAACAGCTTTGTGAAGGCCATTGCTACATTCATTACAAGAATGATACTGAAGCTATTTTTTCACCATTAACATGTTGTCTTTATGAAGACACAGAGACAAAAATTCTAATAATTCTCTGTATTGGAATAAGAGAGAATTTCTCCTAAGCAGCTGGTTTTTCTTTTTCAATATTGAAGCTCTCATATGATTAATCCTGTTCTACTTTTTAGCTTGTTTGTTAGGAAATTCAGAGCCAAATTTGTAGCTTACTTCTAGTGAGCAGACAGCACACATTTCATGTATTAAGCTTATTTCTTGCTTTCCAACCCTTATTTTCTATTCAATTTCCATTAAATTTCTTACCCAATTTCTTCTCTCAGTTCTTATTTATTTGTTTTATCATAATTGAGTGATTTTTGTAGTAACATTGTTTGGAACAAGGCAAGGTGGAAATACACTTTAAAGTGAGATTATGTTCCAAACAGGACTGTGTTATTTTTGGATCCAATATTTTGAGAATGGAGGTAGAACTCTGAGTGACACAGAGCCCTTGGGATATGAGCAGGTGTGCTGTAGAGATAAATTGAAGGACTTTCCTTTAGTGACTTGTTTTTTTGGCCTCAGTATTTAAGATGCTCCATATGCTTGGACAAAATCATCTTCCTAAGAAAAACATAAAAGTCACTTTTTGGACCTTCAAGGAGGTGAAAGAAAAATCCAGATTGCTTTGAAGGACGAGCCTGCAGTGCAGAATGGTATAAACACAACCCCCAGATACCAGATGTTTTAGCATAGCAATGTGACGAAATACTCCCCTTTCTTTATTTACACTTTACAGCAAATATTTTGTGAAGAGAAAGCAAAGAATGTTGATGTCCCACCAGTTAAGCTTCAAGCATAACAAGGTCCCAAGTTCCAAAATGTAGCATTCCTTGTGGTGTCCTTCAAATCTCTGCGTAGTGATAAGCATCTGGCATTCTATTTTCTTGTGTTCAGAAACGACGATTATTAGGACCAAAGAGGAAGGAAGAAAAGCCTACAACTTCTAGCTCTTTTCTAGGTTGCAAGGAGCTACATCAAATGACATCACTGTTACTCTGTTTAACCAGAGGAAGGATTTACTAATTTGCATTGACACACACACACAGACACACACACACACACAGACACACACACACAGACACACACAGACAGACAGACAGACAGACACACACACACACACACAGAATAACCACTTTTCCTGCCAGCAGAATGCTTAAACTTTTTACAAATGGTATTATTAGATCATAGAACCATCTTCAAATGTGGACATATGTTTGATGCTGGGAAAATTCTCCTAGTGGAGGTCTCGCTGCTCTGAAAACTAATCCATTTAAAACAATTCCTTGAAAGTGACCATTTGGATTTTGTTACCAACCTAAGGTTCTTATTTCTCACTCTTATTAGTAAATCAAAGAAAGAAATAGTAAATCATACCCTTAATAAAACTTCAAAGACAGGCACGGCTGGAAGTGACTCCCAGTACCAGTCCCATCACATCTGTCAAGAGGGCCCGATGCTGGGGTAGTAAATGTGAACAGGGCTCGGAGACACTGAGGGGAGGAGGGGGCTTCATAAATCTCACATCACAGCGATTTATTCCAGCGTGCACTCAGCAAGCACGGGAAGATGATATGAGTGTGTTCTACACACGATTCGTAACAGAGATGGCTAGATTATTTTGTCTTTGAGAACAGGTGATCAGACTAAATTACATTTCAGACACCCCGAAGCCTTTACTCTTAAAAAATGGCCCCTTTCCTTCCCAGCTCCAAAAAATAGGGAAATCAGTTCAGTAAAAGACCAAAGAAAAAGTAAGGTGCTGGGTTGTCACACACCAACTTATCAAAGGGGTACCTTCTAATAAAAGATCAAAGAAATCAAGCCGTAACAGGAATCTTTAGTCCAGGCAGATAGAAAGATGAGAAGATACTCTAAGTCACACCAAAGTTTTGTCACTGCCCTCTAGGTGAGAAGATAATCTGATTTTATCTCATGAATAATGAAGGCCATAGCGGGAGTCTGGGGCCCGACCTCTTGAAAAGATTACAGAAATATGAGGCAGGCCCAAAAGGGGGTCTTATCTGGAGAAGAAAAGCTAATGAAAACAACTGAAACAAAGAGGAGGTTAGAATGGGTTTTTGAGATTATTGGAATATTTATCTTATACTTTTTTGAAAGGTGTCAAGACGGTCATACAGCAAACTGAGATGAAACTTTTTCAATTTCAGACCTTCTCAATATGCCCCCAAAAGCATCACATCACCTTAAAGCAACTTCCAATCATGAATCTGATATTTTTGAAGTTATCTACCATCGTTAGGACTGATCCCTTCCTCCACTTTCTTAACTAGCACTTACCCCTTAACTTTGACCACTGGTCCCTCCAGTATCGTGCATTTGCAAGCTGACAGCGCAAGCCTGACTTAAGTAAATATGTATTAAAGCAGCTAATGAGAATTAACTGCTAACATGAGAACTAACCCAGTACCTTCACTTTATTCCACCAGACTCTGAGAAAGCCATTAACAAGTCATACAAAGGAGGAACATAGAGCCACGTGATTACATTTGCGCCCTAACATTTTTGTTTAGTTTTTCATTTAGAGATTAGGTAGTTTGACTATAGTTAAAGCCAGTTAGAGATTATATCCATAACTATAATTAGTGGGGCTTTAAATAGCACAGAACTGATAACTACGCCAATTTCACA
This sequence comes from Ailurus styani, assembly GCA_002007465.1. NCBI lineage: Eukaryota > Metazoa > Chordata > Mammalia > Carnivora > Ailuridae > Ailurus > Ailurus styani. The sequence continues at coordinate 264,147 of LNAC01000110.1, forward strand.
TGTCATCTGGATGAATGTTTCCTCTACTGGATTATTCCTACCTTTTTTTTTAATCATTAAACTTCTGGTTCAAGCATCTGTTTTCAACAGCATAGGTGTTTAGGGAGAAATAAGTGAAGACTGGTTCTTTTTATCTGCCTTCTGTCCCTCATAAAAGGAGGGCAAAACTTTTGCATCAGTCAGGGATTGCTGACTTTGTCTACGATAATGTCTTTAGTAATAAATACTCCTATTACTCTCTAAGTAACATCAAGCAGGAGGGGAGAAAACATGACTTTTAAAGCTGATTCTCATACTTACTTCATCCTGTACAATGATTGCTTCCTTTGGGTGTGTATGCCAGCACTGTCATGCCCTTTATATACTCCATCTCCTTTAATTGTCATACGAGTCATGAAGTAGGCACTTTTACTCCCATTTTACCTATGGGAAAATGAAGGACAGAAATATTAAGTAACTAACCCAAGACCAGGCAAACAGAAAGTAACCTAAATTCTTCCCTACTGTTCTTACTGGCTTTGATTAATTCGCACATACTTCTATTTTCCAAATAAAATGCTCCCTAAATATTCATAATCCAATTAATGAGCTTATTAATTGGCAAAAGTTACTATTAATTATCATTTTGAGTATTTAAAAATGCATTCTAAGTAGCCACTTAATGTGGTGCTACCACATTCCATGTTATTTATTCTCTTCTGGATTGCTTTGTTTTTAAACTATTGGTTGGATTTCTTTTTGCAAAGGTCTGTTATTTACTGGGGAAAAATAGACAACATTCAATATCTATTCTTTAATGCTTTCTACATTTTGGAAAAGAAGAAGCCATTTGTGATACACAATATATTCTTTTTTTTTTAAGATTTTATTTATTTATTTGACACACAGAGAGAGATCACAAGTAGGCAGAGAGAGAGGAGGAAGCAGGCTCCCTGCTGAGCAGAGAGCCTGATGCGGGGCTTGATCCCAGGACCCTGAGATTATGACCTGAGCCGAAAGCAGAGGCTTTAACCCACTGAGTCACCCAGGTACCCCACACAATATATTCTTATAAGTTAGTCAGTATCTTTCCTATTCTCATTTCATCTTCAAAATGTAATTATATCTCTACTAGTTAGCTCTTGTTTTTACACTCATGGTTGGGAATTTTAGGGAAAGAAAGTGACCTTCCAATCTCCTCTATTGACAGGTATTTACCTGTCTTTTCCTCTCAGGTTTACAATAACTTCTACCTATGCTCTGTTTTTATTTTGATCAAACTTACACTTTTTAAAAGATTTATTTATTTTATTTATTTTTTAATTTAATTTTATGTTTTTCAATGTTCCAAAATTCATTGTTTATGTATTTTAGTGAGAGAGACCACAAGCAGGAGGGGCAGAGGGAGAGTGAGAGAGAATCCCAAGTGGGCTCCACGCCGAGCATGGGGGTTGACGTGGGGCTCGATCCCAGGATCCCAAGATCATGACCTGAGCTGAAAACAAAAATTAGAGTCCCAATGGACTACACAACCCAGGCACCCCTTCATCAAACTTTAAACATTTACTCTATTCCATTTGCAAATCTGCGAAGTACCACAATTAGACTGATTTGCCAGTTTTTTTATATCAAGATTGAATATCTACATTTGGCATACAGAATCATCATACTTCCTGGTAATATTTCATTTTAGGAGAACTTATAATTTTTTTTAGAATATCTGGAGAATATTAGCTATTTTATCACTGTGTTTTCTTGAGGACAGTCCCATGAATTTATTCCTCAAGAGATTAAATTAATCACATAATCTCAGGAGGGTATTTCATTATTTATAGAATTAAATTAAAAGTAAGTTTTAGCAGAATAAAAATTATTCACTTAATATTGTTGGAGCCATGTAAAAAAAGCAAACAGAAACGTACTCATTACCCTAAAGACGGGGAAAAATACACCAATTATAACGGAGCTAGCGTGTGGTCCCAAGAATAATTTTTTAACTCTTAACTTTTTGGTATTTTCTAGATTCCCTTTAATAAACATAACCAATTTTATAAGATGTTAACTTTATGCTGGGGAATACATACTTTTTTACAGAGTAGACTTAGAAATTTGTGTTTTTTACTGTGTCCCATCATGTGGGCCTGCTCGTGATGTTGAAATGCATACTCAGAGGTCTTCTATGCAATTCTCTTTTGCCACTAAGACCTTTCATACCTAACACTAGCTCAGTAAACGGAGACTAAATTGCAAGCAGAGGCAGAAGCTCACAGGCCACCAGTGTTGACATTCTTGGGACCAGGCCAAAGCAGAGAGAATTTCTCCTCTTCATTCAAAGCATCTCTGAACTCTAGACTCTGACCCAGGAGACGAAGATTCTCTGGAACTCAGGCGCAGATAGAGCGGTTGGGGCTGCATGGAATTTTCTACTCTTTATAGAATTGTTTTAATGCATTAATAGAGAAGAAGTGCTCTTGTTTATATTGGTAGAATTTCAAACACTTTTGTTTCAAGGCCTCTTTATTGTGTTTGGAAAGTAATAACCCACTCCCTGGGGTCACTTTTAAGAATGACAGGACTTCAGCCCTCTATATGCCTTGATTGTTAACATTGTCTGCATTTGAGAAGGGTAAGCATTTTCACAAACTCAAATTGCTTCCATGATTAGAATTACAGAATCCAAGATGGAAGGGTACTACCGTCTCATTCTATATTTAAGGGAACAAGGGATTGAAAGCAGTGAAAGTGATTTGTTCAAAATTGGAATGAGAACCAGAAGCAACTCTCTGTCATGCCATGCAAGTCAGGCAAACCTGAGTTTATGTCCCATTTCGTTGCTTCCTGATCACATGGCTTGGCTTTTTAAACCTTGCCACGGCCCTCAGGAGCTCTTGTGAGATTAAGCAAGACCATGCCATTTAGGTTCCCCATTCCCACCTATGCCCAAGGCTTCTCCTGCATCCTCTCAAAAACTCTTACTTGTTGGTCCTTCTGTTCCACAAGGGAAAGAAGGCCAAATCCAAAATGAAGGGGAAATGTGCACACTTATTTCTGATAATGTCAATTCACACTCCGCCACCACAGTTAAAATTCTTCAGTGTCTCCTTTTCTCTAAAACTTGGATAAAATCCAAGCTCTTGCATGCAGCCCACTAGGAACTCCAGGATTTAGCCTCTGCTTCCTCAAAGACATTTCCACCTTTCCACTCCCTCCATGAAACTCATCTCCCATCATGCCTTTGCTGAGCTCCTGGGGGAAAAAACCTCCCACCACAAAATCCATCTTCTGACACCCCCCTTATGTCCCTCGTATCTCCTCTACACATCCCTCACTGCCTTCACTTTCCCTCCCCATTTTTTTTAAATGCCTACATTCCACAAAAGCAGGGATTCTATTTTGTTCACTTTTGAGGCCCAGGACTTGATCTCAGCACCACAGTGGACAATATTAAATCTGCTCTAAAATTGTTAGACATTACAGTTTGGTAATTAGGAACATAGTTTCCAGGCCTAGATTCCTTGAATATAAATCTTGGCTCCACTACTTGCCAGTTTCTGTGACTTTGGAAAAGTTAATTAAGCTGCTTGCCCCTTGTTTCCTTACATGTAGAACAAGAATCATCATAATACCCACGTCGTGAATTATGTTGGGAGTTAATATATCTGAAATAAATAAAATCATGCTTGACATATGGTTAGTACAATTATTACTTATCTATTACCATTAATCTGTTATTACTAAGTATTATCATTATTATTTTAATTTTTATTATGTAAGCTTGTGTGGAACAGGGACAATATGTTTTCAACATAATTTATTAAACTCTAAATAACTACTACAGAGGGAGACATTTTTATATAACACAAGGAAACATAAGCTAATCGAATTCTCATAAAAGATTCTATTCAACAAGTATTCAGGCTCCCTACTAATGTAAAACACACTAGGTTTGCTCTGGGAGATGTAACTAGGAACAAAACAAGAGCCTAGTGTTCAAATTCACAATGCAATGGAAAACACACATACATGCAGAATACTAACACCTGTGGAACTAAATGAAGATCAACCAAATGAGAACAAGCAAAGACTGTTTATTCAGAGCTGAGTAAACCAAGAGAGTCAGCTACTGTCACTTGCATTTGGTAGAGACTTAAAGGCAGGCAAAGGAGAGGGAAACTTCTACAGGGGAAAAGGGGAAGGCTCTGCGTGCCCTGACGGCAGACTGCTGGCTGTTGGCACGGTGGCTACAGGTGGGCTAAGCAGAAGCTGACATCCTATGGGATTGATTAGGGTTACATATTTAGCATTGTCTGACCGGGCCTCAGTTGGAAAAGGGGACAAAATCAGGAAAGCTGTCAGTTAGTAATCAAGTCCTGGCCATTCTGAGTTGGTCATCATCATGAATGTTGTTTGGCCTCTGGTACTGGTAACGAGAGAGAGGATTCGGACTTGCTACAAGGTCTGACTTACAGGCTGGCTCCTAGAGCTGAATAGCGGGATGGTTTCCTGAGCTGGCTGCTGCAGGTTGTGGGTCAAAGTTCTACCTTTATACATGTTCTGACCATTATTTCCTTGTGTATTAAGTCTCTCACTCTGATTTCAATAGGGATCACTGTGCTGCTGAAGACATAGGTAAGTTCAGCTTGAACTCATTATCTCCTGATATTTGGGAGTTCATTTTCCAAGATGTATGCAAATTTCTAAGAGTATATATTTCTTTTTTTTTAATTTTATTTATTTATTTATTAAATATTTTATTTATTTATTTACTTGACAGAGAGAGAGAGAGACCACAAGTAGGCAGAGAGGCAGGCAGAGAGAGGAGGAAGCAGGCTTCCTGCTGAGCAGAGAACCCGATGCGGGCCTCGAACCCAGGACCCTGAGATCATGACCTGAGCTGAAGGCAGTGGCTTTAACCCACTGAGCCACTCAGGGGCCCTCCTTCCTCACTTTTTACTGTTTTTCACTTCCTTAGCTCACAGCACTCTGAGGAGGAAAGCAGGCTCTGCTGTCTTGTTTCAAACCGCAGCTCAGCCTTCAGTAATTGTACAACCTCCGGCAAGCTACTAAACCTTGGAGGGTCTCAAGCTCCTCATCTGGGAACATGAATGGGTAGCTATACCAACCTGGGGTGGGGGCAAGGGCCATTGTGAGGATGTGCCAGGGAAGCTTCTATAACACTGTAAGTGTTCAGTGAATTTTAACCTCTATTACTTTTTCTTTTTTTCCTTAAGAGAGATACAGAAAGAACACAAGTAGACAAAGCAGCAGGCAGAGGGAGAGGGAGAACCAGGCTCTCTGCTGAGCAGGGAGCTGGATGCGGGTCTTGATCCCAGGACCTGGGATCATGATCTGAGCTGACAGCAGATGCTTAACCGATTGAGCCACCCAGGTGCCCTGCCTCTATTACTCTTTTATCTTCAATACTGTAAATGACCCACAGGGGATATGGCCTGTTCTTGAATTCCCTGACACTTTTCTCTCCTTTGCCCACTCCCCACCACCCAGAGAATGTGGCCATACGCAAAAGGGCTTACCCTTGAGTTGTTTACACACCTGCTCTTAAGAAAAATAACTATAAATATGAGGATCATAGAAGGATTATACAGCTACTCTGCTCACATCTATGCTAATAAATTCAAAGGCCTGAATGAAAAGATGAATTTCTCAGACAAGATACATTTCCCAAACTAAACTCATCCAAAAAATTAAAAAAGTTGAAATCTATAAATTATCATACTGTAAATACAAAACATTATTAAAGGAAAATCTCAAGAAATAAAAGTATGCACAAAGTCTAGTTTCAAAGGCAAACTTCCTTAGTTGCAAGGAATAAATAATTTCTGATGCTATTCAAACAATATAGGAGAAGAGAGACAAATTTCCTCCTTACTAAGCCAACATAACAGAAACTGGTAAGAAGTAACACAGAAAATTAAACACTATGGGGTAGACTCCCTTATCAATATCCACACAAAAACTTTTGTATTAATAAATAAAATCTAGCAGAATACTTAAAGAATTATTCATTTTGCCTAATTGGTGACTATCTTAGGAGTAAATTGATTGGAAATTATTAATGAAACTCACAAAATTAATATATAAAATAGAAAAAAGAGTATGTTCATACCGTACTCAAAAAAGCAGAATATTTTATGTGTCACTGGAATCATTCCCACTAAAACAAAAAACATGGAAGAATGATAGAATTTAAAGTCTACATTTCACATAGGAGACTTTGTCTTGATCAGTGATGAATCTCAAAACTTAGAACATAATGGACGCTCAGTAAATATCTGTTAAATGAATGATGTCAATCACCACTATCATAATTTAAAAAGGTTCCAAAAGTACCAACCACATAACAAGAAGAGGACACGAGGCACTGAAAATAAGAGAGAATGATACAGCATTAAAAAAAAGAGAGAAATGATCTGATTTTAGACTCAAAGCCCACAAAGACCAATCTAAAATGTTTAAAGAATAAGAACTTAAGAAGTTCGATAATCACAAATTAATAAGAAAAAAAAGTATTTTCCTTTAAACAAAAACAACCAATTTAGTTTGAACCATAATTGAAATTGCCAAAATTCCTCTGTTTTTCATAAATCAAAGTTGATTTCATCTGATTCTACTTAATGGAAAGTAAAATGGAAGAAAAGATCCAACCACAAAGCTATACTACCCAGACATGTGCAGAACACTTAAGGAAACAGAAAATTTTACTGGTAAATACATTTTTTAAAGATTTCACTTATTTATTCACTTTAGAGAAAGAGAGAGTGGATGAGGGTGGCATGCAGAAGGCAGGAGAAGTGGGAGAGACAGAATCCCAAGCAGACTCTGCACCGAGCACAGGGCAGACACAGGGCTCGATCCCATGACCCTGAGATCATGACCCCGAGATCACTAAAGCTGAAATCAAGAGTTGGATGCCCAACTGACTGTACTTTCCAAAAATAACAGAGGACTATAAGAGTGGTTTTATTTTTATCTTAGGAAAGTTCTTTGTAAACAAGATACAAATTAGGATAACCAGAAAATAAAGATTGATAATTAACTACACACATTAAAATTTTACACAAGGCCAGAAACTGTCATAAACCAAAAGGTAAGTGAATAATGGGGGGAAAAAAACATTTAGAACACACGACAGCACTCTATTATTTCACTTAGAGATAAAAGTACTACTCTACTTAGTAAATCAATGTACTATTCTGTTAAAATTCAGTAAGGAAACGCTAATAGCTCAATAGAAAAATAAGTCAAGCTCATCAGGAGACAGTTAATATGAAAAAATTACAATGGTTTATAATAGTATGAAAAGATACTCATTTTCACATAGCCAAGTATATACAAATTAACAAACCAGGGGTGCCTGGGTGGCTCAGTCGCTAAGCATCTGCCTTCGGCTCGGGTCATGATCCCAGGGTCCTGGGTTCAAGCCCCGCATCAGGCTTCCTGCTTAGCAGGAAGCCTGCTTCTCCCTCTCACTCCCCCTGCTTGTGTTCCCTCTCTCACTGTGTCACTCTCTGTCAAATAAATAAAGTCTTTTAAAAAAAATTAAAAAGCCAATGATGTAACTATTTTTCAGTTTGGCTGAGAAGATTAAAACATTTATACAACTTTGTTGAGATATAATTCACATACCATTCAATTCACCCATTTAGAATATATTCACAGAGTTGTGCAACAATCAGACAACTAACTTTAAAACATTTTCACCATTCTAAAAAGAAACTGTGTACCCCTCAGCAATTACCTAATTCCTCTCAACCCTACACATCAACCCCACACAACCATTCATCTGATTTCCTTTTTGATGAATTTCCTTTTCTATACATTCCATATAAATGGAATCATCTTCATACAAATGGTCACAAAATGACCCTTGCTGGCCAGCTTCTTTTACTCTTAGGGTTCATACATTTTATAACCTATATCAATATTTTATTCTGCTTTATTGCCTTATGTGTCATTTTATTTGTTTATCAATTGATGGACATTTGGGTTGTTTAAAATTTTTGGCTATTATTAGTAGTGATGTTATGAACATTTCTGCAGTTTTTGAGTGGATATACATATCATTATAGCTATTTTTGTGAACTGTCTGTTAAGATCCACTGCCGTTTTTCAACTGGATGGTATTCATTGTTGAGTTCAGAGTTGTTTACATATTCATGATATAAGCTCCTTCTGAGATAAATGGTTTGCAAATATTTTCTCCTATTTTTGTGAACTGTCTTTCCATTTACTTTATGGTGTTCTTTCAAGCACTTAAGTTATGAATAATGATGGAATAAAATTTACTTATTTTTTCTTCTATTGTGATTTTGTGTCTAAGAAAGCTCTGTTTAAATCAAGATTACAAAGGTTTATTACATTTTCTTCTAAGAGTTTAAAGTTTAGATATGATCTCTTTTGAATCAATTCATGTGTATGTTCTACGGAAGAAGGCAGATCTCCTTGTTTGCATTGGATACTCTGGTTCTCCAGCACCATTTTTCGGAACGACATCCTTTATCACTTGAATTGCCTTGGCATCCCTGTTGAAAATCAACTGACCATAAAATGTAACGGATTATTTCTAGACCCTAAATTCCATTACGTTGATATATATGTCTATCCTTAAGCCATGACCACAGTGCCTTATGCTAGGTTGAAATCAGAAAGTATGATTTCTCTAACTTTGTTCATTTTCAGGATTGTTTTAGCTATTGTTGTCCCTTATATTTCCATACACATTTTAGGATACACTCATTAATTACTACAAACATTCAGATGGGATTGTGAACAGGATTAGGTTAGATTTCTAGATCATTTTGTGGATCTTGCCATGTAACAATATAGTTTTCCGATCCATAAACATTAGATATCTTTCCATTTAATTCGGTCTTTTTAAATTTCTTTCAGCAATGTGTTGTAGTAGTGTTCGGTTTACAAATCATGCATGTCTTTGGTTAAATGTATTTCTAAGTATTTTACTCTTTTTGATGCTACTGTAAATTGAATAATTTTCTTTATCTCATTTTTGGAATTTTATTGGTGGTATATAGAAATGCAACTGATTTTTGTACATTGATTTGTATCTTGCACCCCTGCTGAACTCATTTATTAGTTCTTCTAGGTTTTTTTTTTTCTCTATGAAAGATCATGTAATGTGCAAATACAGACAATTTTACTTCTTTCTTTCCAATCTGGAAGCTCTTTAATTTGTTTTCTTGCCTTATTGATCTAGGCTAGAATCCCCAGTGGTAAGAGTGGTTATTCTTGTCTTCTTGATCATAAGGGGAAAACTTTCCATCTTTCATCATCAACTATGATATTAGGACTGGGTTTTTATAAATATCCTTTAGCAGGTTGAGGAATTTTCCTTCTATTCCTAGTTTGCTGAGTGTTTTTATCATGAAAAGGTGTTGGATTTTGTCATTTTTCTCCTTGTGTCTATTGAGATGATCCCATGGTCTTTGTCCTTTAATGGACTGATATAATATGTTGCATTAATTAATTTTCAGATATAAACCAACCTTGCATTCCTGAGATAAATCCCACTTGTTTGCAGTATATAATCCTTTGAAAATGGAGCCAGATTTGTTTAGTATTTTCTATCTATAATCACAAGGGATATTGATCCATAGGTTCTTGTCTTTCCTTGTGATGTCTTTGTCTGTTTCTGGTATCTGAGTAATACTGACCTTGTAGATTGAATTGAGAAGTTTTCCCTTCTCTGCTATATTTTAGAAAGAATTTTTAAAGAATTTTTAATTCTTCTATAAATGTTTAATAACATTTAACAGTAAAGCCATCTGGGTTTGAGCTTCTCTTTTGAGCAGTTTTTTAAATTCCTAATTTAATCTCTTTCCTTGTTATTGGTCTATTGCAATTTTCTATTTCTTCTGGAACAAGTTTTGATAGCTCATGTCTTTCCAGAAATTTGTCCATTTCATCTACATCATCTCATTTTTCAGCACACAGTTGTTCATAGTATTCTCTCACAATTCTTTTTATTTCTGTAAGGTTGGAAGTAATGTTCCTTCCAAAGATTAAAACATTTCTAGGACACGATGTTGACAGTGCTGCAGGAAAGTCTGCATACTTTATGGTGGGGATTGTGAACCAACACCCGATGAAACCTTCTTGAGGATACTTTAGCAGCCAGATTCAACAGAACATGGTGGCCAATCAAACATAGGTAGTAGTAAGGAGGAATTGAAGACAGTCCTGAGTTTTTGAGAATGAATGAAAGGAGACTACCCTCATATCATAAATAGAGGGAAATTAGGAGGGAAATCAGATTTAAGGGGAAAATAATGAATATAATTAATTGTTATATGTGATCATTACATGGGTTGTAGAGGTAAAAATGTAAGCAGACAGCCAGAAACTCAGAATTAGCTATCCAGAAGAGAAAAATTAGGGTGTCTGTGTTGAAACAATCGCTCCTAGAAACTACATGACAATATGAGGATACTTTTAGTTTTGTTTGGTTTTGGTTTGGTTGAGAAGTGCATATAAGAGACAGAAGACAAAAGAAAATATGGCAGAACCTTAAGGCATACCTACAATTATAGAGGAAAAATAGAGAAGGAAATTAATACCAGAAGCTGAGTGGGCACATTCAGAGATAGAAGGAAAACTAAGTGACATTACAGAAACAAAATAAAGAAACACTATAAAGGAAAGAAGAAATAGGAGTGCCAACTGGTCTTTGAGATCCAGTAGGGTGATGACTGGGAAGAAATAGGATGTCAAGTTTGGCTTTTGAAGGAATAGTTGGTCTACCAGAAATCCATTAGAATTTTTTCCCCAAGAGTTACTTATTTCAAATTGTATTGGTTCCTAAAATTGACTAAGCAGAAATATTTTCAAGTGCTTAAATGTACAGTACTTTTGAGTTCCCACATATCATCATTCTTACATCTCATAAATATAATTTCCATTAACTGTATTTCTGTGCTGAAAGAGAAATTCAATATTTTTTGCAGTAGATCAAGGAAATTGTTTATATGCTTTGCCAAATATTTATAACTCATCTTAAATGTTAGCAAAGCACTACCAGAAAATATAAGAAAACCAAATGGATCCCTAAAACCAAGATAAAATGTTTCCGACTGAAAGGTAACATCGGGGACTAAAATTTATCTTGGCATAAATTTTATCCTGTGAGTAGAGAGTACTAAACTCAGACTCCTATTCTCTTGTGAAAAATTTAAAAAGGCTACATTATCCCCTAAATAGTAACTGTCTGGATGCCTGACCAGAATGTATTCCATCTGGTCCTTGGTTTAGGCAAGTAGAGATGTAATGTAAGTTGTAGCAAATTAGGAACATTAAGCCACATAAAAATGTCATTTTGAAACTGTTAGGACATTCTCAGAAAACTGTGATTCAGTGAAATATGATGTGGAAAGCACTCACTCTACCCTAGGGGATAAGGGAGCCATAGCTTCCTGCTCAGGAGGCATACACACCAACTGCAGTCTTGCTGCCTTTGACTCGTTCTGGCTCAGGATGGATGGGATGATCACCAAGCAGGCAGCCATCTGCCTCTCAGCAGACCTGAACACCTGAGGCTGCTAAGGCAAGGCCAGATCCCCATGCAGCCCTTAGCCTGAGCAGGACTTCCCTGTATTACTGAAACTCAATCCCTTTGATTGCTCCAAAAGGCCAGGGATACAGTTAATGGCACTAGTACTTGGAGCTGAATGGAACCTTGAAAAGTCTCAACTGTAAAACAAGTTGTGTGGATAAGGAGGTTAACTTTTAAATTCCACTGAAAGTTTAAACTATACAACAGAGAGAAGTTTCTTTTGCTAAAAATTAATGAACACTTCATTGTTTCATGATATCTTCATTGGAATTAGCTGTATGTTATATTTTCCTAAGATTAATTTGCAGGTAAATGACAATAGTCATTGGTCAGATTCTAGTCTGACTTGTTTTAATTTTAGACATGGAAGTTTTAAGGTTCAAAAGAAAGAATAAGCTATAAGGACTACATCAAAATAAAAAGTTTCTACACAGCTAAGGAAACAACCAATAAAATAAAAGACAACCTACTGAATGGGAAGATATTTTCAAATGACAGATCTGATAAAGAGCCCATAAATTTACACAACTCAACCCCCACCAACAAATAATCCAGTTAAAAATGGGTGGAAGACATGAACAGACTTTTCTCCAGAGAAGACATACAGATAGCCAACCAACACATGAAAAGATATTCAACATCAATCATCATCAGGGAAATGCAAATCAAAACCACAAAAGAGATATCACTTCATACCTGTCAGAATGGCTAAAATCAAAAAACTCGGGAAACAATAAGTATTGGTGAGGGGCTGGAAAAGAAGGAATCATCTTGATAGGAATGTAAACTGGTGCACTCACTGTGGAAAACAGTATGGAGGGTCCTCAGAAAAGTCAAAATAGAACTATCCTATGATCCAGTAATTATACTACTGGGTATTTATTTACCCAAAGAGTATGAAAACACGAGTTAGAAGGGATATTTGCATCCTTATGTTTTCTGAAGCATTAGCATTGTTTACAATAGCAAACTATGGAAGCAGCCCAAGTGCCCCAAGACTGATGAATGGGTAAGGAAGAGGTGGCGCGCGCGCGCACACACACACACACACACACACACACACACACACACACACACAGAGGAATATTATTCAGCCATAAAAAGGAAGTCTTGCCATTAGCAACAACATGGATGGATCTAGAGAGTATCATGCTAAGTGAACTAAGTCAGTCAGAGAAAGACAAAGACCATATGATTTCACTCATATGTGGAGATTAAGAAACAAAACAAATGTACAAAGAAAAAAAAGAGAAACAAAACAAAACATAACAAAAAACAAAGCAAAACAAAATAAAGCAAAAACCCAGACTCTTAACTATAGAGAACAGATGATCACCAGGAGGAGGAGGGACAGGGAAATAGGTGAAGAGGATTAAGAGTACACTTATCTTGATGAGCACTGAGTGATGTATGAAACTGCTGAATCACTATATTGTATATCCGAAACTGATATACCACTGTATGTTAACTGCACTGGGATTAAAATTAAGAATTAAATTAAATAAAGAAATGAAAGTTATAAAGCTGAAGGGCTGAAGAAGTTCCATGATTTCTGTTTGCTTACCCACCAAGGCAAAGCTTCTTATAATAGAAATGCTTGGGAAAAAATTAGGAATGCACTTAAAACCTCAGGTTAAGTCCCTACATCCAATTGCTCCCAGACTCAGAAAAGCAGGGTCTACAGAAAAATGAAAGCTAGGTATTTTGAGCAAACTACAATACGGAAGTCTGGACAGACCCTTCCACCTTTTGTCCTCCACTTGTCCTATTCTACACTAAACCATCTTTCTCTATCCAATCAGGCAATTGGGGAGAGTAGACAGGGACCTGTGCAGGGCATGGTGTTAATGGAATTTATTAAATTCTGAGACTGGAAGGAAATTTCTAATTTGCGGCTTCTCTTCGAAGCACTAGGCAAGTAATGTCTCACCTGGAAGGCTTTCTAGAGCCAAATAAGGAAGTGCAGAGAAAAGGAAGGGGTGTTATAATCCTGCTTGAGAAAGGGGGAAGAGATGACATAAAGAGTTCTCATTTTGTGCAGTTATTGAATGGACCTCCTGAATGTATCATCAGTACCTGAATTTAGCACTTCCTTAGCAAGTCATGTTTTTTTTAGCTTTGTCAAAAATGTTTTTATGAAGTCAGATCTAAGTTTTTTTAAATTAAGCAGTTAATTTAGATCGAGATCTGTAAGCTTTTTAAATTTTATTTTTTTTAATATTTTTTAAATTTTTAAATTTTATTTTACTTTTTCAATGATCCAAGATTCATTATTTATGCACCACACCCAGGGCTCCATGATCTGAAAGCTTCTGATGCTCAATGAGAGCTCAGATTACCAGCATCATTTGAAGACACTATTGATTAAGAGAGGATATTGCTCATAACTCCTTCAACATTTCTAGTCCTTAAGTACTTGAAACCTCAATTATGAATCAGAAAAAAAGGGACTTCACTACAGTGGTCCTGGAAAAGCAGAAAGAAAAGCCTTCTGGACATAAAGAATCTGTTATTCCCCTCCAATTCAAAGAGTAAAAGATCCTAAGATTTGTTGAACAGCTTTATGGATAATCCATTTTTGCCCCTATAGACCTAATAGAAAATCCCAAGTCTGCAATTTATCCCAGGTTTTGCATGTTAGCCACTTTTTAAATGCAGTTTGTGATTTAAATGCAGTTTGTGAAACTGCATTTTTAGTTGCATCTGTAGATTCTAGGAAGAATAAAAATCGAAGAATGGTAGAAAATGGGTAAGTAAAGGGAAACTGATTTTGTGCGTCTCTAATGTTCAGAAATGATCTTTTAAAAGTCATCTCTAAATAAATCTGAAGTCTGGCACCATGCTGACGTCTGGCCATGTTGAAATGTTAGGCTTTATAAAAGGAAATGTAAAAAGGATGATTGTGGGTGGTCATAAACAGAATCTTCACTTTTTATTGATCCTTATTATCAGGTAATTTGTTAGTAAGAACTAGTAGTGCCAGTAAAATGGAAGAAGATGTTTCCTTTCCTCTTTCAAAGTATATAGGAATCAAGAGATGAAGATATATTCTGTGAATATCCAGCCAAAGAAAGAATTCTGTGTCTCTTTTAAAATATTCTTCTCTTTGGCTTGCCTACCCACCCTAAGACCAGGAAGCTTAACAGCTTCTTTTCTTTATATCTGAAATAAAATTCTCAAAATTGTTCAAGCTATATATACAGCTATAAAATGCTCTTTCCCGAAAACATATTGTTTTCATCTTGTGATCCCAGTTCAATTTTAATTTAATTCTCTTAGCATGTTTGAGATGAATCTATTGATTATAATTAATATGCCATCTTAAAGAATGAAAGGTTGATTCTTTTTTTTTTTTAAGATTTTATTTATTTATTTGACACAGACAGAGATTAGATCACAAGTAGGCAGAGAGGCAGGCAGAGAGAGAGAGGAGGAAGCAGGCTCCCCACTGAGCAGAGAGCCTGATGCGGGCCTCGATCCCAGGACCCTGAGATCATGACCTGAGCCGAAGGCAGAGGCTTTAACCCACTGAGCCACCCAGTCGCCCGAAAGGTTGATTCTTTGAGGATTTACATGACTCTTCAGCTCCTGATCTCAGAGCAAGAACAATTTTAAGAGACATTAGGTGTCCCAACTTCTTAAGTACAGCAAAAACCTCATAGGTTTAACTGCTTCCTTGTAACCCACTTGAAAAAACTGAGCAAAGGACCTGAATACACATTTTTCTAAAGATGGTACATGAATGGTGAACAAGTACATGAAAAAATGCCCAACATCACTAATTATCAGGGAAATGCAGATCAAAACCACAATGAGATACCATCTCACACCTGTTAGAATAACTGGGTGTTACATGCAACTAAGGAATCATTGAACACTACATCAAAAACTAATGATGTCTTATATATATGGTGGCTAACTGAACATAATAAAAAATTTAGGAAAAGAAAAAAAATAGAATAGCTGTGATCAAAAAGACAAGAGATAACAAGTGTCAGAGAAAAGGAAACCCTTGTATGCCTTTGGCAGTACTGTAGACTGGTACAACAAATACAGTAAAGAGTACTGGATGTTCCCAAAGAAATTAAAAACAGAACTACCATATCACCCATCAGTCTCACTCCAAAGGGGTATATATCCAAAGGGGGAAAAAAATCATTATCTCAAAGAGATAGCTGTATTCTCACATTCATTGCAACATTATTCATCCAATAGCTGAGGTATGGAAACAACCTAATACCCATCAAGGGATAAATAGAGAAAGAAAATGTGTTGTATATATACAATGGAATGTTATACAATCTTTGAAAAGAAAGAAATCTTGCCATTTGTGACAACATGGATGAAACTGGAGGGAAGTAAATCAAAGACAAATACTGCATGGCATCGCTTACATGTGAAATATATTTAAAAAGAAGAAGAAGAAGAAGAAGTCAATCTCACAGAAACAGAGAGTAGAACGGTGGCTGACAGGGCCTGATGGGGGGATAGGGAGACATTGGTAAAAGGGGACAAACTTTCAGTGGTAAGATGAATAAGGTCTGAGGACCTAATGTATATATTAGTATAACTGAAATTTGCTGAGAGAGTAGGTCTTAAAAAAGTAAAAAAAAATCACAGAATTAATCACTGAATTATATTACTGTAATTTTAGACATATTTTAATATATCATTTAAGACTCAAAATTATCTTGAATTAGCCACCATTTATAATGACAATAAGCCTACACTATTAGATGTTCTGCAGCATCTAATCCACACTGCTGTTGGTGTTAAGGATGACCACCTTATTTTTGTTTGTTTGTTTTTACCCTGATGTGTCCAAATTTTCTGTATTTTATTTATAATATTGTTATAATTATAACTCACTCATTGCTTTGGGCCTTTCTGCCATTTAAGCTTTATAAACCCAATTGATCTGAATTCCTTATTTCCCAACCCTCAAACCCACCCCTACTCCTGTGATCTCATAGGAGCTTACATTTTCATGAACTTTTTGGGCATCTCTGTTTTTTATCCATATTGATGCCGACATGAGCACAAAGCTTGCTACTAGATAATTTCATGATCATTACAATCATTCACAATGGTGTTTCTAAATATAAACATACAATAAGAAACAGCTGTTTCAGTCACAAAGAACAGGATTTCTATAGCACTGGGTAGGGAATTTTATACCTGAAGAGCTCCAAATACACAGAGAATTTCATTGCCAAAACAATCACTGTAACTTATTAAGGCTTAACTAACGCTGTATACTTTAGGAGGCATGAAATAGCAGAACAAAACTAAATGTAAGGTCTCCTTTTGTTATTTGCTCCTTTCACTTAACATTGTGCCTTTAATGTTCTATGTTAATGCATATATGTGTTGCTTGTTTATTTCCATTTTTCATTGCTATAAAACATGGCTTTTTAAAGATTATACCAAATTTATTTATCCATTCTACTATTGATGAATATTTCGATTTTTCCCATTCTTAGCTATTACAACACAATGCTGCTACAAGTATCCTGGCCCATGTAAATCATGCTTATGTGTACTTAGTAGGTAATTACTAGCATATTTACCCACTAGTAGAATGGCTCAGTTATAGATTATACATATTTATACATATTTTCTTATTCATAGCTTCTTATTCAAACTACTTTTTAGTTAATTATGCCAATATTTATTTCCACATTTTGGGTGTAAACTGTTCTTTGACTATTTTTATTTCAATTACAATATTTATTTCAAGAAATTTTATTTGGTTATTTTTCAAAGCTGCTTGGTCATTTGTTATAGTTCATCCTCTCCTAAACATATTTTCAAATATGCCTTTTCTTTCTTTCTTTCTTTTTTAAGATTTTATTTACTTATATGACAGACAGAGAGAGAGAGAGAGAGAGAGAGAGAGAGAGAGCACAAACAGGGGGAGCAGCAGGCAGAGGGAGAAGCAGGCTCCCTGTTGAGCAGGGAGCCCGATGTGGGACTCGATCCCAGGACCCTGAGATCATGACCTGAGCCGAAGGCAGATGCTTAATTGACAGCCACTCAGGTGCCCTGCCTTTTATTTCTTATAAGAGATCAAACATATTTTGCAAATGGTGCCTGATATTTTATTGTCCCCAAACTTCTTGAGAGTCTGTTTCTGCTGGTTCTTCCTCATGGTGTCCGCTTGTTATTGTTGGCTGTGGGCTTCCCAACTGCCTTAGAATTTATTATGGAAATTCACTGAGGATTGGCATGATGGGGGGTCCTTGTGGACATACGCATTTGCTTCTGCCAGGTGGTCTTTGGCACATCAATAATTTGGGATCACTCTAAATTAAATTCTCAGCTTGAGGTTTTTGACCACCCAAGTACTGTGTATTTAGGCTTCAAGTGCATGCTAGGATTGGTTTGTGGTTATAAATTCTCAAAAGCTTTTTTTTCCTTCCCATTCAGCACCTATTTGAGAAGGCTGATTTTCCTTTTAGGCCCATGATTGGGGATGCAGTTTTCCCACACAACTTTCACATTGAGGATGTCGCCATTTAGAGTCTCCATTACACGAGGAGGGTGAGTTTGTCTATTGGACACCTCCTCATGGGTAGAGCTTTGACTTTGTCTCTTTTCAGTCATGTGAGACCATGAAAATCAAAGTTCATTTTAATATAGTTGAACAAATATTCTCGGAGTAAAATCCAGCTACAGTGGCCCACAGAATTCTCAGTCCCTAGACTGAGGATTCCTTATTCTCTGGTCAAGTCATTGATCCTCTTAAGAGTATTACATTTTATCCAAGAAGTTCAGTTGTTTTTAGTACCAGACACAAAAGTTGCATTAGTTTTCTTTAAAGTCATTTTTTTCCCCTGCGGGGCTTATTCATATCTGAAGAATTCTCTCACCTTACCCATTTCTGTGTAATGACAGATGAAAGAAGGAAGGAAGGAAGGAAGGAAGGAAGGAAGGAAGGAAGGAAGGAAGGAAGGAAGGAAGGAAGCAAACTCAGCATCTGCATGCTAAGGGGTGCCATGGATTTCTGGAAAGCCACCAGAGACTAGGAAGGGGCAGGGAAAGATTCTCTTTTACATGCCACAGAGGGTATATGCCAGACACCTTGATTTTAGACTTCTGTCCTTCAGAACTACGAAACAATACATTTCTTTTATTTTAAGCAACCCTCCCCTCCCTTGCCTCTAATAGGTACTTTGTTACCACAGCCCTAGGAAACTAACACAGCTCTTTTTCAAAATAACCCCTCTATAGTGAAAGGATCTCCAGGATACATGATTGCCTTCCAGGCAGGAGAGTTTGTGCCTTGAGAAGAGGAAGGGAAGGAGAGAAAGCTTTCCTCAGTTTTCTTCCTGTGCTGTCTTTCAGGCAATTAGAAATGACCTGAGCAATTGTGTTCTGTTTTTCGTACACACCAGTGTTTCACAAACTGGCATTTGGAACACTTTCTGGCAAAGATTTAGTAAAAGTTTTTTACATGTGGGAAAGAATACCTGTATGAAGTAAAACTATTTCCTTGTAATGTTTAAGGACAACTATGCAGAACAGAGTTACTACTAGAAAATGAAATGGTATAATGTTTCTTCTTTTCAAGTACTAGTTCAAATAAAAATGAGTGCAGCTTAACAGTCAAAGACAGCAAGCTGGGTACCTAGGAAAGGACTCATGAGGAAAGTATGAAACCATTATATGATTTCTAAATCAAGGATATCACAAGTTGAGAAAAAAATTTCCTAGGGGTCACGTATACACCTAAGATATAGCACTGGCATGGGGGACCTCAGTGGTTTAGTCAGTGGAACGTCCAACACTGGATATCAGCTCAGGTCTTGATCTCAGGGTCATGAGTTCAAGGCCCACACTGGGCTCTGAGCTGGGTGTGGAGCCTACTTAAAAAAAAAAATAAAAGAAAGAAAGAAAGATATAGCATTGGCAGTGTTTACCAGAGACCTGAATTAGATTAGAAGTTAACAAGGCAGAAATGGAGAAGGAATTAGGGTAAGAAGAACATTCCAGAGGGAAGAGCAAGCGCAAAGTTTCAGTGGATAGGTAGAGCACAGTGCCCTTGAGGAACTGAAGGAAGGTGAGGGTGTATACAGTGTAGAAAGCAAAGGGACAGTGGTGCACGATGAGGCTCAAAGCAGTTGGCTATAGCCAATCGTGTGGGGCTTTGCAGATCATGTTGAGGAAAGACTTTAAAGTGTTTTATATGTATGCACAGGACACTTGGATGTCAGAGGAAAATTCTGGCAGAGATACAAATCTGTGAGTAATCTGATGATTGGTGGATACAGAATCCAAGTGCTCACTTACACGAAGCACACAGAGCGAGGAGACAGGAGGTTTGGAGACCAGGTGAAACTGATCCTCAGAGAATTTCAGTAACTTGACCAATACTACACTCTTATCACACCTCTTATCACATCCTCCCTGGGGTTCCTCTAAGAGAAGAGGGCTCTGTTTAAAAATGGTTGTACTATGTTGACACTATGCCCTAAGTTTTCCACAGAAGAAAAAGTTGGCTCTTTGAATAAACACTTTCTCCCAGGTACAATAAAATGGTATTACAAAGCACAGTAAAGGACTTTCCGCACAAGAAAAGAGAGAAATCATCACAGACTGAATATGCACATCCCTAAGAAGACAAGTAGCATTTCCTGTTGCTGATTATAGAAAGTCAAGGTCAGAGACTGAGGGGGTTGAAGAAGGAAGTCTGGGACATATTACTCCGTAAGGATTAGGGAGCTCACAAACACCGGAAATGAACTCAATGTAAACTTGAGGCAAGGGTTTGTCAACTACAAAACTGCCCTCTGGACACCTGAAGGCAGCATGTATCAGCAACTTGTGAAAAACATCTTCAGTAAGAAGTCAGGAAAATTAAATGCTGATAAATAGTAGTTGAGTTTAAAGAGAAGCACATCACAAGAGACCCAAATTCTTTCTCTACTCTGTATTAGCTTGATAATCGGTAAACATCGTGAATACAGGTACAATTATTTTGATAAATATTGTAATTTTTTATGAAAATTCCCTATTACCCAATTTTGTGTTCTAGATCATCTCTTAAAATTTTTCACACCTGGAACATACCGATTTCCATAGCTTTTGGGAGCCTTTCCATTCACTGGGAAGCATCTCTTTCCCCACTCTTTCAGAAAAAGCTGTATGAACACCACACTTGTCTACCCCCACAGATCCATTTCTGCTTTCCTGCATGGCACAATGAAAGGACTGCAATCTCTCCTAGATAACCACCCTCCTAGTCATTCCTCATCATGCTGCACTCAGGCTTTGGCCCCCACTGCTGTGTTTAAGTGGCATGTTTCCTAGAAACACCAACAACCCAATGACCCCCTTGCTGCTAAATCCAGGAGCCAATTCTGATTTCTCATCTCACTTGACCTGAGTGGCATTTGTCACAGATAATCATACCCTTAGGCCATGTAACACTTTCTCACCTTGGCTCTCAGGACACCACACACTTGTGTGTTTTCTTCTCCTTCCTTCACTGGCCTGTTCCCTATCTTAATTCTTCCTCAACAGTCTGACTTCTAAAGGTCTGAATGCCTTAATCTTTGTCCGTGTATTTCTCTTCTCTGTCTCTATCCACTTCCTTGATGATCTTATCTAGTCTCATGAATTTAAATTCTACCTATGTGGATAATGCCTAAATGTGTATCTGCAGCCCAAATGTTGCTCCAGAATTTTAGACTCATGTGATCAGCCACTCACTTTACTTCTAAAACAAGAAACTGTTCTTGGCAGCTTAAAAAGTGACAGAGGTATTTTAAAATTTAATAGTGGCTTGGAGGATAAAGTGGAAGATACCACCTAGAAAACCGAACTAAAAGTCAAAGTGATAAAAACATCAAGAAAAGCACTAAAAACTTGACAATCTATTCAAGAAAGTCAATATTCTACTATTAAAATTATAGGAAAAGAAATTGAAGATATGGAGAAAGGGAAATTATCAAAAATATATATAATAATTTTCCACAATAAAAAACTTACCTAGAGCTGTAGATAAGCTCTCTGAACACATAAGAGAATGAATTTTAAAAAATCTATACCAATGCACATCATTATGCAATATCTCATCTCTGGAGGTGAAGAGGAAATTTGAAAAGTTCCAAAAAGAGAAGCAGGGTGCCCTATGAAGGAGTGGTCATGAGGATGGCACGTGGTGCCGAACTTTTCAAAACAGCAACACTGTAAGCTAGAAAAGAATCCATTTAACAATGGTTTGCTGAGTGCCTACTCGCTGCCAGGCACTATGCTCAATGTTGACCACAGAGGGACACCTTTGAAATTCTGAGGGAAAATTATTTCCAACCTAAAATAAAATGCTCTACTCAGGCAAACAAAAGTACATAAGCATCATCATCAACAGTACCTCTTATGAGCTCCTGCTCAGGAAACTCCTGGAGCATGTGGACCAGGAGAATAGAGTTAGTAAGCCAGGAAAGAGAACTTCAGGATTCAGGGAATGAGGGATGTACATGAATGGACTGGCCGAGATGACTGGAAATGATATCCCAGGACAAAAATTGAGTTCAGCCTCAAGAAGGGATACTGGGATGAGGGAAAACAGAACTCTCTGCTACCTACTGTGCTTTAACTATTTTGAGAAGGGTTTCAGATTCCATTAATTCTAAAAATCCAAATTAAACTTATGGAAGTAGCAGTCTCTGTCAGTGAGACTTGAAATATACTTTCATCACTACAAGCGATATAATAAAAACACTTAAATTTTGGTCATTTATTACTTAATAAAAAAATAAGTACACACTTTTCAAAGAACTGAATTAAAACAAAGATACCCTAGTTAAAGCAAAAACAAGACAGTACTTTTTTTTTTTCTGAAACCTGTTTTAACACATACACACACTAGAACATTAGTTTGCTGTGGAAAAGAATGAAATCTTGCCATCTGTAATAACATGGAGAGTACATGCTAATTAGAATAAGTCAGTCAGAGAAAGACAAATACCATACGTTTTCACTCATATGTGAAATTTAAGAAACAAAACAAAGGAACAAAGAAAAAGAGACACACACAAAAAACACACTGTTAACTGCAGAGAACAAACTGATGGTTACCAGAGAGGAGGTGAGTGGGGGTAGGGTGAAATAGGTAAAGGGGATTAAGAGTACACTTACTGAGGTGAGCACTGAGTAAGGTATAGAATTATTGAATCTCTATATTGTATATCCGAAACTAATATAACACTGTATTAAATTCCATATTAGAATTTAAATAACAAATAAAAAATGAATTTGGGGCTTTGCTTTAAAATAAGAGTGATTCTTTGTCTTCCGCTATCATTGCCACTATCCCTCTTAGGATATTTTGAACAGAACATCAGTTTCCCACACAGTTAAAAAAGCATATTGTGCAAGGTAGGGACTTACATGAAGTTTATGGCCTCCATAAACAATTGCATCATACTCTGCAGCCTGTATTTGCTTAAGAAGGAAGATAACGTTTTCTTTATCAAAGCAAGACAAAACAGGCTATAAATTATACAACGTCTGTCTCCCGGTTCACAGAAAACTACAGTCCATCTGGAACCGAGTAGGAATGGAGTCACGTAAAAACTCTCTAAGTCAATGTAAATCATAGAAAGAAGAATGTTTCCACCTTGGTGCACCCATCGTTCTGGTCAATTCCTTTCTTACACTTTCATATGCATGGCAGCCAACTGGCTACCAGAGCCTTGGAACATTTTTATATTTACTCACCAGTAAATAAAGTTCAGTGGAAATAGTAAGAACCATGGTGAAAATCGGCAACTTTGATCAATTTTGTCAAAATGCTTCTGCCAGAGCACAAATTTCCCAGCATGCCTAAACTGAAAATCCAGTGTCTTTAACATTAATGTGATGGTAAGAACATAAAAAGTTGGAAGTATTAATGTATTCAGAATGTGAATAACCTTTTCACCCCAAGAAACCTGAATTCAAAGATGGTTAACCACAGAAGTGAAAATACGTTGGGTGGTCTAACTCTAGACATTTGTTCTTAGTGTATTTGGCTCAAGCACAAAACCACCAAGGAGTCTGGCATGATGGATGGTGTCTTCCTAAAAGATGCTTGGGATTAAACAGGTTGTTTTAAGTCAGACACGGGTGGAGTAATTGTGGCAAGAAGCTAGTGCAGAGGGTTGTCATTTGCCAGGTCATAAGCAGTCCTTTTTCCGTAAGGATGTCATTAATAGAAGCCAGCCTCCTTCAACACTCTACTTTTCTCTATTCCTCCAACCAAGTAAAAATTAAAACCAAAAACTCTGGATATTATATATGAACGTACTAAGAAGAATGTGAAAAGCAGAGACAGGAAAGTGGGCCAGCTGGGGACGTGAAGGCACAGTAGCCTCACAGAGCCCAGACAGGGAGCTGAGGAGATGGCCGCCTGCAAACACCAATGTGCAGAAAAAAGCTCCAAGGAAAGCTTGCTTTCTCCAGACAAAGTACCAGGAAATAGGTAGCTTAGCAAGACAGGAGACTTTTCGATAGTAACTGTCCTACCACTGCCAAACACCACAGGGGAACAAAACAAAACAAAACTGTGATTTCAGCCTTTCCCACACCCACAGACACTGAGTGGAGAGCTCAGAACTCCAGCCTGACCAGGCTGTAACAGGCGTCCCATTCCCATTCCCCCACTGCGCTAGTGCCACGGTGGTGTCAGAGATGGCTGAGGAGGAATCTGGGACTTTTATCCCACCAGGCTATAGAAGGCCATTCCCCCACCCTGTGGTGTCAGGAGCAGCCAAGTGTGCAGCAGTAGGAGTGACCTCACCTGCACACCCACTCTTCCCGGCTAGGAAGCTATCAGTGGAGGCCTAGTGGGGCCTTGTAACCCCCATTCTGCCCAGCAATAAGGAGTTGTCCACCATCTCAGGTGTGAACTGAGGCAAATGGGAACCTGGAATTTTACTCCACCTACCAGTAATAAGGACTCAGTGCCCCCCGCTCTCCCACCGCCCCTTATTTCCCCGGCTAAAGCTATGTCAGAAAAAGCCAGCTAAAATAGAAGCCTTAAATAAGATACAGAGGCTCATAACAAGATATTAGAAATATCCAGGTTTCAATAAAAAACTCTCAACATACCCAAACCAGGAAGATAGCAAACTAAATGAAAAAAAGGTAATCCACAGAGGAGTCTGCACCAATCAACAGAGCTCTAAAATATATGAACCAAAAAGTGACAGAACTATGATTCTACATTATAATTGGAAGCTTCAACACTATTCTCTCAATATTGATAGAACAACTAGACAGGAAATTAACAAGGATATATAACTCAATAACACCAGCATCCAATAAGATCTGATCAACAGTCATATATCACTTCATTCAACAGCAGAATACTCATCTTCTTCAGTGCTCACAGAACGTATACCAAGACCATATCCTGAGCCACAAAACAAACTTCAAAAAATTTAAGATAATTAAAATTATACACAGTGTTTTCTCCAACCACAATGGGATGAAATTAGGGAAGAATAATAGAAAGGTAACAGGAAGATCTCCAAATGCTTTGATACTAAACAACACATTTTCAAATAATATATGGGTAAAATAGAAAGCGTAAAAAGAAATTTAAAAATACAAGGAAGTACATGAAAATGCAACATATCAAAATCTGAGGAACACAGCAAAAGCAGCACTAAATGGAAATTTATAGCACTAGATGCATACATTAGAAAACAGGAAAAAAAATCTCAAATCAATAATAATGACATGATTGTCTCTACAATCCGATGTCCGATGTAACTCCAAAATACTCCTGGAAGTAATAAGTGAATTCAGGAAGGTCATGGTATATATGATAAATGTACAAAAATCAATCGTAACTTTATACACTAGCAATAAGCTGGTGGACATCAAAAATAAAAATATAACACCATTTATAATTAACAGAGAGTGAGAGAGGGAAAGAAGGAAGGAAGGAAGGAAGGAAGGAAGGAAGGAAGAAAGAAAGAAAGAAAGAAAGAAAGAAAGAAAGAAAGAAAGAAAAAGAAATAAAGGAAGGAAGAAAAAGAAATAAAGGAAGGAAGGAAGGAATCGAGAGAAAAAAAAGGGAGAGAAAGAAAGGGCAAAAGAGCAAGACACAAAAAAGTTAGACACAGGTATAAATCCAACAAAACATGCAGAAGACTGATAAGCTGAAAACTACCAAATGCCCACAAAATAAATCAAAGCTCTAAATAAACGGACTGATATCCTATGTTTAGGGATCAGAAACTCAATATAGTAAAGATGTCTGCTCTCCACAAATTGATACATAGTTTTAACGCAATTCCTTTGAAAATCTCAGCAAGACTGGTGTAGAGATACATAGAATTAACCTAAAATTTATATGAAAAGGAGATAGAACTAGAAGAGCTAAAAACAATGTTTAAATAAGAAGAATAAAGTGGTAGAAATCAGCATATCTGATTCCAAGACTTAGTTAAGAGGCTATAGGAGTCAAGACTGATAATTGGCAGAAAGGTAAACATATAAATCAATAGAACAGCATAGAGAACCCAGAAATAGGTTCACACAAATGCCCCATAAGTTTTTGATGAAGGTGCATTCAATGGAGGAAATAGAGCCTTTTAAACATATGATGTTGGACATCAATGGGAAAAAATGGAACTGTAACCCAAGTCTCGCAACCTATACAAAATAAGCTCCACCTGAATCATGGACTTGGCATTAAATGTAAGACACTAAACTCTAAAACCATTAGGAAAAAACAAATAAACAAAAAAGGAAGCCTTTAATATCTAAGAGGAGGCAAAAAATTCTTAGACTTTGACACCAAAAGCATGATCCAAAATGGGAAAAGATGGAAAATTGCACTTCATCAAAATGCTTTCTCTTTGTTTCCCTATCATCCACAATCCTCCCGTTGCCTCATGTTTTAGAAATGATATTAATGTTCAATATATATGTTCAATGGTATGTGCATTAAACAGGTTCCATTTCTTTCCTTTTCTTTTTTCTTTCTTTTTATTTTTAATTTGACACAGAGAGAGAGCATACAAGTGCACAAGCAGGGGGAGCAGGAGAGGGAGAAGCAGGCTCCCTGCTGAGCAGGGAACCTCCTGCAGGGCTCCATCCCAGGACCCTGGGATCATGACTTGAGCCAAAGGCAGACTTTTAACTGACGGAGCCCCTCAGGTGCCCCAAACAGGCCCCATTTAAGTTATCTTCCTCTCGAGCTCTTTCTGCCACACAATCCTTCTGTAGCCTGCCTTCCAAGACATTGGGCATTTCATTAGGTCACAAATTATTATCCCTTGTCTTCTCTCAGTCACATCAACCCTCAAACCAGTACATTTATCTTTGCTTCATAACCCAAATTTTCTAAGCACAGGGTTTGTTATTTATTTCCCCTTGGGATTATAGTACCTCTCTCATACTCTGAAACTGCATCCTCCTTTCTTCAGATTTTTCTCGTTATTTGCAGCATTTTAAAAAATTGTACAAGGGGCCCCTGGGTGGCTCAGTGGGTTGAGCCTCTGCCTTCGGCTCAGGTCATGATCTCCAGGGCCTGGGATCGAGCTCCACGTCGGGCTCTCTGCTCAGCAGGGATCCCCCTCTCCCTCTGCCTGCCTCTCTGCCTACTTGTGATCTCTCGCTCTCTCTGTCAAATAAATAAATAAAATCTTTAAAAGAAATTGTACAAGTAATACATGAATATTTCTGACACATAATTCAAAGAACACAGAAGTATTCTGAGGAATATATGACATTCTCAATTATCTCACCTTCAGTCCCATTCTTCTCAGAGGTAACAATGTTAACATTTGTCACACAGTCTTCCACCATCTTCTCCTCTTCCTATGTATTTACATATATTTTTATAAATAAACAAATGCCTTTTATATTCTATAAATAATATCACACTAGGGGTGACTAGGTGGATCATTGGTTAAGGATCTGACTTCGGCTCAGGTCATGATCCCAGGTCCTGGGATCGAGTCCCGCACCACTGGGCTCCTGCTCAGCGAGGAGCCAGCTTCTCCTTCTCCCTCTGCCCTTCCCCCTCAATCATGCTCTCTTTCTCAAAATAAATAAATAAATAAATAATAAATAACACAACACTAAATATAATATTCTGAAATTTTTCCTTTTCCATTATAATTTTGGAGATATTTTCATGTCAATGCCTATTGGTCTACAGCTCTCTTTTTTAAACTACATATTACTCCACGGAGTGACACTACCATAATTTACTTAACTACTTCCTCATTGTTGGACAATTACAGTGTTTCCTTATTTTTACCAGTAATTTTACCCTTATGCTTCTGCACAAACAAGTAATTATTTCTTAAAGCTACATTCCCAGAAGTGGAATTGTGGATGTAAGGAAATATGCACTTTTAATTTGGAGAAATACTGATCAATTGCCTCCCAAAAGAAAAATAACCTAGTATAAAAAAGATTCAAGATATCTCACGAACAAAGTTCTGATGGAGTAAGAAATACATCTCTATTATGTTAACATTTCCTTGACTGTCAGTGAAGCTGAGAAGACATTCATATATTTTTGGAATCTTTTATGGCTAATGGTTTAAGATTTTCCTATCATAACATGGTTTTATTGAGTCATAGCTTACATATAGTTATACAAGTTTATCCTTACGTATGGTGTAAAGTATGGGTTGGAATTAATTTTTTTTCCAAAGAAAGTCAATTTTCCCAGCATATTAAATGAACTACCTGTTCCTTTCTTCCAGATTTTAAAAAACTTATCATAAATCGAATTACCTTATATAATCCCCTTCTTGACTTCAGCGTTTTCCATTTTTCCATGTATCCTTACCTGCTCTAATACCAGACTACATGAAGCACATCTTTATAATATGGTTTGATATCTAGAGTAAATGTTCATCTTCAGAATTGTCTTTACTTTATTCATCCTTTCCTTTTAAACTTGAGTAAGCTTATAATCATTTATGAAAAATATTGCTGTGATTTTGAGTGATATACACAGAATTTGAGTATTAATTTCTAAAAATTTAGTATCTTCGTGACTTGAGTCTTTTCATATAAATCAGGATATGCCTCCTCCATTTGTTTAGTTACATATGGGGGGATTCTTTAGCAGCAGTTTATAATTTAATTAATCCAGTTCTATGCAGTTCCTATTATATTTGCACCTAAGACATTTATGATTTTGTGAACAGGATGTTATTTTAGCATAACTTTTCTAATTGGTTATCACTGATGCATAGAAAAGTTAATGATTTTCAGATGTTGGGTCTTTTATGCAATCACCCTTATGAATGGTCTTATTAATTCTTGTAGTTTTTCAATTATTTACTTGCAAATAATTACTGGTTTTGTGTTTCCTCCATCTGGAAATAGATATTGATACAGATACATACACATATATCTGAAACATACAGCTATCTGATATATGTACACATTTTTTATGAAATATAATTGTGTTTTTCTTGACTCACTGAGTTATTGAAGACTTCCAGTGCCATATTAGATTGTGATGGCAATAGTTGGTGTTCTTACTTTTCCCAGGGGTACATTTCATTGGACTTTACAGAAAAACATATTAGTTTCACTCACTAATTTATTTTTTATACTGTCAGTTTGATTAACCTCTACTTTAAATTTTATTAATTTATTTCCTTTATTTTCATTGTGCATTTTTATTCCTTTTTCAGCTCTTTAAATTTTATACTTAGTTTATTCGTTTTATAATATATTTGCTTTCTAATATAAAATTTATATATTATTTAGAAATCTTTTAGAGAGCTATGTGTCAGAAATATTTTTTTTATTGAAGTATAATTGACATAACATTATATTCATTTCTGGCATATAACATAATGATTCGATATTTGTGTATATTGCAAAATGGTCACCACAATAACTAAACATATGTCACCATACATAGTTACAATTTTTTTCTTGTGATAAGGACTTTCAAGATCTACTCTCCTAACAATTTTCCAAGATATGCAATACAGTATTATTTATTACTGTCACCATGCTGCATATTACATTCATTTAATAACCGGAAGAAATCTCTTATTTATGGTAGGGTTTTGCTATATTGCTCACTGCTACTTAATGGGGTTATAACTCACATCAAGTTCTGGGGACAAGGGAAGATGATCCTGCACAAACTCTGTGACTCAGGGAACCATAGAAATACACATTATTTTCCATGTTAGTCATGAGTCTAAGCTTGTGATAAGTAAGCTTCACAGAACCCAATGGTCCCCATGGAATAAATGGACATCACTTACATTAGGAACAGTGAAGGGAGGGGTGGAATCGGAGTAAAAGACAAACCATGAGAGACTATGAACTCCAGGAAACAAACTGAGGGTTTTAGAGGGGAGGGGGTTGAGGGGATGGGTGAGCCTGGTGGTGGGTATCAAGGAGGGCACGTATTGTATGGAGCACTGGGTGATATATGCAAACAATGAATCATGGATCACTGCATCAAAAACTAATGATGTACTGAATGGTGACTAACATAACATAATTTAAAAGAAAAGGGAACAGTTATCCTTGGCGGAGGGTAAAAAATGAAAACAAAAACAGAAAAACCCCAAAGTAAAACAAAACAAAGTCTATTTCCATTTGGGGACTTTATTATGGCTGCTTATACCCCGGTGGCTGCATTTCTAGGTTTACTCTCTCATCTTTGTGGTCGTTTAAAGGTCAGGAAATTCTGTAGGGATCCTCAAAAAAAAAAAAAAGAACTTTTTAAAATTAATAAACACACACAAAATAAAAAACAGGAGACCAAAGAAGAACATCAACATGTAGACAAACCATACTTCTGTCAACTCCTTCTTCAGAGAAAACGTAAGCCTAAGGGATATTCTGTTGCTATAATAATTGACGCAGTGCCCTTAGCAATTCAGAAACATTGGGCAAGTTGGTCTCTGTGCTATCAAGCATGGAATTTAGATTTAGATTTGCTTTGGTAATGTCATCATTTTAGACAATGATTCAAAGGGAATCATAAGAACGTATCTTCCAGACATTCATGTGAGGTGACTGGGGAGTTTACAGTAAGACTCTAAAGCCTGTTGGTGATGTGGATGGAACTACAGGGTATTATGCTAAGTGAAATAAGTCAATCAGAAAAAGACAATTATTCTATGATCTCACACATATGTGGAATTTAAGAAACAAAACAGAGGATCATAGGGAAAGGGAAGGAAAAATAAAACAAGAGGAAATCAGACAGAGAGATAAATCATCAAGACTTAATCGTAGGAAACAAGTTGAGGGTTGCTGGAGGGGACCGGGGAATGTGGTAATGGGGTGATGGGCATTAAGGAGGGCACATGATGTAATGTGCACTGGGTGTTACATAAGACTGATGAATCACTGACCTCTATCTCCAAAATTATTAATATACTATATGTTAATTAGTTGAATTTAAATTAAAAATAAATAAAGCCTGTTGGAGAATTCCTGATACAAAATTTCTTGTTGGCAATCAGTGACTATGCAGTACTCCTGTCTTCCCTACCATTATATTTAGTGAGTTTTACCAATGCTGTAACAAATCAAGGAATTATGTGGATGGATTTCAAGTGAAGGTAGTGCCTTTTACCAGTAAGTCTTTCAAAATCCCAAACAGTAACACCTAAAATGATTATGGTGGACAAATCACGAGAAAAGTAGAATTCTGGGTGCCTCTCTATTAGACTTCTAAATTTTATTCCAAGGAGTCCTATGTATTAAAAAGTGAACCCTGAATGTGAACTGTCTCAGTCTCCACCCTCTTTTGTACCTCAGTGGTTTGGGGAAGCCTAATCATAGGCCTGCTGCTAATGAAGATGGGGTAGCTTGGATCCCAGAAGACTAGAGCAAGGAGGCATGGACAGAACTTCCATTCTACTGAAAAGTAGTTTTACCTCCAATATCTAGCCCGGGAACAGAACTGTTCTACAAGGGTCCTCTTCATGGCAGTGGTGGCTGAAGACAGCGAAGTGAAAATGGGTCAGAAGAATTTTTCCACCTGTACGTAGGAATATGTCTTGTTCAGGGATCTCAAAAGCGCAAAGAGGAGACTCGATTAAGGCAGGCTCCAATGTGAGACTGTTCTTCAGACACCCAGCCTCTGCCACCTCAGCATTCTCATCTGAGAAGCCAGGAACTTCAGGACACACAGCAGTATTTATAAATATCTTTCCCTGTCCTCGTACCTATTTACACGTAAGAATATAATGACAAACAGAAGGACACATGGACTCTGTTTCATAGCATAACATAACCATAAAATAATGTGACTCTCTCTTAATTGCATTATAAGTGAGTCTTGGGGCCATTGACTTATATACAGTAACGCCTGTTGCTATGAAATGCCTATACATATGCAGTTCATGAGTAGTCTAGCTTCAAAGTCTGGTAAGAGCCATGACTCCCCTTACCCGTGGAGGCCAGAAACTTGCAAAGACAATAAACCTTGACTGCTGCTCCAGGCTAACTCGCTGCGGCCAAGGCACAGGGTTTACGTGTCACCTGGGCCTCTGCCAGCCCATTAGTCATTATGTATTCTGCCCCAGTGGTGCATTCGAAATAGAAAGGACTCTGGATATGCTCAGGGGGAAGAAAAAGAAACACCAGTTTTTATTCGGCGGGGTTAAATTTTTTTGGCCCTTCCCTTGCTGGGAAAGTTATATTTAAAACAAAACCTGAAATCCTTGTTAGCCAACATTCAGAGTCACTTTTCCTGTAAAAGTATGCAGCGGTTATTAACAACTACTCAAGTGTGCAGTGGTTATTAACAACTGAGAAAGATGAAAGCCAAAGGCAATGGGATAGTTAAGGACAAAGATGGCAGATGTCACTGGTAGAACAACCTCCTCAAATCATCTGCTCACCTTTTTCCCTTCTTACTCATCTCTGTACCTTCAAGAGCCTTTCACCCCACTAGCCCATCTGCCAATCAACACCATAATACGCTGTCCTGTGTACCACCTACTGCGTAATCGCCCAGAGAATCTGGGATTGTATTTTTGAGGACAATATCTTTCTCTAAGTGGTAAACCATAGATAAACAGCATCTCTGCTCCAGATACAATAATAAAAAACAGCTGACCTTTTTTTAAAAAAAAAAAAGCCTATTTGGTTTGATCTCCAAACAATGGCTTGATGTGCTTAGCAATTGAGTCAATCAAGTTGAGATATCTATAAGGCTAAAAGCAGTCAACTGAGTGTATAAATCAATGGTGTTTATACTGATCATTACAGTCACTGCTTAATCAGTAAGTAAAACCAACATACAAATAGGAATCTGCAAATGTGGTTCAATGTGATTTTTGTTACATGTGGTAAACAGCAATTTTTTAGCTACAAATGACAAACACACATTTCAAATGAAGTGTTCACAGAAATAGGAATTTCTTCTGCTAAAAATGCAGGGGTGTACTAACTTCAAGCAGAGTAGGACCAGGGGCCCAATGTCTTAGTCTAGTTTCTATTTGCAGGTTATTCTCTCCAACACAAGAGAGCTTTCTGTGAATTGAAAAGATAACCACACTCTAAAGAAAATTGTTTTAAAAATATGAATAGTGCCAACACTGAGAATATCTGACACAGAGAAAACTTACACACAATTACACTGTCAGTAATAAACGTTTTTATGCAAGTATTTGTTATTAGTTCAAAAGTTATCTCAAAACTGAAAATGTGTGTGATAAGTAGCTCTTTTCTCTTTATTATTTTTTGTTTATTAACTTCACATTCTGCAACATTATTAAAACCACTGTATCTTAGTTGATACAGACATTTTTGCAACAAAATGAATAAAGTGATGTATAGCAAATGCTAATCTGGACATATTTCTCCCCTATGAAAACCATTAAGTGGTTCTTCCTCAATCCTAGAATTAAGACCAAGCTGGTTACTTTGGTATGCAGGGCTTTCCATAACCAACGCATGACTATCTCAACTTCCTGCTCAGCCAGAATAATAATGGAAAAATAAAATGAAATAAGAAGATGGCCACATACGTCTCCTTCTTATGTCATTCTTATAAATTTCAATGCTACAGAAAAAGAGGCATCCTTCAATCTCTAGCATCCATGTAACACGTCTTTGGGAGGATTCTTAATGTCTTCTTTGTGTTACCCTCTCCTCTTTAAACTAATCCCCTTGGACGTAGGGATGGCACTGTTGCTTGGTCCAGGCTGGGTCCTTGCCTAACTCTTTGTTCTAGTGCGAGGAGAATACAGAACACATGCTGAACTGCCTCTGCCAACCAGGACTAATGTCTGCCAACACAAAGGCCAATTTTAGTAATGCTTTGTACTCTCACTACTCTGATTTTAGACCAGCTCGGGCCAAAGATAGTCTCTTTCTTGCAGCACCAAGGAGGCTTGTCCAGAAATTAAATTACTGGTCCCAGGCTACAGTTAGTGCGACAAAGGCAGAAACCCAGGAACTAGAGTAGGAGATTATAAATAGAGTCTGGAAGAACTGGAGAGGGGAGACAACCCAATACGCCATCTCCTCCCAAGCTTCTCCTGCCTGGCAATCCTTCTTGACAGTGGCAGTATTTAACCTCCCTTTAAGGAGCTCTCAATTGGCATTCAGACTGGGAGAAGGAACAGACTGCTAGGGAAGGGAACATCATAGGTAGGTAGCTCTACCCTGTGTACATGGAGTTATGGGTTGCTCTTAACAGATATAAGGGAGAGTGATGCTGGTTATGACAAAATAGGAAACACTGTTCATAAAAACCAACCAAAACAAGTATGATAAGCCTTTTAACCTATACCTGAATGTGGTCTACCTGTAGGAATTGGTTAAGCCTAGATACTAAAGCATTAGGTTCAAGAATATATTATCTGTTTTTTATAAAGTGATGGGCTATGGCTACAAAATCTGGTTGAAAATATTGTGCTAGAGATCTAATTTTACCTTTCAGGATTTTATTTTTCCTAATGAATGCCATTAAGTGACATAAAAAAAATAAATGAAGAGAGAATATTCACATAATTGTATACATCACACATTTTATAGATAAATACTTAGCAACAAGGAGATGTATGGGGTGATGTAAACCTACATATAAATGGCATTGTTCACTTGGTAATTTTCATTATTTTGT
Organism: Ailurus styani; assembly: GCA_002007465.1. NCBI lineage: Eukaryota > Metazoa > Chordata > Mammalia > Carnivora > Ailuridae > Ailurus > Ailurus styani. The sequence continues at coordinate 298,796 of LNAC01000110.1, forward strand.
AGTTCAAATAAGATTGTTTAGATATCTTTATCTTAAAATTAGTAAGAATTAATCTGTAATGGAAATTTTAAAAATACACCAACAATCTAATTCTAATAACATCAGAATCTAAATCAAATGCTTTCACAATATGAAGCAGATGTTTAATCCAAGAGACCATGCCATCTGGGGTTCTCAATGTTATTTGAGCCACCAGAATCTCCTTAGGTTTTTCTATGGAAGGCAACTTCAGTATTATGAATTGATTCTTTAAAATTTAGTATATAGTAAAGTTAAAAGAAAGACATAGGACCAATTTTTATATAATTTAGCAAATTTTATGCTTTCTCAACAGAAAGAAGGAAATTCACTTTCAATTTTTCATAAAGAAACATATGCTACTTCTCTTTTATCAAAGGAACTTATAATGTGTAGGTGATAACTCTAAAAACTAATAAATGAAAAAATAAAAAGTCTGAATTTAGTGTTCTAAAAAAATAACACCCTGTTCTCATGGAATGCAGCCTCATATAAACCACCTCCCTGTTTCACTCCATTACCCCCGCTGAGCTCACTTTTCTGCATCACTTTCTCCTTTAAGAATTCATGAATCAAAAAAAAAAAGTAATAACTGTATGAATTATTTCATACAGCAAAAGCCCAAGTAAATATATTTTTGTACTTCGATCCTGACTTCAGAAATTTATCTTCTCAGATTCTTGCTTTTTTCATACTATAGAATAAAACTACTATATTGTGTACTGATTTTTAGTGTGGTATATCTGGTATACCTGGGTAAGAAGAGTAATAAGTAAACAAACAGCATGAATATATAAGAATTATGTATAATCAACTTCATTCCATTTTAAGTGGATGGAGACAACCTATCTTAAGCTACCGAAACTGATTTTTATGAGAGTGGAAAAAAATGTTTAGGAAGTATGTTCCAGCATAAAATATAGAGAATGGAGAAAAAGCAGTAGAAAGGAAAGAATGTGTTTTGAAGCTAACTACATCCAGGAACTACAAAAACAAATTTGCAAAATGAAAAGGAATACAGCAAATCTTTTTTCAGTTTTCACAGAATCTTTACTGACTTCTACCCTTTCTTTTAGGTCAGGCTTAATTTCTTTCAAACCCTGAGCTCATGAGTTCAAACCAATTTTCTGAGTTGGATCTGAGTCCTGTCTATCTATTTTGCCTGCCTATTTGTTTGGTGCATTTATATTTGGAAACCAGGAATTGAATCCACTGAAAATTTCCTAGGACATGAAAAATATTCTCAAAGACACCAGTAAATATATTGACTCAAAGACAGATACAAAACCATAGAGCTAAATGATGAGATTTCAAATTTCAAATTTAGGTGCCCCAAAGTGTCTTAACTGCTTCCAATTTACTATAAATAAGCAAAAGGATAGATCTATAGTTTAATGACTATACACATAGGTTATGACATGCAGCAGGTCATAATTCCCCAATACACTTTAACCAGGCCTTCTATTTTTTTTTAAAGAAAATATTTTCTTTTGTATTTTGGGGAAGGGGAACCCAATGAATTAAAATCAGCACTCAGGGATCTCTTATTAACTCTGGACCATTTGCTCAGCTCCTGCCCTCTGTCAGCCTCTATGAGAGCTTTAGGGGCTCTCAGGGAAGTTTATTCAACTGCTTCTCATCACATCCACCCACACAGATTTACATGCAAAGAGCTCAGGATGTCCAGAACGTGGACTTTGAAAGCAAAAAGGAAGAGAGAAAGGTGGGGGCGGGGGTGGGGGGGTGGCGTGGTGGTGGAAGAGCAGAAAAAGACATTTTGAAATGTGTGCCTTCCAAGCCATGTGTAATAACTGCAGCCTTTTACACAGGCCATTTTACAAAATTATTAGCTGTTACAAAGCAGTTGTGTCGTCATCGTTGGAGTATGCTGAGCTCACCAGGACACATCACGCTTTTCAAAGCAAAAGAGAGAGAGAGGCAGGAAATAACTGCTATTCTTTTGTTTTTTTTCTAATTTCCTGAAATGTGATGATAAATTAAGGTGACCGTAGGTACAAAGGGGTCCCCAGTGAGATGGGTTTCTTAGAATATTGCTCATAGTGGCACTTCTGTGTCACCCACCTTGGAGGGATTCTCGGCACCACTTGCTCACATTCCTGTTCGCATCTCAGCCTCATCTTAAATCAACTTTTCTTTCCTATTTCAGCCTTTTGAAGTGGGGGGGGGAACTTTAATAAAATTTAAGAGAAAATGTATAAAATTAAAAGATGCCAGAGAAGAATCTTTCATCCTCATGGTGTCTGCCTTGCTTATAGATTTCTTTTGATATTCAATTGTCACCTCCCCAGTCCCTTCCTTTAGAAAGGAAGCATCTGATAAAGTTTCTTCTTTAAAAGCAGTAGTGTTCTGACTATGTGCGCAGACACTCTGGTAGGAATCACTGGGCCGGAGACAGTATAGGACGGAGAGGAAACCCATCTGCAGACAGGCAAGCACATGTAAGGTAGCCTCACATCAGAACTTCACTCAACAGCTGCCAGCATGAACCCCTCTCAGGAATCAGAGTGGGGAACTCAGAGCAAGAGTCCTTGAGTACTGGAACTCAAGAGTTACACAGGGAACTGAAGAGAAAAGATATACAGAAAGGAGAGACAGAAAGAATAGCCAACTTCTTCTTATCTGCTAAAAGAAGGTAATAATAATAATAATAATAATAATAATAATAATAATAATAATATTGAAAAAAACAGCATGAGGCCTCTGAATAATCTTTCATTTATTAAAATGTTTTCTGGATGCCAGTCTTCCTCTGAGCAGGAGCAGGCTTACTTACCACGGCTGGGAAACCTATTTTTCTCCATAAATCCTTATAACTCCCAGACTGGAATTACTTTGAGTGGTTGCTGTTATACGCAACTAAACAATCTAACTAACACCAGGGGTCAGTAAAGATTTTGTAGTTTGCATGAGTGAGACTTTGTGAATTTATGTACAGTGAGATCGATGATTAGGAATCTCGTCCACTAAACTATGGGGCAACAAACAATTTAACAATATACTCAAGTATCTACAATTTCAGGTTTCTCCCTTACTTTTGAGGATTTATCTAACTGCTCTTACTAGAAATCTAAATGTCATCCTTGATCCTCCTTTCCTCTCATTTTCCAGTCACCAAAACCTGATGATTTGCCTTTGAAATTACATCTTAAGACCTTCTACCAGCCCTGCAGTCCTTCAGCCTGACCTTAGTGATGCTGACTTCAGGTATGAAAACTGCCTTCTAACTGATCACCATGATGTTTCCGACCTGAATTGTTTTCACTCTGAAACACCTTCATTCAAATCAGTCATTGCTTAAAAGATTGCTATTTCATTTCACTTCTTTTAAGATAAGGGCAAAATCCCCCAGCATAGTCATCCAGACTCAAAGAGCTGGTTTCCAGAACTATCACTCCAGCCTTTGACACCAAAGTGCCCTATTTCTACTCCCCAGTTGTCAAACTGTTCTCTTTTCAACCAGAAGGTCTTTGGTCCCATCCTCTCCCTTTAGCTGAAACCTTGCCTCCCATCCAAATACCTCTACTCCCACTGCATTCACCTGGCCTAATTCTTTACGGCAATGGCGGTTTTTGAGTCCTTATTCAAAATTCACTTCTTCAGGGGAACTTTTCCTGACCCTACATTATAGATCAGGTTCTTCTGTTGTGTGATTTGAAAACATCCCGTATTATTCATGCAGCATTTGCCACATTTGTGACTATGCGGTCATTTAGGATATCCATCAGTCTTAGAGGCTCACCCTTCCTTTAATATGCATAACAGAATTTAGTTTCTGACTTTTAAGATTATGTGAAAATTGTTAGATATATTCTCCAAACCTCAAGTAGGTTTGAGGCAGTTGAATGTGAAATATAGGTGACGTAATATTAACATTGACTTGTGGGGCTTCTTTCATATTTAATAATTCAATTCTATAGATGTTGTGAAATTTTTAAGCACCATAAAATTTAAATTCTTTGAATTTTGTCATAATATCATGCATGTAAGAACTGGTCAAGAAAGAGACTAGGAGTTGGCAGGTTGGTGGGTTGGCGGGGGTGGGGGGGATTTAAAATGTTCATAAATTTTGGAAGTGTCTGATGTTAATTTCACTTTTCCTGTAAATATATGGTAATATTTTATGTATATATATGATATATACAATATTATATAATATTATATTATATTATTTTAATATTTTACTATTATATTATGTTATATATATTATATATATACACACACACACATATATAATATGCCACCATGATGACAGATAAATCTCACTTCCCCAATAATAAGATCTCAAAGAAGAATTTTGAGACAGACTAAAAGTCACTGGAGAGGGACAACCATTTGATGATAAGGAAGGAAAAAGGCTCACTCAGAGGCAAACAAACAAAAGCATCACCTAATTAAAAGCACACAGGCATGTACTTCTGAAAGGCAAAGTTTAAGTACTCAATGAAAGTTGGGTACATGCAAATGCCAGCTTGAAGAGACATGCCTTTTTATTTTTTATAATATTTCATTTATTTATTTGAGAGAGAGAGGGCACAAATGGTGGAGTGGGGCAGGGAAGGGTTGAGGGAGAGGAAGAAGCAGACTCCCCGTTGAGCAAGGTGTCTAGTGCGGAGCTCTATCCCAGGACCTGGAGATCATGACCTGAGCCAAATGGAGACACTTAACCAAATGAGCCACCCAGACACCCCAAGACATGCCTTTTTTCCCCTCTTCCTTATTATTTTTTTTATTATTATTTTATGTTAGTCACCATGAAGTACATCATTAGTTTTTGATGTAGTGTTCCATGATTCGTTGTTTGTGTCTAACACCCAGTGCTCCATGCAATCTGTACCCTCCTTAATATCCATCACCAGGTTAACCCATCACTCCACACCCCTCCCCTCTGCAACCCTCAGTTTGTTTCCAAGAGTCCACAGTCTCTCATGGTTTGTCTCCCTCTCTGATTTCCCCTTCCCTTCATTTTTCCCTTCCTTCTCCTAATGTCCTCCATGCTATTCCTTATGTTCTACAAATAGGTGAAACCATATGATAATTGACTTTCTATTCTTGACTTATTTCACTCAGCATAATCTCCTCCAGTCCCATCCATGTTGATGCAAAAGTTGGTATTCATCGTTTCTGATGGCTGAGTAATATTCCATTTTTTTGGTTTATTTATTTATTTATTTGTTTATTTATTTATTTATTTATTTGACACAGAGAGAGAGATTACAAGTAGGCAGAGAGGTAGGCAGAGAAAGGAGAGAGGAGGAAGCAGGCTCCCCGCTGAGCAGAGAGCCCGATGTGGGCCTCGATCCCAGGACCCTGGGATCATGACCTGAGCCGAAGGCAGAGGCTTTAACCCACTGAGCCACCCAGGCGCCCTGAGTAATATTCCATTGTATATATGGACCACTTCTTCTTTATCCATTCGTCTGTTGAAGGGCAACTTGGCTATTTCCACAGCTGACTGTTGTGGACACTGCTGCTATGAACGTTGGGGTGCATATGGCCCTTCTTTTCACTATATCTGTATCTTTGGGGTAAATACCCAGTACTACAGTTGCTGGGTCACAGGGTAGCTCTATTTTTAATTTTTTGAGGAAACTCCACACTGTTTTCCGAAGTGGCTGCACCAGCTTGCATTCCCACCAACAGTGTAAGAGGATTCCCCTTTCTCCACAACCTCTCCAATATTTGTTGTTTCTTGCTTTGTCAATTTTTGCCATTCTAACTGGTGTAAGGTGGTATCTCAATGTGGTTTTGATTTTAACTTCCCTGATGGCTAATGATGATGAACATTTTTTCATGTGTCTGTTAGCCATTTGTAAAGACACGCCTTTTTAAATGAAGCTGACTCAAGTGTAGCACAATAATAGCTGACTGCAAATTTGGGAGACAAATATCATATGCTATAAAAAGCAGAAAAATAGTCAAGTATGTAACAAAAATTGATCACACAAAGATAATCAACATCAGTAGGTGTCTGAAGATTTTGACTACAATTGAGCCCTTATTTGGAAAAATCAGCCCATGTTTCAAAAGTAAGATCCTTTTCCATTATTCTGTATACTGTGTTCTAGAATTTCTGACTAGGTAATTTTCCTCTTGAGTATTTTCCAGCATCTCTCCATGTTGTTGCATATTTCCCTTGCTCTGTCTCCTTTTCTCTTTTGGGTCCCTAAGTTGCCGCTTTGCAGTCAGCCTCAGAAAATTCAAACTTTTCCAACTTTAATGAATTAAGCAATTTATTTTTAACTTTGGGTATACCTAGTTTATCCCAGTCAACCTCCTCATGACACTCTCTTCGAGTGTCTAGAAAAATCTATCAAGACAATTTCTTAACTAAGAACAGTTATCTCCCGTCCTTTTCCAATCCATACTACCCACATGGATAACCACTATCATGACTTGTAACAGCTTATTTTATTTTCTTTATTTATCTTATTTTATTTATGTTTCTTATATACGTTTTATCTAAACAGAATTTTTATGTGACTACTGAGGCAATTTCTGTTTTTCAGTGTTTTAAGTGTAAAATTTCAAATTATTGTATCTTGGCATATCCACACATTTATTGTAGCTTTACTATTAATATTTTGTTTTTTTTCTCTGTTTACTTGAAATTTTACTTTTACTGATATAAACTATAACAATGACTCTATATTTTTTAAGAGATTGCAAAATAAAGTAAATGATGAAATGTGAAAAAAAAGAACAGTTATCTCCCACAGAATAATAAGCTTTCCATCAACATTTTTTCTTGTGACTATATTTGTATGATTGTTCATTGTTGTTGTTTTTAGATGTCTCTCTTCTCCACTGGCTATAAGCTCTGTGAGGGCAGGAGCCATATCCGTTTTCTCCTTTTCTGAATCTCCAAAACGTAGCAGGCAAGAATAAAATAAGAGCTCCATATATATTTCTTTGATGAATGAATTAATATGTGTTGATACATACATCTTCTTAGCACAGTTTGAGAGGTATCGCTGACAACTTTCTGGAGAATCGCCCCTCCCCCCAAGCATATTTTAGAATATGAATACTAGCATGCAATGATAATGCTCCTTTTGAGTGCAGAGTATATGGGGATGATGTTTTATTNCAGGCAAGAATAAAATAAGAGCTCCATATATATTTCTTTGATGAATGAATTAATATGTGTTGATACATACATCTTCTTAGCACAGTTTGAGAGGTATCGCTGACAACTTTCTGGAGAATCGCCCCTCCCCCCAAGCATATTTTAGAATATGAATACTAGCATGCAATGATAATGCTCCTTTTGACTGCAGAGTATATGGGGATGATGTTTTAAAGTAGTCACCCACTGCCTAGACCCTGGGACAGAGTCAGAAGTAGCAAGATGATCATAGCAAAGCTAGATAAGCTGAAAAGCTCACACTGAAGTGGACAAGGCCCACAGTGGTATAAAGAACATTCCCACATAATGATACACATGGTTGTCCCTGCTTTGTACCTACGTGTCGGGATTGCCTGATCTCACTGCACTGCCTCAATGAACAGCTTATCCACTGACAAAAGCAACCACCAAAAATGTGAAAATTCAATAGTGTCATCTCCATTTTACATACGAAGAAACACAGCTTGGAAGTTAAGAAACTTAGGACAGACCTAGCTGACAACAGGGGGAACTGGAATCTGAGTCCCAGTGGGTCTGTCCTTTTCCTTCCACTTCATGCTCTAGACCATTTACACCTGGTCAGAAATATGGGAAGGGACAAATCAATGTATATAAATGAAGATGCTGATTTTTTTCTAACAACATCTGTTTGATCAAGGAAATATCACTAAATATTTCCCTTAAGTTAGTCTGGGCAGTTTTACTGTGAAGAGGTTTCTAATCCAAAAGTTTGTTCACAATCAAATGATGGACAAAACTGTTTGCTAAATGTTTCTGTATGCTTGCTGCTTTATTGTGATGTTTTGTAAATTAGAACTGCAGCTCCCCCAAGAAGGTTTCTCATCAAGGATCTTCTGCACACTGAAGATACCATGAGTTTAAAATAAAATATGCACTGTTTCTTAAATTAGAAAACCAGAAATTCAAAAGGGATTTATTTAAGTTTTGGCCTAGACACTTAGTCAGTTGAAAACATTCCAAAAATCATTTAAATATAGCCTTAAATCCTCAATTATCTGAATATCTAGGTACAGTGTTCTTTTTATTGCTTGGTGTTTATTTCTTTTTTTGTTTTTTTACTATATCTAGAAATTTTCCCCGCCACCCATTTTATTCTTTGGAACTGAGATGCTTCTTAAAAGTACACCTTAATAAACACGCTATTAAAACAGAACAAGTGATTAAAATTTAAAAAGCTCTGTGGCCAGTGTATTATTGTATCTGTTTGTATCCAGGCTGCCACACATGTTTCCCCCACATTAGAAATGATCTCTCAGGTGTGTTGTTGTGGCTTGTTTTTAATTCTGTCCAAGTTTTCTAAGCATGTTATTTACCTTGTTTCAAATGTCACTGGTATAATGACAGAAAATGTCCAATATTGGCAATTACAAGTTAGGTTCAAATATGAATAACACATGACTTCCAACAAGCCAAAGCCTTGTATCTCATTTCACGTGGGCAGTATTTCCTCTCTTCTGTTTTCACTGGACACTTGCCTGCTTTCACAGTACCATACACCACACATCCTGTTTATTAGTTTAAAGGAGTTTAACAAGGGAATTTATTTTAGGTTTTTCTCTGTCCACCAAAGTGCAATTTACTACTCATAAAAAGTGGTTTCCCAGTGTGCTCACATTGGACCTCATTATGACTTCTTCTGTAACACTGCATTTGATGTTCAGTCACCTTTCTTACCATCATCCATGCTAACTTTCCTTTCATGAATATTACCCAGTAGCAATTTACTTGTCAATTTGATTTAGCGCTTAAAAAACCGTTCTCTCCACTTCTTGAGAATTCAAAGTATTTTTTTCAATTGTACATTTTGCTTATCATGCTCTTCAAAAGAACCCACTTGTACCCAATCCTAATGCAATGTATTACTTTGCATCCACTGTAAGAACTCTTACTTTAGATTTACGACTCTTAGCAAGATGGAGGGAACACATCTTGCTTTAATGTAATTTCAACATAGTCCCTCCAGGACTGCTTGAACAAACTAAATACCATTACACTGATGTTCTATTTACAGAAAAGGTCTTATTATTTAGCATTTATGTAAACTGCTTGCCTAGTTCCCTTAGAGACCCACCAATCCAAACTAAAATATGCCCTATCATTTTCCCTGATATTACCACCACCAAGCCTCTCATTAATGGGCCTGACATGCGTTGGTGTAAAGAGCACAGAACTCAAAGGACCAGCTCTGGTGACAGCCCACATGGCTAATACACCTCCCTGGAGCTTAGGGATTTTTTTTTTCTCTCTCGGAGCCAACCATACTCTCTGACATAGTGGCAATGCTGTTAAATTTTTCATCCAAGTGTCTTATCCTTTCGAAGTTTTCACAACTATGATTCCTGGCCCAAGACCATGTCCCCAAGAAGCAAATAATCTCTCTTAATCAAAATTAAAAAGTCCTGTCTTCAAACTCTTCAACATCCCCACTTCATACTAGAAGAATAGCTTCATTTGGCTCGCCACATGGAATGTTGCTTTCCTGGCTCCAAATATCATGAACACTAAATTCAATTACATAATGAACCATACGATGTGATCCTGCTGGAACACTATATGGGTCAGTGGGACTAAGCACAAATAGAATAATGAAAACCACAGTTAGTGTGCAATGCTCATTTGGGCTTGTTAGGAAGGCAGTCATGGGAGCTGTGGATACTATTAGAGTAACTCACGCTGATCTATTCTGATCCTACAAATGAGCTCTTGTAGAGTGCAAAGAATGATATACTCACTTTATCTTAGATGCAAAGAATATATAGGGATGCAAGGCAACAGGAAACGTTTAGCAGAGATCTCCCATACCAAACCTCCTTCTAGATCTCTGGCCTCTCTGGCTCGGCCCTCATGCCTCCTCGAACCAGCTTTTACCAGAAAGGCAGGGTTAAGAGTAACACTTTATGGTAACTATAGAGAGGAGCTTCCTGGAACTGCTTTCTCAAAAGGGAGTATTGTAACACAGATGCAGGATGGTGTAGTAGCTGAATAATGGAATCGGTTTGCCTGGGTTCAAACCATACATTTAGCAATTACTACCTGTGAGATTTGGGCCAAAATACCTCACCGGTCTAAACATGACGTTCCTCATTCAAAAGACAAATAATCCAGTCAAGAATTGAGAAGACATGAACAGGCATTTCTTCAAAGAAGACATCCAAATGGCCAAAAGATACATGAAAAAAATGCTCCATATCACTTGGCATCAGGGAGATACAAATCAAAACCACAATGAGACACCACCTCACACCAGTCAAAATGGCTAAAATTGACTAGACAGGAAATAGCAAATGTTGGCAAGGATGCGGAAAAAAGGAGAACTCTCTCACACTGTTGGTGGGAATGCAAGCTGGTGTAGCCACTCTGGAAAACAGCATGGAGGTTCCTCAAAAACCCTACGACCCAGCTACTGCACTACTAGGTATTTACCCCAAAGATAACAAAGTTGATCCAAAGGGGCACCTGCACCCCAGTGTTTGCTATACTGCTATAGTAATGTCCATAATCGTCAAACTGTGGCAGGGGCTGAGATGTCCATCAACAGATGAACGGAAAAAGAAGATGTGGTCCATATACACAAATAGAATATTACTCAGCCATCAGAAAGGATGAATACTTAGCATTTACATCGATGTAGATGGAACTGGAGGCTATCATGCTGAGAGAAAAAAGTCAATCAGAGAAAGACAATTGTCATATGGTTTCACTAATATGTGGAATGTAAGAAACAGCACAGAGGATCATAGGGGAAGGGAGGGAAAATTGAATGGGAAGTTATCAGAGAGGGAGAAAAACCATGAGAGACTCTTAACTATAGGAAACAAACTGAGGGTTGCTGGAATGGAGGTGGGGGGGCTGAGGTAATTAGGTGATAGGCATTAAGGTGGGCATGTGATAAGCACTAGGTGTTATATGCAACTGATGAATTGTTGAACTCTACATCTGAAACTAAGGGTGTACTATATGTTGGCTAATTGAATTTAAATAAAAAAATAAACACGAGGTTCCTTACTAGCATAATGGAAGTAATATTAAAAACACTTCCCTCAAAGGGTTCTTATGGAGATATTGACAGAAGGCAATTCAATTCAATTCAATCGCTAATTTTTAGTAAGCACTCGATTACTAAATTTAAATTTAAATTACTAGATTTAAATTGCTGTTGTCATTCAAGTTTTCATGAATAGCCTATTTCTACATAGCTATAGAAACCACCTCAGTTAGGGGGACCAATCATACTGGTTTATCAAGACTGAAAGGTTTCCTGGGCATTGGACTTGGAGACCGAATCTGGGGATGTCCTAGGCAAAACAGCGTGAATCAACCATCAAACCCCAAAGTCACCATGCTACCATGAAAGTCGCTTTTTTCCAATTAAAGTACTATCTCTATGACTTGTGTTCTTTGTACTTCCTAGCAAAAAGGGGTTTGGGAATGCAATTGTAATGAATACCACCAGCTGGGAAGAAATAAAAACGAAAGCATTCAAAGAGAAAGTTTAAAAATTCCACGAAGATAGAGTCCTTTTTCAGTGAAGAGAACTCTTAAGAAAGAGACAGAGACAGATTTTTTTTCCTCTACATACTAGATTTTTTACAATTGTCCTTTTGTTTCATTGTTAACAGAATGGTTGCTAACACAATCTCTCTGATGGAAGCAGAAATAAGATGCTGATGGGGCTGCTATTACTCTCTGCTCTTCAACCATATATGCAGGGAAAACTACTCATGATTATCTTTCTCCTATGGGTGGCCACAGAAGTTAAAAAAAAAAAATTAACTGCTCTGGAATGGAAGGTGGGAGTGAGAGAAGGAAGTGCTGTAAAAGACATCTGTCTAAGGCTGATCTTTGGGGAAACTGGGGGAATTTGTTCTCTGTTTTGTTTTGTTTTTGCTTCCTACCACTATTTAGTTTTTATTATTATTATTAGTTATTAAACTGTTAGGATTACTAAACTGTTTGTTAGGATTGTGACACCCTCAAAAGGCAATTTCATGAAAAGATTTGAGCATACAATACAAAGAATACCCTTTTCCTATGTTTGTCAGAATGAAAGATTTCCTGGTTTTCTTCTCTCTAGTTAGTCCTCCACCTCTGGAAAGGCCCCTGAATCCCCCACATTCATCCCTGATTTAGCCTACAAGATAAACCACAACAGTTACCTCTTAATGGTGTGTGAACAGAACTCACTTACAAAGCTGGAGAGACACTGAGTTCTTTCTTGCATATGGCCAAATGCCATTTTACATACCTTAATAATTCTATTTGTCATATCATTATGTCAGACATAGATGTGCTAATGAAATTGAAAATAACTCTTAAGCAAAGAATCTCTTTCTTAATCAACATGTGACATTTTTCACTTTAAAAATATTTAGCAAGTAACTTACAGTAATAATTATACATAGCGATCATGTTGCAGAAAATAGAATTGCTTTTCATGTAGTATCTCATATTATCTAATTTATTCCTCACGACTATGCAGAAGGTACTGAAAACTCTTCCAGACAGATGAGAAAACAGGGGCCACAAAGAAAAAATATTTTACCCAAGTCTCACTGATAGGAATTAGCAGAATCTGGCTTTGAAATCAAGTTTGACTGCTTCTAACACCACAATCTCACCCACACATTACAGTTTCCTGCTACTTAAAAGCATCTGTGCTAGATACAGTCATAGACAAATAACACAGTGTCCTCAACAAGAGTAAAGCCTTTAAGTAAGGCAAAACACCATCACTGGAAAATAGGAGAGTTTGGACAAAGAACTTAATGTTACTGAGCCTTAGTATACTTGCTTAGATCTTGAGAATAGTAATATCCAATACAAGGGTGTTGTTTGGATACAAAAAGGATGCATGTAAATTAAAACAGAGGTTCAATGCCTGTAACGATGATATTTGGGCCCCATGGTCCAATCCCAGGTACTCCCAGATGATCAGTTTATGCAGGTATAGAGCTCCTTCCCATCATCTCAGCAGACAGGAGGGCTCTTCTTCAGCTTTCTGGCTGTCCTAAGGAACATCCAATGGAAATTAATCTAATGGAAAAGCAGGCCTATGGCAAAGCAAAGACTCTAGGAAATGAGTGAATGTCAACTCCTAGAAAAAGAAAGTAGATAGAGGAGTGGTGTATTGGTGAGGATGTTGATCCAGAAAGATCTCACTCACATGAAGACAGGACAGGCACTTGACTCCCGGCCATTCTGATCCCAAACTCTCCAAAAGTGTCCCTGTTCTGCACTTTGGCAGACTCTCCTCGTTCCCTGAGCAAGGACCCTGACCATAAGCCTCCATTCCCAGTGTGTGGCCTTATACACATAGGTTACCTTCTCTCTTGTTTCTGTCACCTGTTCAATCCCATTTACTCTCTATGCTCCTTTCTCTTTTCCTCTCATCTAACTGAGAGTGCCCATCATTTCCTCAGTGCCCATCAGAATGGCCTCTAAAACTCCTTAAAACATGGGTTCAAACTGACTATCAGACAATTAGTTCCCTTTTCCTTATATCCTACTATACATTTCAATGTCTTTTCCTTTTATCCCACTCTACTCCATTTGTCCAATGGGTATAATCTAAATTACATAAATATAAATTATAAATTACAGAACCCAAATTATATAAATCATCTGTCTGACAATTTCCCAAGTCTACCAGAGCTGCAAAAAATCTCTTGATCCACTGGGATCTACCAGCCTTTTGGCTAGTAGCCTTTTGAGTAAAATTTCTTCACAATGTGTAAAACTTTTTTATTTTTTTTTAATTTTATTTTTATTCTTTGCCCAAGGGGTACAGGTCTGTGAATCATCAGGCTTAACATCTTTCACAGCACTCACCAAAGCACAAACCCTCCCCAATGTCCACAACCCATCCACCCTATCCCTACCCTCCCACCCCCCAGTAACCCTCAGTTTGTGTAAAACTTTTTATTATAATTATTTGCTTATATGTCTTGGTCCTTAAGAGAATATAAATGCCTTAAGGAATAAATCATGCCACAGTTAACTCTATCTCAGCACTGTCTGCCAAGGGAAAATGTTAAGGGATCTCCTTTCTTCTTTCTTTTTTATTTTTTAAAGATTTTATTTATGGGACACCTGGGTGGCTCAGTCAGTTAAGTGACTTCGGCTCAGGTCATGATCTCAAGGTCCTGGGATCCAGTGCCTCAATGGGTTCCTTGCTCAGCAGGGAAATTGCTTCTCCCTCTGCCGACCGCTCCCCCTGCTTGTGCTCTCTCTCTCTTTCTCTCTTCGACAAATAAATAAGTAAAATCTTTTTTAAAGAAGATTTGAGAGACAGCGAGGAAGAGAGAGCATGAGTGGAGGAGAAAATAACTGCAGGATATATGCAAAAGGAAATGAGAAAGGAATTTAAATATTTTACTATAAAAAATCAACTGAACACAAATTAAGGTAATAATGTAGGGAATGAAGAACAGAAAAAGCTATAAGACATGGCAAATAATAGTAAAATGACAGAAGTAAGTCTTTATGAGTAATTTTTTTTTCTGAAGATTGATTTATTTTTGAGAGAAAGAGAGAGAGAAATAGGTGAAATGGAGAGATACAGGCTTCCAGTTATGGAATGAGTAAGTCTTGGGAATAAAAAGCACAGCATAAGGCATACAGTCAATGATATTGTAATACCAGTGTAACGGGACAGACAGTAGCTACACTTGTGGTGAGCACAGCATAAAGTATAAACTTGTCAAATCATTAAGTTGTACACCTGAAACTAATGTAGCATCATGGGCCAACCATACTCAAATAAAAAGACAGAGATTGGAAGAATAGATTAAAATTAAAATTTAAAAAAGACATAATTCAACTGTATATCGTCTATCAAAAACTTACCTTAGATCCAAAGACACATATAAGTTAAAAGCAAAAGGAGGGAAAAAGATACTGCATGCAAATAAAAAACAAAAAAGGGGGTGGGATGATTAAACTAATAACAGACAAAATAAACTTTAAATCAAAAATGCATACAAGAAACACAGAAGGACATGACATATCTTTTTAACTTTCAATACAGGAAGAAGATGTTGCAAATGTAAACATTTCCTATAACAGACTATCAAAATATACAAATTAACAACACTGAAGGGTGAAACAGACAGTTCTACTATCATAGATAGAGATTTCAATACCCCATTCTCAATAATAGCTAGAAAAACCAGACATAAGGTAAGTAATAAAAAAGAGGACTTGACAACACAATAAACCAGCTAGATCTGACAGACACATAAAGAACACTCTATCCAATAACAACCGAATACATAGTCTTCTCAAGTGCACGTCAGACGTTTTCCAGGAGAGACATATGTTAGGCTACGAGGTAAATCTGAATAGTTTTTAAAAAACAGACATGGTAAAAGAATCTTCACTGACCATGATGCAGTTAGAAGTCAACAACAACAACAAAGAAACTGAAAAATTTACAAAATTGTGGAAATTAAACAACACACTTTCAAACAGTGAATATATCAAAGAAGAAATGACAAGAAAAATTACAAGATTCTTAGAGCTGAATGAAAACAAAAACACAACATACCAAAACTATGGAATGGAGTGAAAGTGGGCTAAGGGAAATTTACAGCTATAAACGCTTACATTGATCTCAAATCAATCACTTAATTTTATAACTTGTGGAACTAGAAAAAGGAGAAAAAGTAAACCAAAGCTAATGGAAGGAAGGAAATAAAAGATTAGAGCAGGAATAAATGAAGTGGCGATGAGAAAACAATAGAGAAAATCCATAAAACCAGAACATGGTTCTTGGAAAAGATCAACAAAATTGATAAAACTTTAGTTAGATGGATGAAGAAGAAAAGAGAAGATTCAAAATGTTAAAATCAGAAGTAAAAGTGTGGACATTACTACTGATTTTGTGGGGGAAAAAAATATTCTACAAGAGTAATAGGAGTAAATTGCACACCAACAAGGCAACTTAGATGAAATGGACAAATACTTAGAAACACAAAACCTAGCAAGACTAAATCACAAATTGAAAACATAAATATATCTATAACTGATGAGGAGATTTAATCAGCAATTAAAAAAAAGCTCTCTCAAAAATAAATAAATCTTCATTCCTTCCCAACGTAGCACAGTTAACATCACCAAGCTGAACCTGCCGCAGCTAGAAATGCTCAAGAACCAGCTGGACCAGGAAGTACAGTTCCTGTTTACGGCCACTGCCCAGCTCAAGGTGGTACAGAGCAAGTATGTGGAAGCCAAGGACTGTCTGAACGTGCTGGACAAGAACAACGAGGGGAAAGAATTACTCGTCCCACTGACGAGGTCTATGTATGTCCCTGGGAAGCTACATAATGTGGAACATGCACTCATCGATGCGGGAACAGGCTACTGTTACTGCTAGCTGAAAAGACAGCTGAGGATGCCAAGGACTTTTTCAAGAGGAAGATAGACTTCTTTACCAAGCAAATGGAGAAAATCCAGTCATCTCTGCAGGAGAAGCAAGCCATGAAACAGGCTGTCATGGAGATGATGAGCCAGAAAATTCAGCAGCTCAGAGCCCTGGGTGCAACTCAGGCTACGGCCAAGGCCTGAGAGCTTGTTTCGGAAATGGGGCAGAGGGACCCTGCTTCAGGAGCTCGGGACTTTGTGGGCGTTGCTTCCTGGGTTCCAGGAAAAGACCGGTCTTAGGTTTCGTGCTAATAAATGTTTCACTGGTCAAATAAATAAATAAATAAATAAATAAAATATAAATAAATAGATAAATCTTCAGAAAAAAATAATTACTGATAAGGAGAGACTTATTTCTTTCATTTTGCTAAAAAAAAATCTCACAACAAAAAGACTTGGACTTGATGGCTTCAATGTGAATTCTACAGAACACCTAAAGATTGAATATGGGTTCTCAAACTTTTCCCAAAAAATGAAGATGGGGGAACAATTCTAACTCATTCTTTGAGGCTGGCATTTCTCTGATACTAAAGTCAAAGATACCACCAGAAAACTAGACTTTTATGTCTAATGAACACTGACACAAAAACTCTGAACAAAATACTAGCAAACCAAATTCAGCAGCATATTAAAAGGATTATTCACCACGACAAAGTGGAATTTATACCTAGAATACAAGAATGGTTCAATATACAAAATTCAATCAACACCACATTAACAGAATGAAGGAAAAAAGTCACACCATCATTTCAATCAATGCAGAAAAACCACTTAGCAAAATTCGACACCATTACATGACAGATACACCCAACTAAGGAGGAATTAAAGGAACCTACCTCGACGTAACAAAAGCATTCATAAAATATGGGAAAAACCTACAGGAAATAACTACATCCAATGGTGAAGGACTAAGTTTTTCTTCTGAGATCAGGAACAAGACAAGGATGCCCGTTTTTGTTACCCCTTTTCCACACAGAACTGAAGTTCTAACCAGAATAATCAGAGAATAAAAAGAAATAAAAGGCATCCAATTTGGAAACAAAGAAGTAAAATTATCTGTTTGCAGATGATATAATCTCATATGTAGAAAATCCTAAAGATTCCTTTAAAAAAATGTTGGAATGGTAAATGGATTCAGCGAAGCAGCAGGATCCAAAGTCAACACACAAAATCAAGCATTTCTGTACACTAAAGATGAATAATCTGAAAAGGAAATGAACAAATCAATTCTATTTACAACAGCATTATAAAAAATAAAACACTTAAGAATTAACTAACTTGGGGTGCCTGGGTGTCTCAGTCAGTTAAGTGTCTGCCTTCAGCTCAGGTCTTTATCTCGGGGTCCCGGGATAAATCGGGCTGCATGCTCAGTGGAAAGCCTGTCTCCCTTTCTCTCTGATTGCCACTCTGCCTACTTGTGTTCTCTCTCTATCTCTCTAAATAAATAAATAAAATCTTAAATAAATAAATAAATAAATAAACAAAATCTTTAAAAAAAAGAATTAACTAAGGGGTGAAAGCCTTGTACAATGAAAACTACAAAACCCTTCTGAATGAAATGAAACATAATAAATGGAAACACATCCCATGTTCATAAACTGGAAAACAGTATGGCAGTTCCTCACAAAGTTAAATGATGCAAAATTAAATATAATATAGCAATTCCCTTATAAGTATTGACCCCCCAAAAGTGAAAGCAGTGTCTTGAAGAGATATTTGTATGCCCATGTTCACAGAAGCATCATTCACAAGAGATAAAATGTGGAAGCAAGCCAAATATCCATCAGTGGATGAATGCATAAGCAAAATAAATACATATATTTACAAGTAAATGTGATTCAGCCTTAAAAAAGAAGGAAGTTCTACACATGCTACAGTAGGGATGAACCATGAGGATATTATACAAAGAGAAATAAAGTACTCACAAAAAGACAAATACTGTATGATTCTTTTTATATGAAATACTTAGTCAAAATCACAGAGATAGAAGGGAAAATGGTGGTTTTCAGAGGCTAGCAGAAGGAGGCAAGAGGGGGTTTAATGGGATTGAGTTGTAGTCTTGCAAAATGAAGAGTCCTAGACACAGATGGTGGTGATGGTACCTCAGTAATGTACTCAACACCACTGAACTGTATGCTTTAAAATGATTAAGATGGTAAACTTTATATTTCACCAAAAAGAATATAAGAACTGGACAACTTAGGATCCACCTTTCTCAAACTGTCACAAATAACTTCTCATACGCCCTTCCATAAATGCGCGGTGAATACAAGCAGATAGTGATAGTCTCCCATTTCATAAGTGAAGGGGCTATGCAAATGAAATGAACAAATCACATTCTCGACAGTTATCTCTGTAGGTTGGAAATCACCTATGTATCATCAGAAACTAGAATTTAAAACTGTGAATGTCATGCTCGTATCAGCCTTGGCCCCAGGAATTTCATGCATTCATGCATTTACTCATCAGATATTTTTGAATGTCTTTAGTTTATGCCAAGGATATTATACAGGAAGAATAGCGGTGAATGACACACAGCATTGCTTCCATAGACCAATTTCCGGGGGGGAGCAAGAGAGGTATGAAGTCTTTAAAAATAAACAGATGTATAAAATTTGGTGGTAAGTCCTCTTGAGAAAAAAATCTTGCAAGGTAAGGGAATGCCAAGTGGCTGAGAGTGCTATTTGAGATGGAATGGTCGAGGATGACCTCTCTGGTATTTACACAGGCACACGCATTGGTTGTGGGGAGAGGGTGGCATGTGACTAAGGACATTCCGGGTGGAAGAAATAGCTGCAAGAGCCCCAGAAACAAGAACACGATTATCATGTTCAAAGAACAGCTGGGAGTTCTGTGTGATTGTTATTGAGAGTAGTCAGAAATGGAATCAGGAAGGCAGTAGAAGGCGGTTTGTGTGTTTGAAAGGGACGCTGTGATGTCCAAGCGAACGTGTGTGGTCACAAATTTGAGAGGCAGACAGCAAGGTTGTCTGTTCTTTTTGAACCATATTCCCCAACTCAGGTTCATGAGTTTTGCTCAGCAGATAAGATGGGCCCAGACAGCAGACTGCTGAGTTTACATGCAAACGGTGCAATGTAAAATTGGATTGAGGGTAAAATGAGGACATAGTGGAGGTAGAAGACAGTAAGGTGAAAGGATTGGAAGCCCTGGTGAGGTTGAAGAATTGCTGGGTTTGTTCTGAACTAGTGCACATTACGTATGGAAATAGAGGAGATATTGTTGATTAATGGGATGTTTAAAACTGAGTTCTAGAGGAGATATGATTATTTATAATAGCAACTTCTAGGATATGACTGAGGAAACCCTGGACTTTGGAGTAAGTTGGTAGTTTGATTTAAGGATCCTGAGGGTATTCTCAGGGGGGTATGTGAAGAGTCATGGCTTGGGGAAATCAAAGAGAAACTTTATAAGTGAAAGAATATTCATAAAACGGTACTCTGAAGGGTTGAGAGTGCAATGGAGGCCATGTGGTCCAGGATTTGGCAGGGTCACCTCAGACGGGGTCAAACTCACTACCAGATCTCTGTCAGGGACACCTTCTTCACTGTTAGCACCTGAACACTAGGCAAAGGGGAAAATCCAAGACTTAGCATGGCCAGTGGCTGTCTCTAGAAGTAGAGAATCTGATAGAGTTTTGTAATGGGACAGCAAAAAAAAAAATAATAAACAGGAGTACTGGTCACCTGAAAGGAAAGAGGGAAGGCAGCACACTCAATGCGCTAGAAAGAACTTGAAAACTGTTCAGGGCAAATTCTGGCACCATCAGCAATGTCAGGGACCTTCCTCATGTTGCAAAGAAGTGCTTCTGGTTGGTGCTTCACACATGGTTGTTAAAGGTTGCAGCTGGAGGTGTTTTTTTTCCGCCCCCTGTAGTCCCTTTCAGCACTGGTGATCCACCAGTGATTAATCAGACAACATAATAATTGTTTACACATGTCATGCCTCAAGCAATAAACTAAAAACTTAATATTTGTTATGTTGTTTTATTTTGATGGTGGCCAAAGGAGGTAGAGAGTATTGTCACTTCCCATTGTACAGACAGGGAAACTGAGGTTGCAAGATACTAAGCAATTTTCTCCGTTCGTATAACTAGTCAGAGGCAGAACTCAAATATGAAATCCAACATATTTGACTCCAAAACCTGTGCTCTGAGCCTCTGTTCTTTAATGCTAAGCTCTCCAGAAACTAAGGTAAAAGCAACCAAGAATGCAAAAGACTCATGAAGAAAGAACTGGAGTGTTTATGAAGCAACAATTTCCACTTCCTTTGTGCTTACTCAGAATAAAGACAACAGAATGAGTAGATAAAATGGTCCCTAAGAAACGACAAGGCAATTGGGTCTAAAATAACTCTCCAACATTTAAGTCGGTATTTATAAAAATCAAAATGAACATTCTAATAGGATTATCTTATGAGGCAATTTTGGCTGGTAACATGAGGTGTTACTCTCATTTCTCCTCAGATAGCGGGAACATGCAACCCTTCATCAATAGCTACACAGGATATATGGCAAAAAGATCTGGATGATTCATTAAATGCAAAGCTTTGGCAGCACATATGGGGAAGTGTTTATAAAGCAGTTTGGGAAACAAGACTGCAACAAATTCAGGTTAATATTCTTCCCAGAACCTGCTGGTCTCCATCCAGATAGGGTTATAGACAGATACTTCATTTTGGAAATGCTGAAAATGCAGAGCCATTGCTCTTTGTTATTTCAGTTTGGTTCTGATCTTTACTTAGAGCAGGAAGCCTAATTCCTTTGTATCAACACTAGGTCTTTGGATGGGTAATTCTAGAACATAGCACATTATCAACAAAACAATAATGCGTACTTTATTTTAAGCTATGCAACCAACATTTTGAATAGGGAACAAATAGTGCCCACCCTCAGGCCATGAAGAAAATTGCCAAGAGAGAATCACTGAGTGAAGGGGTAGAAGGTAGAATTGTTTTTTACAAGGCAGAGCCTGGACTCCTCACTGGTTCTTGACCAATAACTTCTGCCAAAGAATCAACTTTACTTCTCGTTTTGCCTCCAAATTTTACCTCATGTTATATGGGAGATTGTTATTTAAATTATACAAGCTACTCCAGATTTGCCAGGAGTTCTTTGTCACTCTCTTTATAGAAGAACTAGCTGAATGTTGGTCAAATTTTAATGGGGAAAAAAGAAAGGGAGGAAAACATTGCTGTCTCTCTAGGTCATTGGGGTAAAGAGAATTTGGGGATGATGGGGAATCACTGGACCTTAACACTAGCAGGCAGACCAGTTCTGCTTAGTTTCAAACCTCGTTAACTCTTCTCGGTTTGCCCCCTGACCCAGGCTGGCCCAAGTGAGTTCCAGCAAAATCTAAGGAATGTCAGGTGATGCCTCCTTCAGTCAGCAACTAGCAGGAGTGCCGGCGGCCAGCCACACCAGCCTACTTTGGCATCAATGAAGGGTCTGATCATGGGACTAAACATCACTCACAAAGTTCTTGGAAGACAGCGAAGTGTCTTCTGGCTGCCCAAGGTGGCTGTCATGGGAGGCAGAGGGCATTTCTGGGGAAGCCGTTTGCATCCCTGCCATTCTAGAATTGGCAGCTACTCTGGTTCCAGCCTCATAGGGATTGTGGTAAGAAACCACTGTCGCTGCTACTAAGGAAGCGATGCACATGCAGGGGGCTACATACCCTGCCACTATGACGTCATCGTCCATCAACTCCCTGTGATGGAATCTGTCCCTGGGTGTCACACAATCATGAACCAAGAAGAGGAGATGGATGGGAAGGTGAGGGAGGCACCCCGGGTATGGGATCTCACAAAGGGAACTCTTCAATCACCACCACCAAAACCCAGTTATTGAGTTCTCAGCTTGGGCCAAGCTTTGCACTAAGTGCTTTGTACCAATTATTTAACTGAAGCCTCACGGTAACCTTAAAAGGCAGGTATCACGAGCCACATTTGACAGCTCCACTGGTCACGTGTTAAAGTTAGCAGGCTTTTGAAAAACAGCTTGACTCAAAGCTGGCTGGCGAGATTGCTCCACTGTTAACCAAAACTCTTATTTGCTGGAGTCCTGCACAGACATTTCAGGATTTCCAGGAGCACAGTCCCTGCGTGAGCCAGCTGGCCCCAGAGGCAGCCAACATTCTTTGGGCTGCACACCCGTGATGGGAAGCTGGAGTCCAGCCCTCTGCACAGCTGGCTTATGAGCAAGCCTCGATTTTCCCCCTGGAACTCCTTCTGTCTGCAGGTTTACGATGCTCAGGCCTTTTGTTAAATCAGGCTGGACTGTAAATGAGAATGATACTTTGCACGTCTACCAGGCCTGTTATCTAAAGTTTTAAAGGACTTTACAAATTATGGCAATAAACCACTACTTCTCCCTAGTAGAGATACTTCCACCAATCTAGAAATGAGTCATAATGCAGATTTACTCATCTGTTTGAGGGTTTCTCTCATCACTTAATCAATTAACAAATGAACACTTGATGGCCTTTGCCAAGGGGATTGATGGCAGAACCACTCCTTTGTAGACATTATACAAGCCTTAACAAAGCAATGTCTCCTTTGTCTACTACATCAAAATCTGTGGCTCTAATGTGGTAAGACAGCAATCGCTGTCACCTGATGTCTGAAACCTGAAAAGTTTCCTCCCATTACTTGCTTTGAATGAAAATGACTGGATTAATTTCACTTTTCTGCTCAAGTGGGTCAGATACCTCCACATGAGAACTCTGTCTTTACCATCAACTCCCAGAATGTTAGGAAACAGACAGTAGCAGAACTACCTGGGTTTAAATCTCAACTCTTATCATTTATCATCTCTGGGTCTTAGACAAGTTACTCAACCTCTTATGCCTCAGTTTCCCCATCTGTAAGTGGGAGTAGTAAGTTTCTATCTCATAGGTTTGTTGGTGAGGATCAAATGAAATAATGCACCAAAATTTCTCAGAGCAGCACCTGGCAGATAGCTAGCTCTACATAGATGTTGGCTACTATTATAATAATGAATATGAATGTCACAAATGTGTACAAGAAGTAAACCATACTGTAGCTTCAGGACTGTTTGTTCTCTTTCCACAGGATTCCAAGAAAGCATTTGATTTCCATGCGGATATTCTCATTTACAACTGAACCAGGGAGAAAATCACTCACCCAAGTGAGCAGATGCACACTCTTTGGTTCTTTGTATAGACTATCTTCTCAGAATCAAGATGTGAATTTACCTTCTGTAGAAAATGTGATTTACCATGGTTTCATATACAATTTAAATGTGTTTATTAATCTTCATTTGTTTGCCTCTTTCTTAGCTTGATAAATCTATCCATCCTCATTTACCTTACATCTTTTTCTGATTAAAATACCTTTTCAATTTTCCAGACATCTCTTTCTTATGTTTTATTTTAAACCAGAATTTCATATTCTCTGCTCTTCTTCTCAAAGCACACTACTTTCTGTGACTATCGGCATTGCATTTTCTCCTGATTCATCACAGCCCCATGGTCACTAATCTTTCCCCCTGTTTCCAAACTTCAGTTCCCATATCTGGGCTCACAACCCTACTTTCTCTCTCTTCCTCCTTCTGTGCTCATATTATCTGGCTCCCTTCCACTGGATTTCAGTCCTACTTTGTTTCTCCACCAGGAATATTTTCCCCTGAGAACTCTGACATAAATCCCTGAAACTTTAATTTCTATTAGTGGTCATTCCACACATCCCTGCCCCCCATCCCATAAGCCTCTGGGGGAGGGGGGGGGAAAGGCCTTCATCTTGGCTTCTATTGGATGTGTAACACTCTAAGACCATCTCAGGGAAAAATCAACATTTTAAGGACAATTCAACCAATAGCATAGCTCCTCCAACTATCCTAAATACAGCACTGGGAATACTCCCATTTGGGCCATATAAATCCCAGTCTTTAATGAGGAGTTTCCTTATTCATTTCAAATAGACACCGACGAGTACAGTAAATTCCTCCAAATGAAATGTGACTGACGGATAAATAGTACCCAGGAGGATGAACAAAAAAAAACAACAACAACAACAAAAAAACCCTATGGGCTCTACATATTCTGGCCAACCCATACAGCATTTTCTGAACAGTTCTAGAGCCATCAATGGGTCAGCACAGTTAGCAGAGCAGGCTGCCAGAGAGCCAGATGTTACTGTTGGAAATACATCAGCAACACCTCGTGCACACAGCCATGGGTCTACAGAGGAGAGACTAGATGGCACATAAACTTTTATCCCTTTATGACAGCCCTTCAAATGACAATTGCTAGAAAACATCAGACCTTTGAACTTTTTTTTCTCCTTGGAGAATCTGCATTAGACAATGGAGATTAGAAATAAAGAGATGTTAAATTCTTGACAAAACGAGAGAGAAAGAGACCAACTTTCACTCTGCAAGGAACACGCTTTTTGTTCCCTCTGAGAATGAAATACATCGTGTTCCATATTTGAGCTCAATAACGATTCGGAGCCAATGCAACTCCAGTCTCCATTGGGAACATTTTCCTTGGCATCAGTCTGCACATTTTGGATTAAACACTGTTCTCTCTGAACTGACCAAGAACTTAGGTAATGTCTTTTTTTGTAAGAACTTTACAAATACATTGGCAATGAAGCTAATCACACTTCGAAAGCTCCCTTTTTCTAGTAATCACAAAACAGTCGACATTACACACAACTGGAAAGAACACCTTTATGTTAAGGTTTGCTTTACCCATTGTTAAGGTATATCCATCTGTTGAAACCATTTACTGGTACTTGGAAATACAAACTAGCGTTTTAGAACATTTACTGAAGAAACATGATGTGTCTGACTCATAACACAAGGGGATTTGTCTCAAAGAAGGACTATGCGTGAAATTAGGTACTGGGACAGCACAAACAGCAGTGAATTTCCCTTAGGGATGGCAGTGGTCTCTTTCCACCTTCCTCCCTGCTACCGCATTGGGCCTCTTCTCTGTCATTTGGTAGAAAATTGCTACAGATAATTGGAAATGTCACTGAAAAGGAATATTCCCCTCAACACTGTCACTGCTGCCCTTGTGAGGTTTACTACCATTACCACTACCTGCAACACCCTCACTACAACCGTCTACACCATCCTCACTACTAAGCAACAGCCACCGCCCCCATCACCCCATCACTACCACCACCCCCATCACCCCGTCACCATCACCTCCATCACCCACATCACTATCACCATCACTCCCATCACCACCCCTATTACCCCATCACCATCACCTCCATCACCCCATCACTATCATCATCACCCACATCACTATCACCATCACCCCCATCACTCCATCACCACCACCTTCATCACCCTGTCACCATCACCATCACCCCCATCACCACACCACTACCATCATCAACACTTCCGCCCTCCACCCTCACCACCCATCACCGTCAACACTACCATCATGACTACTACTACCATCGTCATTCCTGCCATCATCAACACACTCTGCCTCCACTATCCCCCATATCAACATTGCCATTACCACCTTCATCACCACAACTTCCACCCTTCGCACCACCCTCACCATCAAAGAGTTTTCAGGACTTTTCTTCTCCTTTTCACTTTATTCTGCAGGTATACGATGTGCCTCTCATGCCCAGTTCCAGACCTATTTTCTAAGACAATCTAGCTAGCCAGAAATGGCTACGACTATCTATATTCCCCTTAGCTGCTTTGTGTTAATGTAATAATAGTATAAGCTCTTGGATATTTTCTCTTAGCAAATTCTTCCCCCTCTCATCATCCCTTTAGAACGTAATGACTTCTTTGCCCAAAATCGGCATTCTACGGGAAGGTGATAAAAATTGAGTATGTAAAATAGAAAAACACACACACACACACACACCTTATGTTTCTCTTCATTTCTCTACCCACTGTGAGAATCCCTAAAATTTATCAAATGGTGAGGCACTAAGCAATGGAAGAGAAACAAGGGATATGATTATATGAGCACCAGGACATTAGCCATCAAATAAGCAAGATTTGGTTGTATTTATTTATATAACTTGTGAATCTTTCCTTATTATTAAATTCTGTGGACCTCTAGCTGAAGAAAAAATCTGAAAAAAGATATCCCCCCTCTAGTAAAAACCACTGCCAACAGATGGGACAATAGGAGTAGGTGCAAACTGATAGCAACACATTTTTGCTTAGACTTCCGCCACTTGTCTTAGTGCCAATTCCCTCAGTAGAAGGACCAAAATAGAATTACAGTTGCTCATGTTTACTCATATAGCATATACCCACAGCAAATTAAAAGGAGATTGGGAAAGTTACAGACTTGTTTTTCTCAGGGAATCTCTGGCTTTATTTTATTTATTTAGCCTATTTTCATAAAACCTTTTCTTTGCATGCAATTTAAATGGAAGGGGCAAGAATTTGATAACTTCTGAAGTCCCTTACTACCCTGCTGCAATGCTAGAATTTTCTATCATTTGTGGACAGGATCTGTTTTTACAAATCCCTTGAAATATGAATCACAATTCTAGCTGCAGAAAAGAAACATTCCTGAAAGTACTTTATCTCAGCCATGGCCTCAAGGCTTCCCTTGCAAAGTTTATGAAATCTAATGGGATTACGGGGGCAAGATGGAGAGAGACTGTCAGCATCCCTCACATGAGATAATAACAATAATTCTAAAAATGCTTTTGTCTTGTTGCAACAACTGTCATCAGAGCGGCTCACATATTCCTCACAGCAGCATCTTTACAGACGTGAATCACTCCAGAGAGCAGAAGGATAAGGCAGAGAAGGTTTATGGGTTGCAGTCCGAATAGCTTAATCACCAAGGACGTATAGTTTGATGGTCGCCTGGTTTCGGGGATTAAGGAGGAGGTTATTTGTTCCACTGCCAACTCTTTCCTAATAAACTTCTCCAACTGGGATCCATCCACTCATTATCTGTTCAAACTGTTAAGATTAATTTCTTAGTCTATGCAATCAGAAAAGAAGTCTTGCGATGTGCTTCTTGGTTAATGTTGTGCCAAAAACATCAGGATCTAATGAATGGAGTTCTGGCCCGAAATCCAAACTGGTCTCATTCTTTTGCCAAGTCCATCCCTGACTGACTCAATCACTATTGTTGATGAAATGGGCTCAGCAGTGAGTGCCTTAGATCCTCAAATAAGTAATTAAACTGCCTTGACCTGAAATTCCTTATCTCAAAAAAGAAAGGATTTCTTATGTTATTGTGAAGCCGTAAGCTCCCCACAGACCAACCCCGTTCTGGAAAGAATGGAAGAGACCTGTGAATTAGATCACCTTGTCCACTCTACATATGGTGAAGACATAATTAGCCTTTTGCCTTGATACACCTTTCATTTATTCAACAAGTACTGTGTTCCTACATCGTGTTAAGTACCAGGATACCGTGATTATCAATCACAGATATATCTACTCGCCTTGTGAAATCTGTAATCTAAGGTGGAGTCATATATTAATAAAGTGACCACATAAATATACTGTTACAAGTTTGATAAATATAAAGAGAAAAAATGTGATGCCACGTGGAACATAGGTACTTCTCCTCCCTCACGGACACTCAGGCCAAATGTGACAGTGAGGCTGCTGGAGCCGAGGGGAACAGGAAGGGGAGAAAGTTGCCATGACTTGTAGAGGGTCTACAGCAGTCAAGCCAAGGTCAATGCTGTGGACACACAGAGGCATAAAACCAAAACAACAACATCACAGGAACTACTGAGTTCATGAACAAGGAGTTGTGACACATAGTCTAGTGAACAGATCTCTCAGAAAAGAGGTGGTCACTGTGTCACCATGTACGAAACAGTCACTAAAAGTTGTCTCTCTATATGTCTAACATGCTACTAGGTAGAACTAAAGCCCTGAGAATCAAGAACTGAGTGAGAACACTGAGGACAGTTGCTGTTTGTCCTACTTTTTGTGTGATTTGTGGTGGTTAGAATGCATGACATGTAGTATTGCCTTTACTAGAATTATCTTTATTCAGAATCTAATTTCTGGTTTCCCTTTGCAGTTTCATACTATCTGAATACGGTAAAGTGATATTGTGTGAAATTACTTTTTTTTCACTTTTTTTTTAAAGATTTATTTATTTATTTCTTCGACAGAGCGAGCTCACAAGTAGGCAGAGAGGCAGGCAGAGAGAGGAGGAAGCAGGGTACCTCTTGAGCAGGGAGCCCGATGCGGGGTTCAATCCCAGGACCCTGAGATCATGACTTGACCCGAAGGCAGAGGCTTAACCCACTGAGCCACCCAGGCGCCCCTTCACTTTTATAGATACCTGTGATATGTACAACAAATAGTCACTGTGCTGAAATGCGGAAGTCCAAGTACATCACACCATCCGTTTTTGCTGGGCCCTCTGTCAGCTGTCAGATGCAGACATGCCCGCGGGGATTACCACTGGCTCGAGATCATGCCTGTCACTGAAACCTGGCTCCCCGCATTTCAGAGAAGTTTAAGTTGGCTTATAATCTCACATGTATTTCGTCTGGACTACATGCCTACTTCCCTGCTTCCTCCCATCCCGCCTACCCTCCAAAGGACCAAACTTGTCCTTCAATACTGAGGGACAGAAAGGCAAAAAGAGAACACTAAGTGCCTTTTCCGCCCTCGTTTCTGAGGATCTGTAGTAATATTGTATCAGGAGGGAAAAGTTCTATTACCACTCTGACCGACATTACACTGCCTCACTGTTCTTTCCCCATTCAACATCTGGCTTGACACCTACCCACTCCCAACTGCCTCCACTCTTGCTTTAGGTTCACCTCTCGCTGGACTGATTTCTGGCCGCAGCTGTCAAATCCAGTTCTGCTGTCATTGGTGAAGGCTGCCTCTGCTTCCCTGGTGCCTGCCTGCAGCTCCCTGACCTCATCAGGCCCGTGCCTTCCCTCTCCCTCTGCCCAATGCCAGGACATCATTCCAGGGCAGTTCAACTTTTTAACACTTGGCAGAGATTCAAAAGATGTCTCTATTCTCTTGCTTCATCATTTTTTGGCCTTTTTAAAAAAGTTACATTGTTTATGGAAGAAAAATATTATTAAAACCTTGAAGCAACTGAAAAAGATACAAAACAGAACTGTAAAAATAACCCTAAATCATACCACTCAGGATAAAGCAAGGCTTAATTGATGAAGATTCTTCAGACATCTCTCTCTCTGCAGAAGTTCTCCTATGATTTATGACAACAGGTTTACTTGCATAAGAGCATGTAGACCAGCATGATTAGTAATCTACATGCTTCACCATCTGCATGCCAGGAAATCAAGATCTAAAGCCACCTGATAAATGGCTGCATAAGACTTCCATTCCCCCGCCCCGTGTGTGTGTCTCTGTGTATGTGTGCTTATTTATTGAAGGGCATTTGGATTATTTGGAACTCCTGAATATACCCATCTAGGAAATTGTGGAGGGTAGCACTGCTGCTTGGTGAATCATTTTGCATTCTCTTTTCTTCAGTAACCCCTTTGTATTCTAAAGTTGCACACCTGCTTCTCTGTCTTTTCACTGGAATGGAGCATTTGGAAGGGAGAATCAAAATCCTACAGCTTGTCCATGTTCTAATCCCCAAACCCAGGCATGTGTTACCTTGCATGGCAAAACGGACTTTGCAGATATGATTAAGGTAAGGATTCTGAGATGTCTCCATCTCAAGATATCCTAATTTCATGTGCTGGATTATCAGTGTGGACTCAAGTAATCACAAAATTGCTTATAAGGCAAAGAGGGAGGCAGGGGACTTAGAATCAGAGAAGGAGATATGACAGAAACACAGGTCAGAGAGAGAGGAAGAGATTTGGAGATGCACCTTGTTGGCTTTGAAGGTGGAGGAGAGATCATGAACCAAGTAATGCAGACAGCCTCTGGAAGCTGCAAAAGGCAATTCTACCCTAGAACCTCCAGAAAAAAACATTCTGCTGACACCTTAATTTTAGAACTCACCATCTCCAAAACTATAAGAGAGTAACTTGGTGTTGTTTTAAGTGCTTAGTGTCTGGTAATTTGTTACAGCAGCAATAAGAAACAAATACTGAGCCAGTCTCTAGTTTTTCCCTTAATACTCTCCAGAGAGATTCAGTGAAACCATTATCACCGATTTTGGGGACTCTGGCCCAAATATAAAGAACTAGATCATGAGCCTGAAATTCTCCTTCACAGATGTTCTCTTGGAGTCCTGTAGATCATTAACCTAAATTACCTTAACTTCAGGGAAAATGTTCTGAGAGGTTGGTGAGGAAAAAAAGCGTGCACCAGCCTCTCTGTTACATCAGGCAAAGTTCCCAGGTGAGCCAATGGCAGATGTAACATCCCAGCTGTACTCATATGTAGGGAGTCTCAGTGGGACCTCAGTTCTGCCTGACTCCTGCCTTCCCCATGGACAGCAGGAAAAAAAGGCCCTCAACATGGCCTTGTTTAAACATTACAGCTCTCTTCGAAACCGTGGTACAAATTAAAAACCTTCCAGTGCGGGATTGCACAGATGTCTTTTTTTTTACAAGGTAAAGTAAGAGTCAAAGGTTCAAACATTTGAAAGAGTAAAAGGAATTAGCAAGCCTGGGGTGCATGCAGGAGTATATCAACTACAACTGTTTGGTTATATAATCCGCTCCTTAAATTTAAGAAGATGAGGCAAAACGATCCCTCAGCCTGTGAGGAGGATTGCAATCCACTGCACAGAAGAGGACCACAATGAGCCATTGTATTATATCAGCTTCTGGGTTCTTCGGTTGCAAGCAACTGATACGGATGCCGGCTAACTTATGAAAACAGAGATTTTATTGCAAGGCTATGAACTAGCTCTTGAAATCCATGGGAAGCTGAGGATCGAGGCTTGGAAAGGTCAGCAGGCAGGGCAGCTCTGTGGACGTGTGGCAGGAACTAACAGTCAGACGCATTAGGGCACTGCCCTTGGGAGGGAAACGCTAAAAGGTTTAAAGTCCTAGGAAGAGTCATGTGTCCAGTCCTTAGAAAGTTGGGGAGAGGAGATTGATTGACAACTCCCAAAATATAGCTTCCAAGGAAAGAAATTATTAAATAATAATAGTAATAATAATAATAGCATGCAATTCTATAATGTTTCATGATGGTCAGATACTACTACCACAAGCACTTGCCAGATATCAACTCACTTAATGCTCAGAGACCGTATAAGGCTGTGTGGTTTCGTTACTGCCACTGCTTTACTTGGGGGGAAACTGAGTTACTGAGAAATGAGGTATCATGACCAAGGTCAAAGAGCTGGTAAATAGCCACACCAGCACTTCAATGCAGGCCTTGACTATAGAGACTAATACTTCACTCCTATGCCACAAGGTCTCTCTGAGCATCTCCGAGGAGAAATGTGGGGTACTGATATCAGGATAATGTGGAAGGGCTGTGAGTGAGGAAAAACCACAGTGGGAGCCAAACTATCATTAGCATTTATTGGACACCCACGGACTACATGTCATAAGGCAGAACAGAAGGAGCCCTTACCCTTGTACAGAAAACACTATTATAATATTATTATAGTATAAAGCAAAATAATGAGATACAAGCTTTACAAGGACAAAAATTTTGATGTCTTGTTCAACACTATGTCCTGAGCATCTAGACATGGTCTAAGGTCTGGCACATAGTTTGGTACACAACAAATATTTTTGAATAAAAGAATGTAACAAATACATCTAAAATGTATCTAAATATTTTTAAAAGAAATATCCAGGGGCACCTGGGTGGCTCAGATAGTTAAGCAACTGCCTTTGGCTCAGGTTATGATCTCCAGGTCCTGGGATTGAGCCCCATATCAGGCTTCTGGCTCAGCAGGGATTCTGCTTCTCCCTCTCCCTCTGCCTCTCCCCCTGCTCATGCTCTCTCTCTCCATCTCTCTGTTTCAAATGAATAAATAAAAATCTTAAAAAAATATTCAAACATGACAATCATATAGTATATCTGTGAGAGAGAGGTCAAGTCAAGACATGAAAAGACCAGAGAAATCATGGGAAACTTCCCAGAGTAAGAGGCTTTGGCGATTAGACATTAAAGAGTTTGTGATGACCATCAGTATTTACATGGTAGGAAGAACAATATAGCAATCTTCACTACTAGTTCATTTGAGAGATTTTTTAGTACTAATAAAAGATTATTACTTTCATGAAGCTTTAAAGTAAGCTGGAAATTATCTGAAAGTAAGTGTTTGGTCATGTTTTGCATGTCGTTATAGAATCTGAAGAGATTCCCAATTGAGCAGGTTGAGGTGGAAAGAAGATGATGAAAGGGAAGGAGAGAGAGAACATAAAAGATATATTTTAAGATATGATTTTTTTGGCCATGAAACAGGTTAAAGTACAGAGAGAGAGTTACAATTTTACCCTTTATAAAACTGGAGACAGAACTGAATATTTCTGATTTTTCAATGAGCTGAAAATCAGACTCTACAGAAGACCTCCTACAGAAATCATTTCCCCTTATTTCTTCCTGGGATTAGTCAGTGTGCACGCCAGAGACATTTAGGCCACCCCAGCTATCCAAGGCCAGTGTCTGTCCCAAGCGGTAGGTGCCCACATTGTACCAACTGTCAAATATTTTTGAAGAAAGCTCCCTGGTGGGTGTTCAACCAAGAGAAGGGGATGGGGCTGAAATCATAGCAGAGATGCTTCTCGTGAAGAGGATACTATGAACAGAAAGCAAAGGATTGAAACAAACAGATGCTTCCTTGGGTGACTGTTGTCTTCAAGGGGAAGTACTGAAACTCATTTCATTTAATTTTTATAGATGACAGAGAAGAGGCATTCCTTAGGATAATCTGCATAATTATGAATTTCCCCTATATTTTTTAAGTAGCCAGTACCCAGACTAATGACTTAAGACCAAAGGGACTGCTAGGAACCTCGATGAACAAAAATCCCAACAAGATACATTCTCTATCCATCACAACCCAGAAAAGGGATCCGAAACCACCAGGGGAACACTCTGAGATGTGTACTCTACATAATTAAAAATATAAGAGAGAGGATAATTTCCCCAGGCGGACTACAACCGTTGGGATGGGTAACTCCAAAAAAGCAGAAGCTGAGAGAGAATGTGATAAAAACTCTACAAAATCACCAGAGAACTGATAAAAAAGGGGGCTGTTTCCTACACAATGACTAAAATAAGGAGGCATTTTTGGCATGAATTAAATAAATACAAAACTAACCTTTAAAGTTTTTCTTTCTACAGCTTTAACTTAAGGGGTCTCTTGAGGATAAAGATTAGTCTTATTCTTTGCTATGTGCTCATTTCCCACTATGCAAGCTAGAAATAATGGATGCTCATTGAATGCTTCTTAGATAGATAAATGGTAGATAAATTAAAGAACTGTAGGGGTCCATCATTTTGAGGTCTAAGAGACTTTAAAACTGTGTGTGTGTGAAAGACAGGAAGAGAGATTTCATGGATAGAAACTAAGTCACTTGAAGACGATAATAAATAAAAATATCATATGGTCTCTGATCATGACTTTCTTGCTTCCCCAATATAATTAACCTCTAATATCACCTCTAATGTCTGATTTCTAAAATAATTGCTAGCAATGTGATCCACTAAGCCAGGTTTAGTGACCATGCAATGTTCATGGAAAGAGAATGGTCTTTCCTTACCTCCTCAGCATTTTCTTGACAGAGACCATCGGGCTCACAAAACCTAAGGTATTCACTATCTGGTCCTTTCCAGAAAGAGTGCCACCCTGTTAGTAATCACTCAACTCTGCCGCTGTAGCACGAAAACAGCCATAGACAACAAACAACCAATAGGCACGGCAGTGTGTGACCTGCAGGGTATTGTGTGGCGAGCCCTGGTATAGAAGAAAAAGTCCCAACTCTTTCTCAGGAATTCGAGGATGTGAACAAGGCTCACCGCATGAAGAGATGGGTGCCAGAGTATGGAAGGAAGAGTAGGAGCTGGCAAAGCTGAGGAGCCCAGGGGAGCACATCCTGGCAGGGGCAACCACACAGACACTGAGGTGACAGGAGACTAGGGTCGTCAGCCATCTACAGCCGTAACATGCATCCAGAACATGTGTGGCCCATGCACAGTGTTCACAGATGGGCTGGAAGGATAGGTTCCATTCAGTCCGGACCGTATAGTGTCTATACGGTCTACCTCCTTCTCCATGCCTGCCTCAAAGCCTTTCAGGTGGCAGAGGCCCCACAGATGTTGGTTCAGGCAGAATGAAGGACAGGCAGGGTCTAGATCAGAAAGTGACTTGCATTTTTGTTTCTATGAGTACCAGAACAAGAGAAAGCCAAGAGTGATATGTCACTGAAACAGTAGGACATGGCCACTTAGGGCCTGCCAGTCTGGGCAAGGTCCTCACCCTCTCTGGGTCTCTAAAGCTCCATTTTCCTGAATGTCAAACAGCAAGGATATGGCTTACCTTAGAGCATTGTTACGAGTATTAAATACGGTGTGGTTTGAGTCAACTGCCTGGTACACAGCCTGGCACCTAGAGGCAGCAGTCATCATGAGTCTGTATTATGGCTGAGTTTGGCAGCATCTCAGTGTTTGATATTATATCTCATCGGGCAGGGAAAACTGAAACGGAGCTGAAGACTGTGATGGTGAAAGCAGTGCGCTGCGATTCTGCTCTGGTTTCGGCCAGGATTGTTTGTTCAGTCCTAACAGCTAGCGCGAGTCCTCCTCTGGGACCTTGAGAAATCACCAGCCACACGGTAACCAAAAGGCAGGCAGAAACCCGAGCAGCCAGGAGGGAGGCAGAGACGGCCTTTGTGGAGAAAACATTTGTTCCCCTTAAAGAAATGGGATGTTTGAAAAGAAAACATGCAACACTGGAGACGCGGACTCCAGCACATACATACATTTTAGCTACCACTCCCTCCAGATGGGCTCAAAGATCAAGCCAGCTCCTTGATATATTTATTTGCCAGGAACAAAACTCATTACAGAGAATGCTGTGTTCTCACACAAGATTATTGTTGTGTTATATTGTCCTAGAGTGGTTTGCGACTGCCATTTTCCAGAAAGGAGGCAACCCCTCTAACTCCTCAAATCCATTATGCACCTAAAAGTCATGAAATCCATAATCAACTTGTGGTGGGGGGGAGGGGTTGTTGACTTTGCCTAAAAGAGTGCCTGGAGTTGTCTCAGGCTTTAGAAATGCAGAAGAAAACGAGTCAAAGGCACCCCCTTGTGTTTTGCACTTCTTAAAGTGGTCCAGACTGGAATTGGTAAGAGTGTCTTGGCATGGGAATAATCTACTCCAAACTTAACCTGATGGGCCCCACTCTGCAGGGGGCTTGGAATAACAGCTCTGAAGAGAAGACAAGGAACAATGTAGGCGAAGGCAAAATCCAAAAAGCAGAGTTCAGGAAGTCCAAGTGAAGTCACAGAAGACTCCCTTGGATATTCCTGTCCACTCTCACAACCTTTTTCCTCTGCAAAGTAACTTCTGGAATAAGCCACTCATGCTCTGATAACCATCCTGCTCCCCACTCAATGAACATTTCTTTCCCTCCTTGCTTGCCTTACCAACATCAGTGATGTTCATCCAAATGAACCAGCTTCTTATGTAAAATATAATTCCTGGTTAGGATTGGCTTTAATAGCACCCATTGCAAGTATTGGGGAATAATTCTTTGAATTCATCTCATTTTTCTTTATAAATCTTATAAATTTTTGGGTCTGTCACTCGAATTCCCCAAATGATTATTTACTTTGCATTATTATTTAAACCAAAATTTTTTTATCAATCATAATACATTTTAGGGACTTACTTAATAGATTTAGGAAATATTTAATATTCTTAAAATATAAACCTTTATGTACATATGCATGTATATATTTATAAAACTGTTATATGTTTAAAAAATCACAAGTTATATGAGATTTCCTTTAATTTTTGTGTACTCATAGAAGATTAAGTTCTATACACCTTTGGTGTTTATTTTTGCCCCTTTTCCTATGCATCTTTTCTAGCTATACTGTGGAAAGCTATGTGCAATTACTTATATGAAAGAAATTCTCCATCACTAAACAAGACTTCCCAATGCAATGTTCTTGAATATAGCAATGAGAGGAAAACATAAAAGTGATACATTTCTACTATTTATAAGTTGAATCTGCTTGGTAATAAATTGGCTATCTGAAAGCCAGAACATCTGCACAAGTTCCTTTCAAAGAACGGTCATGTGTGCAAAGCATGAACAGCTCTCTGGCCCACAGCCTTCTTCCCCTGTTTGGTCTCATTATATAGATTATTCCCATTTGTGAGACAGGATAGCAACATAATTAAACATAGACTCTAGAACCAGACATGGTTCTAATTCCTGCTCTGGGCCTCACCACTGTGTGTCCACAGCCATATCTTGAAACAGTCTGTGGCACAGCTACTTCACTTGTACAATGAAGTGGTAGTTGTAATTACCTCACACTTACGAAACCCTTTAAGATTCCTATGGTCCATAGTAAGTGTTCACTGAATGTTGGATCAGACTTACTTCCAGTTCATCTTCTTCTGATACTTCCTGTTCCATGAAATCCTTCTTCACCAAGTCTGTAGTAATTGGCTTATTAATAATCTAAATATTATTACAATCTATAAATACTATTACCCTATGGGCCAACACTCATGGAGGCATTATCCTCATGTTTTCTGATGATTTGGAAACCAGCATGATCGCTACCACATGAAGCTGCCATCATTTCTCTGATTCAATAACCAAAGACAGACTGTCATAGCATGACATCCACCTTTTGTGAAACTCCAGCGTTTATTTGGTGAGATCACTAAGGCAGGTCCAAATCAAAATATAACATCAAAATTTCCTGTTGGATCTACATGTTATAGTGCTCAATTTCCTCCCTCCTTTTCTCTCTCCCAATCTCTCTCTCTCTCTTACACACACACACACACACACACACACACACACACACACACACACACATTACACTGAGATAAATATATGAACATTCTTACTTAAACAACTGAAATAATTAACCCTGCAGTCAGGTCACAAACACAGGCTCTAAGAGCACTTGCAGACTCCTCCCTACATTGCTCAGCATTTTCTAGAATATTTTCTAAACACTAATAGGCTCAATGCATAAATCAGGCATTACACTAGAGGTCATTGCTTCAGTTGGCACATCATATCTGTTATCTTTTAAAAGCTGATATTCACATACGTAATACGGTTTTGTATGTAAAACATACCTTTGGGGCACCTGGGTGGCTCAGTGGGTTAAAGCATCTGCCTTCGGCTCAGGTCATGATCTCAGGGTCCTGGGATTGAGCCCCGTGTTGGGCTCTCTGCTCAGCAGGGAGCCTGCTACCTCCTCTCTCTTTGCCTGCCTCTCTGCCTACTTGTGATCTCTCTCTCTGTCAAGTAAATAAAATAAACAAACAAACAAACAAATAAAACAAAAAAATACAGCTTTCAGCTTCAGGATAATTTTTTGGGTTTGTTTGTTTTTTTTAAGATTTTTTTTTTTTAAAGTAACCTCTACAACCAAAATGGGGCTTGAACTCAAAAATGGAGATCAAGAGTTACATGGTCTACCCACTGAGCCAGCCAGGCACCGCTCAGCATAAAATTAGTAAATGCTCACAAGACGGGGATATCTTTGAGTGTTTGATTTTTTTTTCTGTGCTACTTCCTCACATGAGGGTCTTTTTGGTTCTTGGTGATCTCAAGTTTGAAACAAGTCCTGCTGTTTAATGTCTCTGTGTATGTGTCCCTTTCCTCCCCTTATTCTGGGTTACCCCTTTTCTCACAGTCTCTGAATTTTTTTTATCACCTGTTCAGCCATCACCTTCCATTATTAGTGCCATCTTGGTCACACTGTATGATTCTTTTGTGAACAATCACTGTATAAAGTCATAATTTTATATTATTTCTTAACCATGTTGAATTAAAATGTATTTCTTAATGGAACACTTTATGCTTCCAAAAGAATCCTTCAATTTAGTTTAATTTTTTTGAATTAAGATACAATTGACATATTCTATTAATTTCAGGTATACGACATAATGATTCAATATTTGTATATATTGCAAGATGAGACCCACAGTAAGTGTACTTAATATCTACCACCACACACACAGTGACGACTTCTTTTCTTTTGATAAGAACTTTTAAGGTCTTCGTTAACTTAGTTTTTAAAACTAAAATTAAATTTTTACTTATAAGACACCAATACTTATCTTTTTCCCTTTGAATCACTGGCTAAAAGAGTCCCTCAGGATAGCTGAGTATCCTTTAAAATTTGTATTTAATTAAATAAATAATGCATGATGATACATTTTGGAAATCTTTGTCTCATACCTTTAAATGACCTTTTATTATTCTTAAGTATAGTAATAAACCATAATTATTTCCCCACTGATTAATTTTAGTTCTTTCCATTTTTAAATCTGTGGAAAAAAAGGCCTCAATAACTACAACTATCTATCTATCGGTCTATGCTTTTTCAAATATGAAAGTTTATTTTTAAGGTAGCTTTATTAAGTAAAGTTTCTGGCTTAAGGATTTTATGAATTTTCAATATTGAAGTGAGAAGTGCCTTTCTAAGATGGACCTGCCTACATAAATACTAAAATTTTCTAAATGAAAAAATATCATAAGATATTAAAGAAAGGCCTGTTTTCCTATTTAATAAAAGTTTTATCAGAAGTGGGTATTGGATTTTAATAGGTTTTTTCACTTACCATCTCGGGAAATGATCATTTTCTTTTATAATTAATATCTGTAATACTTTGATTATAATACTTTGTATTAACTTTATCTTATTTGTTGGTGATACATTGGTGGTACATATTATTTGCAAATATTTTATTTAGGGTTTTGTGTAAATATTCATTGAAAGAGCTGAATCTTCAATTTTCCTTTTTTGTATCCCTTTGGTCAGATTTTAGTATCACTGTTATGCTGACATTCTTCATAAAAATAATTACTATCTCTCTCTGTTTTAGACTAGTTTAAACGAGGCTGGAGTTGTCCATTCCATTGTATTCACCTCTTCAACAGTTTTGTTCTGATGCTTTGGGGGAAAAGACTGTACTTTGAAAATACTCTCTATTTCCTCTAGGTAACTTTTATCATTAAATATTTCTTCCTTTCATGGGGGTTGGTCTTGGTTTCTTAGAAAATCAACCACTTCATCCAAGTTTTCATTTTTTTTATGATTTTGCTTATTTTTTTTTGAAAGAGAGAGAGAGCATAAGCAGGGGGAGGGGAGGGAGAGAAGCAGACTCCCCATTGAGCAGGAAGCCCGATGCGAGCTCAATCCCAGAACCCTGGAATCGTGACCTGAGCTGAAGGCAGACACTTAACTGACTGAGCCACCCACGTGCCTCTCAGCCAAGTTCTCAAACTTATTTGCATAGAGCTGAACAAACAGTTTTCTAAATCTTAACCTTATTTCTCTATTTCTTTATTTTATTTTTAAATTTGATCTATGTGCCTTCTTTTCCTCCTGATTAATTTTGGGCATGTGCATTAATTTCTCCTTCATCTTTATTTCTATCTTATTTTGTATTTTTGTCAAACTTCAGAAATGTAATGCTCTATTAATGTATTTACAAATATTTTCTTTACCATTAAGTTACTTTTTAGCTCTACAAGTTTTCCTTTGAGTACTATACTATGTAGTGTCTTATTTTTGTTATTTTAAAGATACTAGGAAATTTTCTTCTTAACTTAATAAAACTCAATGTGGCTTGAGTACCGATTCTGTTCTATTTTGTATCCTTTAATTATAAACATTATTTTGTCTTTAATAGGTGAGTGACCTCTCATATGTCATAACTACTCCCACATTCTGTTTCTAATGTCTAATTTGAATTGTTCATTAGCAGAATTTCATCTGTTTTGTCCTTATTGCTGTTTTTCACATTCTCTCTCCAAATGGCCAACAATTCTTACCTAACTTGTTATGTACAGTCCATTTTAGAGACTGGTTATACTATTTCTGAAATTTTCATTATGTTCTACAACTTTCTCCAGAGATTGATACAACTTAATGTGTGTATAGTTTTCTTCACACTTTCTTATGTTTTTTTTTTGTAATTTGCTAACCATTAGAGACCTAGTATCACGACAGCCAATGTTTTCTTTTTTAAGTTGGGGTATAAATATACATTGTAAAATTCACAATTTAGACAAACCTATATATTCATGCAACCAACACCCACTTGAGAAACAACACTGTCCTGCCTCTAGAAAGTGTCCTTGCATACCTTCGCCAATCTCTTCCCTATCAGAAGCAACCACTGTTCTGATTTCTTTTCTCATAGACACATTTCTGCATGTTTTTGAACTTGATGTAAATGGAATAATACTCAGGTCATGATCTCATGGTTGTGGGATCAAGCCCCAGCCCCCATGTAGGGCTCCACACTAAGTGAAGAGTCTGCCTTGGATTTGCTCTCTCTCTCCTTCCCCCTCTACTCTTCTCCCC
Organism: Ailurus styani; assembly: GCA_002007465.1. NCBI lineage: Eukaryota > Metazoa > Chordata > Mammalia > Carnivora > Ailuridae > Ailurus > Ailurus styani. The sequence continues at coordinate 339,853 of LNAC01000110.1, forward strand.
ACTTAATATAACAATAGTGATATTGTGTTTATTATCATTAATTCAGCATAAAGTTTTTTTAAAAACTTTATAGTGGTGTATTTTATACATCATAAAACTCACCTATTTCAAGTGTACTGTTCAATGATTTTTAATATACTTACCAACTTATGCAAACATCACCATAAATAAGTTGTAGAATATTTCATCACCCCAGTGAGATACTTCATGCCCATTTACTGCTCATCTAATTTCCACCATCTGCCCCAAGGAACCACAGTCTACTGGTTGACCCTATGCATTTGTCTTTTGATTTCTTGATTTCATATAAATGAAATTATACATGTGGTTTCATGTCTCTAACTTCTTTCACTTTGCACACTATTTTTTGAGATTCATCCATGCTATTGACTACATTAATATTTTGCCCCTTTTGCTCACCCTTTTTATCAAAATGCACAGTATTACTTAATTTGATTCTCCATTCAACCTTTGATAGTAATTTCCTAGTTTGAGGCTATTCTGAATAATGTTTATTTTTTTTTAAGATTTTATTTATTTATTTGACACAGAGAGAGAGATCACAAGCAGGCAGAGAGGCAGGCAGAGAGAGGAGGAAGCATGCTCCCTGCCGAGCTGGGAGCCCGATGCGGGCCTCGATCCCAGGACCCTGAGATCATGACCTGAGCTGAAGGCAGAGGCTTTAACCCACTGAGCCACCCAGGCGCCCTGAATAACGTTTTCATAAACACTTTCAATCCTTCATGTGAAATACGTTTTCATATTTGGGCGTAAATACATAGGAGTGAGATTGCTGGGTCCTACAGTAAGTATATGTATAACTTCATAATACACTGTTCTATTGATTTCAAAAATGGCTGCACAATTTTACATTCCTTCAGCAATGTATAATAGTTGCAGTTAGTCCATATCTTTACCACCACTTAGTGTCATCAGTCTTTTAAATTTTAGCAATGGGCTCTCTCTCTATTTATATACATCTAAATGTCAAGACAATCTCAATCAAAATCCTAGATGGCCTTTTAAGGAACTTAAAAAGTTGATTATAAAATGTATATACACAAAGGCACTGGAACTAGAAAAGCCAAAACAATCTTGGAAAAGGAAGACAAAATCGAAGGACTTACAGTATCTGATTTCAAGACTTACTATACAGAGTTACCACAAGACATTGTGCTGTTGGCCTAAGGACACACATAATCAATGAAGTCGAACAGAAAGCCAGGAAATAGACCCACACTTATGTGGTCATTGATTTCCAACATTAAATGTATTTGAATATTCATTCATTCATCCAATACTTATTGGGCATCTTCTATATACCACCAGACACTGTAATAGGCACTGGGGGTATGACCATTAACAAATCACTAAAAAATCTCTATTTTTATTTAGCTTATATTTTGGTAGGGGAAGAAAAAATACCAAAATAAAATTTTAGAAGTACTTAATATCTTAGATAATCAGAAGTCCTTTGGGGAAAACAAAGCAGGAAAGAGGGAGAGGGAGGGATAGGGATACGTTTGAAATGCTGCAGCCAGAAGAGAAAGCTACCTATGTAACATTCTCGGGAGAGGAAGCAGCATGTGCAGAGTCCCCTACGTGACATTTTAAGGAGAGAAAGCAGCTTGTGTGAGTTCTCTGAGGTAGGCTTTGAAGGAGTGAGTGCACTGTGAATGACTGCACAGGGTCAGAAGCCCTGGCTCAGGGAAACAGTCTGACTCCGCTCACAAGGAGTTTAGTTTTGACTGCCTGAAACAGGAAGCTACTGAGTGTTGGGACTGGAGAGGTGGCATCATATGATTAAATGCTTTCAATAACTATGGTCGATATAGTGAGAATGGAAGTCCAAGAAGAGAAGAAGGGAGGGTCAGGGGAAGTGAGAAATAGAGTCTAATCAAAGGTTAATCCGGCAATCACAGGACCTACCACAGAGAAAGTGTAGAGTTAGGCCAAAAAAAAAGAAAAAAAAAAAAAAGATAAAAGATACAGATAAACGGTGCTAAAGTGGGAGGAGGTCAACTGATCACAGCATAAAAGGAAAGAAAGAAGCTAAAAGAAGTTAAGGGAGGATTAATTTTCAAAAAGCAGAGCGGGATTGTGTCAAATGCTTCGGAGAGGACGAGCAGTACATGGCTGGGGAAAGATCTGTGAATTTTAAGCATATTGGGTTATATGATGAAATTCCATAGCATAGTCTCAGTACCATGGTGGGATTTTAGTGGCTTTGAACAAACAGAGGCAGAGGCACAAACCATTTGCGTGAGAAATTTGCCAGTGGAAAAAGGGACAATAGCACAAGCTAGAAGACAGTGGGGAGAAATGAATGTCGATTTCAGGATAGGCTAGACCACAAGGCTTTATAGGCTGGGCAGATTCAGTGAGCTGGGAGTAACTGAGGGCCACAGAAAGAAAGCAGAAGATTGGAAGAGGGCTGGAAGGAGTGGAGTGGGGAGAAAGGCTAGGGAGTAAGCTTCCTAGAATCTCCTAGCCAATTCCAGAAGTTACCTTGAAGGTGCTGTTCCTTTTTATATTTTGCACTGTTTGTTGTATCCTCCTAATGTACTGCATTCAAAAATGCACCATTCCCACCCACATTTCTCCCGGCGCACAGAACGGGTCACCTCAACTAGGCTTTCCCCATCTGCTTCACTCTTAGCTGAGCTCTCCTTCAGCTTGGAAATCTAAACAGGATGCAAACATTCCAGGAAGATACCCATCAGTCTTGACGTGTCTGCTAGGTGCTGCCCGACTGACATTTGCCCTGTACTGGGCGCTGTACCTTAGCACATTGAAGAGTCTCCGCCTGGCACTGTGTGAACACCTCATCTGTGAGCCAAGGGAGGTGCTGTTCTGTTCCCTGATACACAACATCTGGGCCTTGCCTCCCAGGGCAGCCCGGTTTCTAAGTAGGAGGTAGGCAGGAACAGCTGAGAAAGACTTGGGGATTTCACCCCCCACATACACATCCTTCTTTAATTTTTCCTTAAAAGGCTCACACCCAGTTTCATTTTCGCACACAAAGAGGTCCTTTGTATTTCATTACGACCAAGTCACAAAAGTAAATGTTTTCCTTTGAAAAGAAAGTGGGTGTGGATGATGGTCGCTTGGGTGGAATGTGAACAAGGACTTCTCCTCCAGCAAGCTGAACTCCAAAGGAAAATGAAATACTGAACTCCCAATTTGGTGACAATGCTTTCATTTTAATTTTTTGTTTGTTATTTTGTTTCTTCTTGATCTGTAAGGAATTTTGGAGATATTTTAAATTTAACCATGTTGGCTAGAAGGAATTCTTAAGCCTCTGAAATGAGTTACATTGCTGTATAGAAGCAAAGTGTTCTCCATTCTCCTTTCTCTCACAAGTGGACGCTCAACTGAAATTTTCAAGTATGTCTGAATATCACTGTAATATGTGGAATGCATTGTCTATGTGACAACTCAAAGCAAGTGATCAAACAATGAATAACAATGAAAACAAAATAAAACCAGATAAAATAAAATAAAATAAAATAAAATAATAAAATAAAAGTGACCTAACCAGAAACAGTTTAATGGGACTAGAGCAGATCAGTTCCTATAATTAAAAGAAACACTTTGGTTTCCTTTCCACCACTACCCTTTTCTGGCTGACCACGCGAAGCATGAGGACCCTGCTTTTGCAGATCGTGAAGTAGACAAATACTTGGAGTGAGCTAACTCCATGTGTGCTTTTTACATTATTCAAACCTGCTGACAACATGCCCCCATTCCCTTGTCCCTGTGTTCCCTGAAGCCCGCATGCCTTCCCCTCAATCTTTCCTTCCATCTAAACCTCCTTTTGAGGAAGGATCTTAAGAATATTAACTTATACATAATCAGTAAGTCCTTAATGTTGCACATCACAGCAACTTTTACACTGAACATGGAAACAACACAGCAAGAGAAGCCAAAGAACAAAGATTTAAGCAATTTCAGATGGAACCAACACAAGCTTTCATTTCTTAAGGACAGAGATTTTCTAGTACCTTTGAAAAGACACATCAGCATCTTCCTACTATGAACAGTCTGCTACATGGGAAGACTTGTAGACAGGCATTCCCATTCGAAGAATAAAATCACTAATTCAACAAATGTTTTTTGAACATGTCTTCCTATGGTTTTGACTTTTTTCCCTAAGGCTCACATTTTATATCATAATGCAGTACACACACACACACACCCCTATTCTGACCTCAGAAACTGTATTTTCATTAAAAAGTACGTATCTCACCCTGTGTAATGCACTCTGATATTTTCTATTCTACTAAATTTATTTCACACTCATCACATCTCACAATACGGATATCATAACCTAGCTTCAAAAAGCAGTGTTAGACTCTTGGGACCCTGTATCAGGCACTGAGGACACATGCCTACCTTCAATCTTCAGTGTGGCTGCAGTCCAGAGTGGGAGTTATTCTAGAAGTAAAGAATGATAATTTGTGATACATTCTCTGGAAGTAACCAAGATGGAACTCTGATAAAATTAGGAAATCTATCTTGGGAAGAATGGTCAGAGAAGACCTCTTTGAAGAGGAAAGTAAGCTGAGACCCAAAGGACAAAAGAGAGACAGACATACCAAGGGCAGGGGGAACAGCATTCCAGAGAGAGGCGACCACATTCCAGGAGGCTGGAAGGAGCCTTTTGAAGAACTGGCAGGAGGCCAGTGTGTCTCCCTGTAGTGAGAGAGGAGAGGGGGTTAGGAAATGAGGTTGGAAAGAGGCAGGGGTAGTCATAGCACAGAAGGATTTGGAGGCGATGGTGAAGAGTTTGGATTTAATTCTTAGTGGAGTGGGTAGTTCCTGAAAGATTTTTGAACTGAATCGGGTTATGCAGCTGAAGTTATTGTAAATCATTCTGTGTCTTGACCTCCATTGTTGAAAATTTCATACTGCATTTTCACAAGCCTGCCAAGTTGCAGAAGAACTCACTGGCTCTCCAATGTTTTTGGAGGCAGCATGTATGAGTTGAAATCACATAGTCAATGAATAAATGGAAGCATTCCCTTTGGGAATGGAAACGTCAATAGTGGCAAAATATATATATCGTCTCCACTTAAATTCAAGTGCACTTGAGACATTCCCATTCAAAGGCAGAGTTTTTAAATAGCTGCATAAAATTGTTCATATTGAATCTTACCAAAGTGGCACACAGTTTGCGACTCACAAATTTCCATCTCCCCAACCTGTATCTGGACAGCTGTGCCTAGAAAAATAGGTGAAAGATTACATTTGCCAGTTCTCTTGGTATTCCCATTTTATGGCTTTTGTGGGAATGCAGTTCAAGCTTGCCTGCTATTTTATTTAATACGCCTCCTTGTAAATTCCAGCTCTTGACCATGTAATTAATCCCTGTATGGAAAAAATATTGGCATTTGTTCCTGCAATACCTGAGCTGCATCCCAACAGAATTACATTTATCACAGCCCTTGCCATTACTCTATAGTTATTCCTTAGAACAGTTTTACGTACCACACAATTAATATACGCTCCCTGGTCCCAAGTTTGATGTAGTTACTCAACCATGACTTTCATTTATTCTTCTTGGTCTCTAGTCACTGAAATCCAGGATCTTAAATAACAAGCATCTTTTATGTAACTCCTAATAAAGGTTACTATTTAACTTTTTAACTTACAACAGAGAGCCGCCACTAGAGTAAATGCTATGGTTAGATTCTGACAGCTATAACTGATACAAGACCTAGTCTCTGACAGTTACCCTTGGCCACCACACTCTCTTGCTAAGTTCTTTGTAGCTTCCCATGCTACACGTCAACTTGTTTACTCATTTCGTCTTAGTGGTTACTTCTTTTCATAGATATATGGAAACTTGTTTTCCTTTACTACACTGAAATCCAAATGGCTGAGAATTTTAAGCACCACCCTCACAGGAGTATTTGCCTCTTCACGGGGAGAACTTTTTAAGATAAAAAGAAAATCCACCTGCCTTTTGCCCAAAAGGCGATGGGACAAAAGCTCTATAAAGTCTGCCTATCCCTGACAAGTCCTGTTGTAATAAGATCTTTACTACACATATATAAGGCCAACTCTGCTCATTCTAATGTGATATCTGGAATGAGGATAATACCTACACTACTGGTATTGATTTGATGGCAAAATAAATGATCATTTTCAAAAATTCACATTTGTATAAGGAAATTGATGAATGATCATTGGCTTTGCAGTAATGTCTGGAAATCAGTTTTTTTTTTTATAAAAGCCTAAAGAAGAAAAGACTTTTTTAATTATTACTATCTGGAAATTTACCCTAGGATCTGGCAAATACATACACTAATGAAGAACAGCTGTATTTGGGGCAAAATTATGAAAGTAAATCACACATTTGACTGGTTATGTTTTCTTTAGGATAGAGATCAAGAAGATACATTGCTAACCCAAATGTGGATGGATTTTAATATGTTTTTGTAATATATAAAGTTAAAGGCTGCTTTGTAAAAGCTTACAATTATTTATCAAATTAAATCTATTTGTCAAATGGGAAAGAATTTGGGGTGAATATATTTTCTTGATTGAAAGAGAGAGTAGAAAATTCTATGAAGTACACCTGAGTGCAAAATTTTAAGAAGAAAAATGGTGATGAAAATTTCTTAAGGATTTTCTAGTCTGTCATTTCCTGTAGGTTATTTTAAGGTCTGGAGAATGGCTCTGTTAGCCATAACACAAACACTTCAAAGGCAGCGGGTATCGGTGTAAAGATACATTTACTTCTTCAACTAATATTATTTGATCATTTACTATATTTAAAGTAATGGGAGGTATAAAGTAAATTTGACATGGAATGTTTCTTAAAAGAGTCTGTTTTCTAAGGAAGAAAAAATATATATAAATATAAAAGAGTCAAAGATGATGAGTTAATTATATCTATATACCACAGTGCATTTATTATAGATAAAAGAAAATTATCATCATCGAAAGATTCCCTTATTAGTTTTAGAGAATTATCAGAAATATACATGTCAAAGTGGCTATATGTTAAGAACTATTTTTCCGGACACTATTATAGGATCTATGCTTTTGTACTGTGAAATGTTTTACATTTTTCAGATTGGAATAAGTCTAAATTTTTATAAATGTTTTCCTTCAAAATATAAGATATAAAATTATAATCATTTTAATATATTTTAAACCCTGAAAACAAGTTAGAGCGGGTTTAAAAATTGGACATCTGGAGGACAGCTTTAGAACAAAGTCTATCCCAAATGTTATCTCATCTATATAGAAACCCATCAACATTCTTGCCATAGTGAAGGCATGGCCCATGGGGCAGGCAGCCAGCTTAAGCAAGGCTTTGGTGTATAAGGCTTTTCAAAGCTTATCCGACCAAGATGTATGTGCATGTATATATAAAATTATTAATGTTAAATATGGCTACTGCACACTGCTGCTGAATCAATATTCTTCCTAAATCTCTTCCTAAGTGTTCCATAAACCTTCATTCTCCCCTTCTGTGAACAAACAGTAAGAAGGGAATCTACTTTTGCAGGCTCACTCTTATTCTACAATATTACTCATTTTATAGCATCTGGGTTGAGAATTACTTTATAGAAGCTTATTTACCTTTATGTAATACAGGGGAAAAATCCCTTATTAAAAAAACTAGAAAATTAATTTCTTCACTGCAAATTAATAAATTGTTGGTATCAGGGGTTGTCTCCCTCACTCTGGACCCTCACCCTCTCACTGGGCCAGTTCAGTCCTTTACTGACCCACCCACAAGCATTAGCTCCAGGACTAACAATCCCAAGAATTGGGCAAAAGGAAGAAATGAGCACCTTGGTGACCTCCAGAACACCACCATCTGCTCACCTTCTCTACACCAGTCATTGTTCTCTTTTCTGGTAAGGAAGCTGCCAAGAAGGCTCTTCTTCCAAATTAGAATGCTTTGCCATGAAAGAATGTTTCACTGGGTGGTTGGTAGAAATTGAAACCCTTTTTTAAAAAGTGGAACTATAATTACATACGTTAAATTGCATTATGGTTTGCGGTAAAATGCTTTCAGAGTAACAAACAGCTAATTCACAGTGGAATTTCTGGAATACAATTCAAAATAATAGCCATGAAAATGCTTTTTTCAGCCATCAAAGAGACTGTGTTAGATTGCTTATGATCTGATTATTCTCAAGTGAGTTGACAACTGTAGGGTTTTTTTAGTTTGGTCCCCTTCACTGCCATGGCAATCACCAAGAACCCATCTTCCAGTGGGGCACACCAAAGATGACTTCCCCCCACCCCAGACCCAACCTGCACCTTCTGAGAAGAGGGTCCTGTACGGGCAAGACATTTTACCACTTTACATTCTTCCTTTTATTTCAATCTGCTTCTCTAAGACCAATTGTCACTGTTGGGGCAAAATCTTCCAATTTTATATTATTAGAAATGGGTTGGGCCTGAGGCAGTTACATATTGATGAAATCTTAGTCATTACCCACATGTGTACATAGTATCTGTCTCTGTTCAATTTTCTGCTGTCAAGAACATGGGGAAGTAATGTTAAAATTCCCATTTTCCTGAAAGTAAAGCAGATATGCACTTCTGCTTTCTCTGCAGTGGAATTTTGATCTGATAAAACCATAAGAGCCAAAGAGTTGTGGGGACAGTACAGGCATAATCATGCTCTGACTTTAACACCATTATTTTCTTGATTCTATGTCCACCTCGAGAAATCTCTGCTGGCGCTTTGTGACTCCCATTTATTTTTCTTGCTGTAGCTGAACCTACGTCATTCCAACTTCATAGCCCTTTGTCTGTTAAGAGACATTTCTCAATCATCATTAATATTTTTCCATGTATAATTGAGTTCTTGGGCCCCAAAATATAGTAAAAAAAAATCTTTCAAAATGACAGAACTTAATGAAATTGATTAAATACAAATAACCAAAAGAAAGCGTCTAAAAGTGGGGAGAGAAATGACAAAGGAAGGCACAAGATGTGAACCCAAGGGTTTGGACAATACATTTTTAGAAAATGGTCGTTCAAAAGATGTGTACAGGCAGGTTTGGGAAGGGGAAAGAGAAGGCAAAGATATAGCAAAGTTCTTTCTCAATTGAGAATTCTAAAGAAATAGCAGGAAAAGCATTAGAAATTCTGGAAATTTGGAGGAATTCTTCACTTACACGTTCGAGGGATGAGGTCGGGGGACGGAAAGGGAACTGAGAAGTGAGAGTCCTCAGGGGTTCAGGCTTTTCAGTCTCTCTGTGTTTTCATCTGGAATACATTATTCCAAGATCCTTCCACACTAAATCCAGAATCTCCTTTCTGAGCTTTAAACTATATCTGCTTTATACCAAGAAAACTACTGTAAAGTTTTCAATTAATTTTAAAGAACTGTAGTTTTATGTTACTTGGAGAAATTGTTTTTTATTGAAGACAGACTAGTAGAAAGTCTAGAATATATCTAAAATACATATGTATGCAGAAATCATGTATGAGCGCTGAAAAGAAAGTAAGAAAACTAGATGGAAGGCCAAGATCAGGAAGACATTTTCAGTTCTATTAGTGTTATTCCACAGATTTTAGGCAATAAATCAGAATCTTAAAAAAGAATTCTCTAACATTATTTCCATGCCACTAGGGTTGCTTTGTTAATTCAAGTCTTTAAAAATATCTCCTTAATGTCTATTTTTTTTCTCCACAAGCTACCTGGGGTTTAGCTACCTTCCTTGCTTTCTTGAAGAACTCACCACCATCCATCCTAATTCCTTTCTTATCCACGCTTGAACCAGAATGAATTTTTCAAAAACAAAACAAAACAAAATAAGAACAACAAAAATGTTCTCCTGTTGTCAGTAATATTCTAGTGATCTTAAAAGAGAGCAGAATTCTTCAGGAGGCCTCACGCATCATCCCACTCTGGCCTCATCTCCTATACCTCACCCCTCTTCTTCCATATACTGCTCTAACCACTCTGGCCAACCGACCTCTTCTTCCTGCCTTATCCCTTGATTCTAGGTATTCTCTAAGGATATTTTTATACTTTGATTGAAATAAATAAAAGCATTTTAAAACATCCTAATGGTCTTTTCTTATAAACAAAGAAAATGTACAGTAAAATAGCAAAATATTTACGGAATTATAAATCATAAATTAGAAAAACCCCAAACCATAATTTAGATAAGCAAACTCTCTTCTCCCTGTATCCGTTTCACTTCTATAGTTACATTTCCATTAATCACTTCATCCTACCAATTATCTAAGCAAGAGACAGAGAAATATCTTCTTACTCTTGACTCAACCATATCCAGTCCATCAAAATGTGATATTTACCTTGTACTCTCCATATTGTTCTGCTGATTGCCTTCTCACTACCATATTACCTAGCATGGATCCCCTCAGATTGCTTACTGTAATTTCTTCTCACAAAAACTCATCTGTCTTCCATACCCCACTTCTCCAAACTCCCTACTACTCTCTGTTCTCCTAATGTTTTGAACATATCTCTACTATATCTGACTTTCCCAAATCCCTCATCGTCCTCATCTATAAAATGGAGGCTATAAAAGGATGTCAGTCACTGGGTTGTTATAAATATTAAATGAGAGTGCTTGAAAAGTTGTCATCACTTTTTCTTCTAATTATTTCTTATACACTCAAGTTCCCCCCAACACGTTGGCTTTTATTTTGTTGATGGTGGGAATTGTATTACCTTTATCTCTATATCCCAAGTGCCTGCCTCACTGACTGACACAGAAGAAACTCTCAACAAAGGTGCTGAATAGATGAATTAATAATAATGGTGTGAAATCTCATCACACACATAAGTATTAAAAGTTCCATAAACCTCTTACACAGAAACATAATTGGAAATAGGACAGTTTTTAAAATTTCTGGTTTTTTTTTCTTTCCTTTAAAAAAATACCAAAAGGAAACCAACATTCACCATAACTACATAGAATACCACAGATGTAAGGAAATGTATAAGTTAGAATTGTTATAATAAACTCAAATTCACCCACATTGCACATAATGTCTATTGAGGTACCCTATTTAATAGTGTAACTAGTAATTACAAAAATTATATATATGCAATGTGGGTGAAGTATAGTTATTATGAGAACTTGACATCATGTATTTCTGGACATTTTTTCTTTTGAATGGCACTATTTCTCCACATTAATAAAGTATTTAATATATTTTCAAGGAATTTCTCTAAGAAAATGCAATTTAAATTTCAGATGAAGTCTTTGTAGAGAGACAAATATATTCTTCCACTTCTTTTCATAGGTGTAGATCTCTCAGGAATATTCAAACCAGTCACCAAGGACTCCTTGGCTGAAGAGCTCAAAGTCTGTTCAATGTGCAAAACCTCAGGACTATTGTTAAAATTCCAGGCAAACTAGAAATTATTTGAGCCAGAAATTAAACAATTGTATACAGACCTCCAAACCAGTGGTTCTTCCCTAGAGCATTTTTAATCATTTTAGGAGAAAATAGTTTTATTTTAAAAAGCTTAAAACTTGGAAGTATACGGTGTTGGGGCAAAAGGCAGACAAAGTGATCTTGCACAGTAAACCCCTCTCCTACAAGTGATCACCACAGACAAAGCTTCCAGAAAGCTTTTAAGTCTATAAATTGAAAAATCTGGAATCATCGGTCCCAGAAATATGCAGTGCCTTCAGTAAAGATCAGTTTTATATAATTATTATTTTTGGATTTGAACCAGAAGAGCCTCTGTTTTTAAGCAGTTAGGAACTTCAAGAGCTGAGATGTGAACACTCAATCTGACCATCTAAGTTCAAATATCTTATAATAAAAAAGAAGTTCAGGAAAACAACAAAACGATGAAAGAATTTCTTTTCTCGGACTTGAAATTTTTATTCTAAAGTCTTATATGGAAAAATCAACAATAATATCCAGGAAAGGTCTGAAAAGGAACACGGATAGAGGATTAGCCCAAATAGGTACTAAGACATAGTATAAAATATCAACAATTAGGGATGCCTGGGTGGCTCAATTTCTTAAGCATATGCCTTTGGCTCAGGTCATGATCCCAGGGGCCCTGGGATCGAGTCCCACATCGGGCTCCTTGCTCGGCAGGGAGCCTACTTCTCCCTCTGCCTGCCACTCTGCCAGCTTGTACTCTCTCTCTCTGACAAATAAATGAATAAAATCTTTAAAAAATGTATATATATATACATATACATATATGTATATATGTGTGTATATATATACACGTGCATATATGTATATATGTGTGTATATACATATACATATATGTATATGTGTGTGTATATATACATATACATATATGCATGTGTGTGTGTGTGTATATATATATCTCAATAATTAAAACAGCGTTGTCTTGGGGTGCCTGGCTGGCTCACTTAGCGGAGGTTGTGACTCTTGATCTCAGCGTTGTGAATTTGAGCCCCACATTGGGGGTAAAGTTTATGTAAAAATAAACAAAACCTTTTAAAAAGTGGTATTGTATTGAGTAGTAATAACCAGGTAGGCCAAACGAACAGAAGAGATATTCTAGAAATAGACAAAAATACATATGGGAAGTAAGAATATGATAAATCTGGCTGTTCATATCAACAAACTGGTGACAAACTTTTTAAGAACTGGCATTGACTGAAATACTGGATAAACACTTGGACAAAGATAAAGTTGGACTGATACCTCATTACATACTCCAGGAAAAACTAAAAAAAAAAAAAGATACAGATTTTTGAAATAAAACCACATAACATATGATATGAAAATGTGAATGAATTTCCATATTACCTTCAACTAGGGAAGGCTTTCCTAAATGTGATATAAACCCCAAAGAAAAAGGAAAGACTGACAAATGAAAACACATAAAATTAAACTTCTACCTATTAAGAGCGTAGGGAGAAACATCATAAGAAAATTATAAGACAATACACTTAGAAAAAACCCGTAAAAACAGCTATCACAGACAAAGGTAAATTTTCCGTAATGTGAAAAAACATCAGAAATTGAGAAAAGAGCAAAAATCCTAATAGACCCATAAAAGAAAGATATGAGAATTCATGGGGGAAATAAATGCCCCTTAACACATGAAATGATACTCCATCTGACTCATATTAAATGTAAAATGAAACTATACACCAAGGTACCATTTCTTACTTATCAACTTCACAAAAATCCAAAAGTTCATATCACTGGTGCGGGGGGGGGGTGGAATGGCCCCACTGCTATGCAGGCTAATTTGGCCATCTCTAACAAAATTTCAGATATATCTGTAACCCAGAAGCCCCATTTCCCGGAATTTATCCTGCTGATACATCCACCCAAGTACGTAATCACATGTGCACAAGGGTATTAATTGCAACAATGTAAGTAAGAGCAAAAGACTAGAAAAAGCCCAAGTGTCCAGCAATAAATAATTAGTTGAATAAACTATGATACAGTCACTCAATGCAATATTATGTGGTTTTTCAAAAGGGGAGCCCTCTGTGCACTGATACAGAGACTGCCTACATACACTTTTAAGCAAATATATCCAAGTGCAGAGGAGTGTCCATCTTATGTACATTTTGTGCAAGGAAGAGGGAACATGTGTACATATGTGTGCTTGCAAAATGAAACAATGGAAGAATAAACAAGAAACTAATAAGACTGTTTACTTATAGGGATAGGGTTACAGAGTTATATAGAAAAGGGGTAAGTATGACATAAATTAATCAATACCTGTAGTTATCTCTAGAGGGCAGGGGAATAGGCTGGAGGGAGCAAGAATGGAAGCATGTGTATATATTTCTATATAACTTGAACTTTTCTTTTTTTAAAGATTTTTTTATTTTATTTATTTGACACAGAGAGAGAGATTACAAGTAGGCAGAGAGGCAGGCAGAGAGACAGGGAGAGGAGGAAGCAGGCTCCCTGCTGAGCAGAGAGCCCGATGCGGGCCTCGATCCCAGGACGCTGAGATCATGACCTGAGCCGAAAGCAGAGGCTTTAACCCACTGAGCCACCCAGGCGCCCTAACTTTAACTTTTGAATCATGAAAATACATTATTTCCTGAAAAATTATAAACTAATTATAAAATAGTTCCCTAAAATTGAAATCATCTACTGATAGCCTAAAAGCAATGTTAGCTCAGTAGCAATGAGTACCCATTGCATCCAGATTTTAATCTCTTATTTCCATCCTGTAAAAGACCAAGCTCTTTGAAGAAATATTAATTTCAAAAGTAAGATAAAGATATCGTTAACATGAGCCTGGGACACATTTTTGTGCCAGTAACAAAGAAGCTTTCTAGAATCAGTGGGGTCCTATCAAAAACACACAGGAACCAGTTTAAAGGTGTTACACTAGCCAAAATTGTGGATAAAACGAGTCATAAAATGATGATTTGATGGACTGGTAGTAGACTGACTATGGAAGGCCCACAGAAAAATTTGAGTTTTGAGTAAAGACCTGCAAGAGGGACTCGTGAATGTCTAGGAAAAGAGTACTCCAAACCCAGAAAGATAATAGCAAATGCAAATGCTCTAAATCCAGAGAATATCTGGGGCACTGAGAGTCACAAGGTGGCCATAGTGGCTGGAATATGATAGTTATGGGGAATATAATGAATGAAAGATGATGTTGGAACCACAATGGGTCTATATCACAATAGAAACATATGGCTTCCATTTAATGGCCAAGTGACAATGACGTATTGGGACACTAGAAAGTTATAGACCCTTGCTATGCACAGATAAATCATCTCAATAACTTACATTTTCTAGTACTTGTAAAGCCAAATGACTACCGCTGAAACTCTGGCTCTGGGTGAGAAGGTCAGAAGAATATTAGAAATGTGTATTGACTTTTACTAGATGTGTGCATCAATTTTCCAAAAGGAAGAAATAAGCTTAGGCAAGAACTGGTTTAGAAGCAGTAACAAAAGGGAACAAAGATTTGAGGTCTCAAAATGCTTATAAGGCTCACTGCTACCAACTCCAAACTCAAGAAATAAGAGCTGAAAGCCCCTGAACAACAAAGCCCCACAAAGACTCAGCCCTTTGGCAAGGATCAGGTTGAGGTGTGGCCTCTCCCCTAAAACTAAGGGCTTCACAGTTGGTGCCGTTGTGTTGAGAGAGAGGCCTTGGGGCTCAGAAGCAAAGACACCAGGCTTTAGCATTCTGTCTGGGAAAGGATGCGGGTGTGTTTACTGACACATAAAACTAATGAAAGCAAATCAATCCAAAGCCTACTGAATTTTCAAGGGAATTATATTGACAAAGAAATGACAAACCTCAATTGAAAAAGGCTTTGAATGTCTGGGCCACAAAACAATCCTTGGGGTCCCAAATTTGTGCCAGAATGGAGTGGCTACAAAAACTTTATAGCCCCAGAAGTCATACTCCCCTAAATCCACTTCAGTTGTGGCCATGGAAGATAATAGGCAAGGACAAACCTCTGAGAAAGTGGAACTAGAGGTCACAAAGAGCTATGAACAAAAGCGTTCTTGCCACAGAGCAGAAGCAGGTCTAATCAAGGAACTCCATTCACCCAGGGCAGAGGCTTTGACAATGCTTTCCCTTCAGGCTTTTATCATTGTTATGAATTTCCCTTTTCAAAGTGTAAATGTCAATTGTAATTATCTTGTCCCTGCTCCACCACTGGGTAGTGTGTGTGCGCGTGTGTGTGTGTGTGTGTGTGTGTGTGTGTGTGTGTGTGTGTGTGTGTTGGGGGACGGACTGGAAGGGTTAGCGGCCATAAATCTGTCTTTTGTTTATAGGTCTCAGGAGCCATGTTTAAATCTGATGAATAGTGCTATGCAGAACGGCACCTAGAGACCCGGGACTTTGTAATGGTTGCAGTAAATGAACAGGACTTTGGGTTACCAAAGAGCTGGCGCCAGGAGAAGAGACTAGTTAGCTATTCACTAACTCGTTTCCTTCCTCCTGGGCACTCTCATCCAGACCACCTGTCTCAGCCCCCCTTATCTGTGTCAGAAAAACCCTTGCCATGATCCTATTTGTAGAGGTTGCTTTTAGGCAAACAGGCTTGAGGGATGGAAGACAGGCCCATCGGGATACCCACCTCAAAATAACCACATATTTTAGCCCTAAGTGACCAGTGGGCTACTTACGACTAGGCACCATTTACAAAAAAGGGTAGATTCCATAGGTCACCATATGTCCTTAACTCCCCCCTTTAAAAAACAGCCCCCACACACTGCCTCGTGGCAGACAGCCTCTCCTCTGCTGTCCTGCCCGTTACTCCTTTGTGGTGTATTCAGTAAACTCTCTCCTTTGTCCTGCCTCAAGTGAATTCTTTCACTTCCCATGCCACCAGCTTCTACCTAATAATCACACCACATCTGGGGGCCCCCATCTGGTCAGACAGACACCCCACTTAGACAGACACCACACTATTCTCTTTTCCACTAAGATTTTGCCCATGAGGATAATCTTGGAAATGAGGCAGTGGAGAACACAGAGCCTTCATCAGCCTGAATACTTGAATAGGGCCTCCCTCTTCACCATCTCACAATGAAGTCTGAATAAAAAATAAGCCACTGAGGTTTCCCTTACATTTATAGGAACTGTAGACAGTGAGCCAGGAACTAAAATTTTTCAAGGAATGAACAGATACTTCCCTATGAAAGGAATAGTAGATAACAGCACTTGGTTCAAGCAAGAAATGATTTCAAATGATGACTTTGATTCCAAAATAGAGGGGTCTGTGGATGAGGAAGAAAGAATGATCCAGAAGTATCAGTGAGGATGTAAGAAGATACCTACCAACCAGTGATATGAAGAGTCCAGTGATATGAAGAGTATGGAAATAAAAATTTTGCCTACCTTGAAGAGGACTGAAAAAGAAGCAAGATCACATGGAATAGGTTTTAACTAAGGCAAGAATGTGAGGGGAATGGTCACAGAAGAGGTGGAAGGCTTCAGAAAACAAGAAGTAATCAGAAAAGGCAACATATGAAGTCATATGGGAATTAGAATCTGGCGGATGAGGATGGCCTTTCCAATTCTGCTTTTTGTGGTGGCCGACATGACCAGAAATGAAAGGATAAATACCATTAAGCCCAAGGATCCCAAGGTAGACAGGCTGTGATACAGAAGCTGCAAGTGGTGAGGGTCTGCAGGGACTCATTCTTGCCAGTGGCGACTCCTGCCCATGGAGGCACAGACTCCAGGTGACGTCATTTGAAAGTGATGGCAGTATTCTGCCCCTTGCAATGATGGCTTATGGAAGCTTGGTCTGTCTTCAGGTTTTGCAGAGGGTTGGTTGATCCTACTCCAAGGAATCAAGTACTCGGTTTGTCTCTTCCTATTCCACGCTATTTTGAATACAGTGTTCTCTAGGATCCCCTAGAAATCTTATCTTACATATTTAACTTGCATACTTATGTTCTGCCTATTGTAATGTTAGGCAATGTTTTACACTCCTGTAAAAGAGTAAGAGAATATCATAATGCTTTAACTCCTATCACTTGTAATTATATGTTGTTGTTATCTAGTATTTTATCCCATAATGATTAAGAAATTCTTTAAGTCTTCTTAAACAAACCACATTTGTTTAGATTTACTCTTTTTTGCACCATTTGCTTTGCTCAGCCTTGCTTCCTGCATCTCAGACCTTTCTTCTGGGATCACTTTTATTATCCCTTGAATACATCCTTTAGAAGAACTTTTAGTAAAGAGTCCATTGGACTTTCAGAATTATTTATTTGTTTAGTCTTTGTTTTGTTAAAAATGCTTTATTCGACATATTTCTAAAAATATTTTTCTGGGTGCACAATTCTAGATGGATGGTTATTTTCTTTTGTAATTTTGAAGGTATTACAGTTATACGCCTTTGCTGCTATTGATAAGTCAGCTAATTGTTATTCTGTTGTATTTTTAAATTTTATTACTTAAACATTATTCATCTAGCATTTGCCACACGTTGGACTCTAAGCACTTAACAAGTATTAACTTATTTAATCCTCAAAACGACCCAGTGAGTATAAGATAGGTACTATAATTGTGATTCTTACTTTACAAATTAATTATTTAAAGCATAGACAGTTTAGCCTTTTGCCTAATGTCACCCAGTTAGAGAGGGTCTGACCCAGTATTTGAATACCAGCTGTGGGGCTCCAGAGTCCCTGCTCTGAGGTGTTATTCAAAAGATGCCTTTCTCCCTTTTCTTTCCTCCTGCTTGAAAAAACTCTTTGTCATGCTTAACAAGACTTGTAATAAAGATGTTTCTAACAATCTAAAAAATAAGAAGAAAGTAAGAAATAAAAACATTTTTGAGAAAAAATCTCTATGCCTTTGGTATACTATATTTTAATGACAGTAAGTAAACATTTTTATTTGCTTTCATCTTTTTTATTTAAAACTTGTTGGGCTCCTGGAATCCCTGGGTTGGTATTTTTCAACAATTCTCTTAGTTTTTTTCAGCTATTAAAAAAACAAACAGTCTCTCAGTCATTCTTTCTTATTGTTCCTTCAAGAACTGTGATTAGATGTACAGTGAATTTTCTTGCTTTGTCTATCATGTCTCTAACAATTCTTTCTTAGCATTTCTTTAGTTTCCCTCTCTGTTCTATATTCTGGAAACTTTCATCAGATATGTTTCCAGTTGAAGATTTATCTTTAGCTGTGCCAAGTCTGCCGTTCAGGCATTACAATAAGATTCTAGTTTAAATTATTTCATTTTGAGAAATTTTACCTGATTCTTTTCTAAACACGACTGCCTAAATCTTAAATCTTTTGTTCCTTAATTATACTTTCAATTTTTTCTTTTGTTCATTTAAACATTGTGAGCACACTTTATATCCTGTAGTCTTTATATCTAACATCCCAATTCTTGCAAATCTGATTCCATGCTTTATTATTTCCATGACCCTCGCTCTTAATAATTTGTTTTTTGTGAATTAGTGACTTTTTAAAAAAAGATTTTAGGGCGCCTGGGTGGCTCAGTGGGTTAAAGCCTCTGCTTTCGGCTCAGGTCATGATCTCAGCGTCCTGGGATCGAGGCCCACATCGGGCTCTCTGCTCAGCAGGGAGCCTGCTTCCTCCTCTCCCTGTCTCTCTGCCTGCCTGTCTAGTAACTTGTAATCTCTCTCTCTGTGTCAAATAAATAAGTAAAATCTTTAAAAAAAAGATTTTATTTATTTATTTGACACAGAGAGAGAGATTACAAGCAGGCAGAGAGAGAGAGGAGGAAGCAGGCTCCCCGCTGACCAGAGAGCCTGACACGGGGCTCGATCCCAGGACCCTGAGATGGTGACCGGAGCCGAAGGCAGAGGCTTTAACCCACTGAGCCACCCAGGCACCCCAATTAGTGACTTTTTAAATGATGAGATAATGTACTTTTGAACCATAAGTACATCATAATCTGGAAGAATTCTTTAAAGCTTTTAAAATTTATTTTCTTCAAAGAGGGTCAACATTTGCTTCTGACAGACATCAGAGACTATTATCAATCTAGAATCACTTTAAATAATGTTTTCAAGTTCTGTACTGTTTTGTTTTGTTTTTCAGAATTGCAAAGGCAGAATGAATTCTGACCTGCCCAAAGGAGCAAGAGAACTGGGATTACGAATTCTCAAATTCTCGGGAGAATTGTTTTCCTCATTCCGTTCTATGCACAGCTAAGGTGTATGTCACCCCTTTTTGTCTCTGTGGACCTAGGTTTGCTTGTTTCTTTGCTGTGAGGCAGGTAAATCAATTAGTGGAGATGGTGCCCTTTGGAGTACTTGATTTTATGCAAGACCTCTAGTCTTGCTTTGACACCAGGCTTTATCTTCTGTCCATTTCTCACCTATAACTAAAACGCTAGGCTTTTTCAAAGAGGCATATGATCTGAGGAGAAACCTCTTTACAGATGCTCTTAATTTTTGTCCAGCTCAGTCATGCATTAAAGATTTTCTTTAATAATCCACCAGCAGCATTCCTATTTGTGTTAGGCATAGGAGTTTCAATAAACATTCACCATTCTTTGATGTTATCTGAATATCAGCAACCACCAACATTCACCAATAAGAATTCAACGAGTTCTTATACTGTACTAAACACTTTCCTAGACACTGAGGGATATGGGAGTAAATCAAGACAAACCAAAACAAAACAGCATCTGACCTAATGGAGCTTGTAGTATTGCTAGTAAAACAGCCATTGAAAAAAGGTAATTAAACAAAATGCGATCAGTGTGGTGAGTTATGACATTTGCATATGGCTTGTTATGACTGGTCCATATCACTGATCTAAAAGCCTTTATATTAGGTAAATATGTACATGTAAATGTCCTAGAAGCCATCTGAAACCATATGCAGATGGTGACTCCAGCAAATGTCAGTGAATCTAAAATGGTTGACCACATACCATCTAAGAAATCCTAATATATGACTTTTAAAAATGCCTTACTTAAGAAGGATTATGCTAAGAAATCTTAATACATAACTTAAAAAAAAAAAAACCAAGAGGGGCACCTGGCTGACCCAGTCAGCAGAGCACACAACTCTTGATCATGAGCTTGAGCCCCACATTGGGTATAGAGATTACTTAAATAAAGAAAGAAACTTAAAAAAAAAAGTTGCCTGTAAGGAGAAGTGAAGCAATTAAAAGAAGAGAAAGGGAGAATGTTTTCTTTCTCGGTGCTCTCTGAGATGGTTTAATGTGACAAATGTACCGTGGGGGAAGAGGCAGCTTTCCAGAGAGCACCCGAAAAGGGGAAGAGAGGCAGAAAAGGGGAAGAGAACTCAGGCCAGATGCCACTCAGCACCAGTGTGGACTCTAGGTCACCTGTGTACTGCCAGCAAGGAAAAGCAAGACCATAAAGAGTCTATGAAGGAATCCTGGGGAATTGTAGTGAAAACTCCCCTGGCAACTGCTTCCAGCCAAAAGCTGTGGTCACCAGATGTCCACTTTCTAAAGGGAGAATGTATGAGTCGGGCCCCAGGGATTTCCCACCACTGATATCTGAACTTAGTTGATATAATTCTATCCAAGGACTCTCAAACATCCAGGGTGTCTCCATTTTTTTTTAACTTTCCCCTCACTATTCTTAGCATACAGTATCAGTCTTAACAAGCACCTAAATCTATGACTGGGTTTTTAGAAGAGTAGTTTGTTTGCTGCAAAAAGAATCTAAAGGGCTTTAAGGGGCGCCTGGGTAGCTCAGTGGGTTAAGCCTCTCCCTTGTCTCAGGTCATGATCTCAGGGTCCTGGGATCAAGCCCCACATCGGGCTCTCTGCTCAGCAGGGAGCCTTCTTCCTCCTCCCTCTGCCTGCCTCTCTGCCTACTTGTGATCTCTCTCTCTCTCTGTCAAATAAATAAATAAAATCTTTAGAAAAAAAGAGGGGCACTTTAACTCCTTTTTCCCTCTTTTGTGGATATGCTGGGGCTTTTCAGATTATTTTGTGACTTAAAAGTGAAAGGGAATGTGCAGCATATTGAATAAACTAAGAAAATAATTCTGTATGGCTGAATGGAGAACAGATACGGTGTGAAAGAAGACATACTCATATTTTAGAAATTGTTACTAGACATTCCTTAAATTCCAAAAACATTCCAAGTACAATGTATACTTTCTGATAACACAGTTTATAATACCATGGAAAGAAAAAAATGGCAACTCTGTGAAAGTCAGTAATACATGACTTGCTTAGGGCAACTCCTGTAAGTGTAAGTAACTCTATAGTTACAAGGAGATCATTATTTGAAAAAAAAAATTATTTAGGGGCGCCTGGGTGGCTCAGTGGGTTAAAGCCTCTGCCTTCAGCTCAGGTCATGATCTCAGGGTCCTGGGATCAAGGCCCGCATCAGGCTCCCTGCTCAGCGGGGAGCCTGCTTCCTCCTCTCTCTCTGCCTGCCTCTCTGCCTACTTGTAATCTGATCTTTCTCTCTCTCTGTGTCAAATAAATAAATAAAAATCTTTAAAAAAAAAGAAAAAAATTTATTTACATTGAGAGGATAACACTAACAGACATCTTCTAGAATAAACATAATACAGTTGGGATAAATTCTTGAATCATGCCCTGTATTTAAAACTTTTCAATTTAAAAGTTTTCAGAATTTGAAACTACCACAATAGCCAAACTATGGAAAGAACCTAGATGTCCATCAACAGATGAATGGATAAAGAAGATGTGGTATATATATACAATGGAATACTATGCAGCTATCAAAAGAAACGAAATCTTGCCGTTTGCAACGACATGGATGGAACTGGAGGGTATTATGCTGAGCGAAATAAGTCAATCAGAGAAAGACAATTATCATATGATCTCTCTGATATGAGGAACTTGAGGGGCAGGGTGGGGGGTTGTGGGGGGTNGAGGGGTCGTGGGGGGTAGGGAGGGAAAAATAATGAAACAAGATGGGATGGGGAAGGACACAAACCATAAGAGACTCCTGATCTCACAAAACAAACTGAGGGTTACTGGGGGGTGGGAGGGTAGGGATAGGGTGGATGGGTTATGGACATTGGGGAGGGTTTGTGCTTTGGTGAGTGCTGTGAAAGATGTAAGCCTGATGATTCACAGACCTGTACCCCTTGGGCAAAGAATAAAAATAAAATTAAAAAAAAAAAAGAAATTATCTATTTCTATTCTATTCCCTTTAACAATGAAAATATCCTCATTAAGTGATTTTCTAGAGGTTGCACTGAATTCTACAAAAAACAAAGATGTTTAAATATACAAACAATTCACTCAAACATATAGTGGCTAGAATTTGGGGGTATGTGGCTGCTCTACAGAAAAAAAAAAGTCCTCTTCTCGATCAGGAGTTTTGTATTGACATTGAAACATGGCCCGGAACAGGTACTGGCTTGGGGAACTGAAGGTGAAAGAATGTTAGCACCAGAAAAGGACTCAGACAACAGTTTCAAAACCATGTTCAAGCATTTATCGATCCAAATGGAAGTACTTGAGGCCACAGGGATTGAATTCCAACTGGATATTTAGTTAGGTATAATACAACAGATCTCAGAAACAAAGAAGGAAAAAGGAGGACACGCTTCTAGACTTCACAGATGTGGGCTTTTCTTGCCAAGAAAATGCCTTCCAACAATAGGATAAGGCTTGGGATGCTAGTCTTCATGGTAATCACTTGAAAATAACTTATCAGCTGAGCCAACAAGAGGAATTAGATCAAACAAATTTTGATATAGCGTTCATCAGATAGCTTAATTGCATCCAAAATGAAAGTATTTTCTTTGTTTGCCAAACTAGCATTGGAGAAATTAAAATAAGATTAAGAGCATGCATTTTATAATCATCTTCTTAATGAAAGATATAACAAAACCATAAATATTGTATCTGTGATCCACAGTGGGAATTTAAATTGTGGGCCCTACCAAAAACCTAGAAAAAATAAAAAATCTTTCCAATTTCTATCACTGAACCCTTTCTTTCTCAGGCCACCTGAAAAGAATAATACGCATTTTTAAAAAAACTTCTAATTTTCCTCTTCTTTCCACTTATCTTTGACATGTTGAAAAAGCTGAGATCTCTATTATTTAAAAACCAGTAAATTTTGAAAGACGTGGTTCATGGTTCATTGGATCTTGATTTGTGATTGATTACTAGATAAATTTCCCGAGTTTTTAAGAATGACTACAAAGAAACAAATTTGAAATAGTCCATGTGGAGTCATTTCAATCTGAATAATTTACCAAAATATTTTCTTTTTTCTTTATAACCTAAAGACGCCAAATACCTGTTACATTAACAGAAAAAGTATTTATTTGAGGATCATGCTTCATTATTCTTAATAATGGGAAAGACAGCCAATCACAAAAGAAACAATATCAAAACCTCATGTTTGGTCATTCATCTCTAAAATCTTCCTCTACTATTTTGCCAAAATCTAAAATTATCCTGTTCCCCTCCTTTTGCCCTTCTACTAGCCATTCCTAGAAGTCATGACATGTCTAGCCATGTTAAAGTGCTGCTAGGAGCAGCTTGTTACATGACTCATGATAGCACAGGCTCAGTGACACTGAAGAGGAATGATAGCCCAAAGGGGGCTTTGAAGTTCAATGAGTGCACAACTGGTTTGAAACATGGAAAAGCTGGGTGCCTGGGTGGTTCAGTTGGTTAAGCTTCCAGCTCTTGGTTTCGGCTCAGGTCATGATCGCTGGTCATGGGATTGAGCCCCACTTTGGGGCCTGTGCTCACAGCTTTGGATTCTCTCTCTCCCTCTCCTTCTGCCCCTCTACCCGGCTCGAGGGGTTGCTCTCTCTCAAATAAATAAATAAAATCCTTAAAAAAAAAAACATGGAAAAGCAATGTCGGTAACTTGTTGCAGACCCACTGATGGGCTCCTGTGTCCTACCTGTGCCTACATGAAATCTTAACCAGACAGCAAATACATCCACATCCCCTGAGTGCCACCCTAGCTTTGCCCCCAGAAAATTTTACAGGAGATAGTCCCAGACAATTTCCTAGACAGTGTTTATTTCCTGAATTTGCTTTGCTCCCCCCTCAAGCCTACATGAAAGTTCTCTACCAGGTACCGCAGTCTCCGTCTTGCTGTTGTCCCAAGTTTGATCCTGAACAGAATTAACCCTAACAAAACTTGCTAGGAGGCTTACATTGTATTTCTTTAAAATGTGCATTAGTTGTCAGTTTTTGAAATCTGATGATTTTTCATAGTGTCAAAGTATGGTCCCCATATGCACCCAAGCAATTATTAATTATAAAGCAAAAAAATAAAATAAAATAAACCCTAACAAACCTTGCTAGTGGAAAAACCTAGGGAATGCCACCTTATCCAGGTAATGAAGATCGACATTACCAATAAAAAGACCTACCAACATAGTATCAGAGGTTATATTCTAGGAGGTAGCAGAAAGCCAGTCCTGAAGACAGGCCTTTCTTTGGAATGTGCAAGGTTTAAGCAACTCAGGTCTGGTGAGATAATGCTTTCTTGCATAATGGGAAAACTACTGATATCTCAATAAATCTATCACTTATAGTA
This sequence comes from Ailurus styani, assembly GCA_002007465.1. Lineage (NCBI taxonomy): Eukaryota > Metazoa > Chordata > Mammalia > Carnivora > Ailuridae > Ailurus > Ailurus styani. The sequence goes on from LNAC01000110.1 coordinate 364,781, forward strand.
TTGGACCAAAGTTAATTCTTGACGTGCATATTATACCATGGTTGTATAAAATGTTAAAACTAGGGGAGTCTGTATGCAATGAGTTGAATAGTGACCCTCAAAAGAGACAGGACCAAGTTCTAGCCCTCAACAGTTATAAATGTGACCTTATTTAGGAAATAGGGTCTTGCATAGAGTTGGCCACACTGTTCTCTGAGCACAAGACAAATTCCAAAAATAGCTCAGCAACCTTCCACCCCCAGTCTCTCTAGTGTCTGTCCTTCCAGTGGGAGGTTGCATTAACAGGCCCCACTCCTACCTCCTGCTGTGCTGCCTTCAGTTTCTGACAATTGACTGACATATCTCTTACATGAGACTTGGAATACGTCAGTTGCACATGCCCACCTCCAATATCCTACCTGTGGAAGTCAACGAGCTTCGTAAGAAGCAGCATCTTTGTTTATGTATTGGAGAAAGTTGGGTTTCTGTAAGCAATTCACTAAGAAACAAAAATATCTCCCCATATGTATTTTTTCATACTTTGTTTAAACTTAAAAAAAAGTATGTTTTTTTAATTCTTTTCTTCAGAATAATGGAACCACTGTATATTTTTGTATATACTAATCTTTTAAGAAACTAAACATGCACTTTTATAGTAACCATGAATGCATAATATGTATTAATATACTAGTGGTCTCCATTTATTAAAATACTCTTGCAAAATTTTGTAAGAAAGGGAATTAAAAGAATAGAATAAATGTTCTCAGCCATAGTAGGATATAAATATCCCCCCTAAATATACACTTTTCAAAAAGGCCTTCCCTGGAGATCTGTTGATTTTGTGTTTCACAAATTTCAAAAGGAATTAACGAAACTTAAACCATGCTCTTGCTAAAAGAAAGGAAAACCTTTCCAGGAAAACTTATGAATGTGTGTTTGAGGAATAAGCAAAACAGGAAAAGAGAGAAAGAAAGATGTGTAAAAATCAAACATGCAGGTTGTCACCTTCAGTAAATATGTATCTGGATGACTTTGTTTTGATCATAGTTACCAAGTCATCACAAAGGGGGGGAAGTGCATTTTTCTACTTCTCTTTCTTTTAGGTGGTCCCTTTTATCATCTGTCTTTGGCCACAGGTGCAATGGAAATATTTCTGGAGAATGTACTTTGATACAAGCTGAATACTTGCTCAAAAACCCCATAGATTAAAAAAAAAAACCTATAGGTAGATACAACTTCTCATGGACATTTGTATAAATGAAAATAATTCATTCCTCTATTAAACAAATATTTGTTGAGTTCTACCATATACCAGGCACTGTTCTAAAACTTAGTACCACAGTCAAAGTTCCTTGCTTGCTAACTAGGAAGAACAGTTTAAATAAAGAGGGGAGGGCAGTGGGAAGATGGGCAAAATGGGTCAAAGGGAGTGAGACAGGGGCACCTGGGTGGCTTGGTAGGTTGAGCATCATGTCTTCAACTCAGGTCATGCCTTCAACTCAGCTCATGGAGAGAGCCCTGCATTTGGGCTCCCTTCCCTGCTCAGCGGGGAGTCTGCTTCTCCCTCTCCCTCTGCCCTTCCCCTGCCTTGCTAGTGCTCTCTCTCGAATAAATAAATAAAATCTTTTTAAAAAAAAAGGGAGGGGGAGTGGGACATATAGTCTTCTACTTATAAAATGAGTAAGTCATGGGAATAAAAAATACAGCATAGGGAATATAGTCACTGGTATTGTAATAGCATCATGTGGTGACAGATGGGAGCTATACTTATGGGGAACATAGCATCATGTATAGAGTTGTTGAATCACTATGCTATACCCTTGAAACCAATGTAACATTGTGTGCGAACTATACTCAAGAAAGAAGAAATTAAGAAACTAAGAAATAAAAAAAGAAAGAGAGAGAGAAAGGAAGGAAGGAAGAAAAAGAAAAAGAAAGAAAGGAAAGGAAAGGAAGGAAATAAATTATAAATAAATAAATAACAGGAAAGAAAGAAAGAACAGGAAAGAAAGAAGGAGGGAGGGAAGAAGGAAGAAAGGAACAAGGAAAGATTCAAGATGGAGAATGGGGAGAGAGCTTATTATTTACTATGTAATCATGAAAGTTTCACCAAAGAGAAAACATTCAAACAAAGTCCTGAAGAATGAAGAGAAATTAATCATCTAAAAACAAAAAACAAAATAAACAGAAAACAAAAGAGATAAGAAAGAATTTAGCAAGGAAGAGATAATATTAACAATGATAACAGTTATGGACATTACAGGTATTATCTATTTAATGTTCCAATAAGGAAGGAGAAGTACTATCCCAGTTTTAAGTAAATTTATTCTGCTCAAGTAAATCATCCAAGATCACAGAAGATGTAATTGGTGGGGGTCAGAATTTGAACCCAGATCTGTGCCCTTGCGAACACTGTCCAGAATCGGCCTGACTCCAGTTTGAAAATAAAATCTCACCGACCATTGGAAACACTGTATACACATATCCACCACCTAGAATTATCTCTTCTCCATATTTATCTAATCTTACCCAGCTTCCAAACTCACCTCAAGTACAACCTTCTCTGCACTTCAATAACAACAACAATAACAACAACAAATAGTTGCCATTTCCAGACCTCATCATGATTTAACATTCAGTCTTTGTAATAACACATAACCAGAATCCTTAGACATAGGTTACATGGTAGTTCTCAAACTTCAATGTGCACAGGTATCCCTTGAACAGTGTGTTAACATAAAAATGGTTGTACCTCCCATTCCCACAGTTTCTGACTATGTGAGTGTAAATGAAAATTTGCTTTTTTTTAACTTTATTTTTTTTTAATTTATTTGACAGAGAGAGAGAGAGAGAGAGAGAGATCACAAGTAGGCTGAGAGGCAGGCAGAGAGAGAGGAGGAAGCAGGCTCCCCGCTGAGCAGGAAGCCCGATGCGGGCCTCGATCCCAGGACCCTGAGATCATGACCTGAGCTGAAGGCAGAGGCTTTAACCACTGAGCCACCCAGGCGCCCCGGAAAATTTGCATTTTTAACATTCAAAGAGATGCTGCTGCTGCTGGTCCGCTGATTCTTTGAGAATCCTTGAGTTAAGTATAAATAACTTGGGCCAAATCCACTCAGCCAATAAATGGCAGAGTCAGCTGGGATTTGTATTCAGGTAAATGAGCATCTAAAACTTGCGTTCTTCCCTAGTACACCAGTACTAGCATGTACTGCCCCAATAGGGTTTTTGGTAAACACCAAGTATTTGGCACTTAGCAGACTTCATACTGTTTACTGGCTTATTGTCCACCCCTTGAATCAGCGCACGTTATAATGAGCTCCCCTTGGTATCTCACCACCTAACGGCATTCTACATAACCAAGATGCTCTGTAAACGTTCGTCTGTTGTCCTCTCCCTTCTGCTTGGTTTAGGCTACTTTGACTGCGGGCATTCACAACTTGCTTGGACTACCTTTTGCAATGGAGGTTTGTTATAAGCATATGTGTGACAATTCGCGAATTTTGGCAGGAATCTAAGCCTGGACGCATTGATACTGGATCTGACGGTATTCTGAACCTCAAGCAGCTTTGGGCATGCCAGCCACATGATCATTTCAAAGCTATTTTGAATATGTCTGTTTTCCTTTGTGTCAATCTACTTTCATCCCTACTGCTATCTAGTGGATTCTTTCCATTTTCTCAAGTGGGTTATGGGGAGAAAAGCTCCTGATAGGTCAAGATGATTACTACTGTCCCTATCTGGATAGTGCCTTTCATGCTTTGCCAAGTAATGGGCTTCCGCACCATCTATAGATCAGCAGCCCGTGGCTCAGATGCCCAGCCTTGATCCAGGTGGCTGTGGTCATCTTAAAAGGGTCTCAGGGCCAGAACGTAGCTGAGGCTGTGGGCCCCGTCCATGTGATTGACACGTCTGGTACAAAAATTACTTTCTACCAGGTCTCCTCCTTCTATTATTTCTAATCATATAAAGTATTCAAGCAAATGACATGAAGACTTTATAAATATATTCTGTGGTTCATAGAGTTTTCTTTTCTTATGTCCTTTTGTTCATTAATTCTTTGATGCGATTTCTCCTGTAGTTTTACATGTAATATTATATTCTCAATGGAGCATTGTAATAGAGCTATAAAGAATGAGAAATAACAGTGGAGAACTATTAATCCCTTATCCCAGAATGTGAGAATAGCATCTTAATCCCATATCTCAGAGGGTGAGAATAGATATGGGAGTGAAGTTCTGTTTTAGGTAAAATGACACTGACAGTCTCATAAATTCAACTGTCTGCCTGTGTTTGCTCTCTTGGCAGAGCCAGAGTGTAATAATTGAAACCTTTTATTCTTCAAACAAAACCTATATTTTCAGAAAAACTTGGACAGCGATTTTGTTTTACCTTGGATAGTTTATACATTCTTTTAATTTTTTTTCTCTTTTTCCCTCAAATAGAATACCATATATTAAGTTTCCAGAGTCAGTTAGGCAAACATATAAAATTTAAACCAACCTTACATTTCTATAAGATTTTTATCTTAAGAATTGCTACCATTATTAACCCACTAAAAAAATCCAGACTTTTTTTTTAAAGCAAGAGTCCCAGCTGTGATTTTATTTGCTAGTTGCTGTCCTGAAATTCATGAAGACCTATCTCAAATTTCAGCATTTCATTCATCCATAAAACAGGGGTTCAGAATGACTTGTCTCCTGAAATCAGTTACTAAACTAATATCCTTTATTGACTTTCCTGTTCAAATTCCTCTTCCAACATAGGTGTGTCCTGCTTTAGGGATTATCTGTATCCTACCCTCTTTGTTTTTAGGGACTCCTTAGAGCTTATTCACTCTTACTCCTCTACTTATTGGGCTTGAGTATCTATAGGTTAATGTGGGTGCTTTACCTTGGAAATGGTAAGAATTTCACTTTTAAAACTTCCTGTGTGCATGTTTTTTAATGCTGTAAGATATGGGGCAAGATCCACATTTTCATTCAGTTATTTCCCAGCAGGGGTAGGGTCATATGAAGAAACAGTTCATGATGCTAGAGAATTGTTAAATGTATATGGATTTAATGAATGCTCTTATTCATTGCCACAGGCATATTTCATAAGTGAATTTTTAAAATGCCTGTTTTAAAGTTGGAAAACTTCGAGAAGTAGCCTCTTTCAACTCTGAGACATAATTTTCTGAAACCAGTCAAGGAAAAAAAGAGATTTCCACAGTGTTAAATTAAGTCACATCAAACGAAACTGCATCCTTCCATCTCTTCTCTGATGCCGGTGACTGACCTGGCATCTACCTTCTTTTAAAAGGCCAGCACAACAGATCAGTGTGTCCGTATGACTTGTGAGAGGCACAAAAAGGATAGCCTTGAAAAGAAATGAATTGTCTCGAATACAAGTCATTCTTAAATGACACCATATGGAGAAAGTGCCTCTATGAGAACAGTGAGCACTGGAGATAGGCTTTTCATCCGCTATTTGAAACAACACGTAGAAACTTAATTTAGTGTTACCTGTAAAAGTTTCCTCTCTTTTAGGAGGCATATTATGACCAGCAACAAATTCCACGAAACCCTTTATAGGAGATGGGGGCCAGGGTGAACATCTGGATTCCCTCTGTACCATCAAAAGGCCTTGGGCTCAGCCACTTAGGAACTTAATTATTCCTTTTTCCAGTCAACCATAGGATGACAGAGATGGGTGAAAAAGGGTGAGAAAAATGACTTTGATATGATTAAAATTTATTCCTGTAAGAATGAATAATTATGATTAAGTAAAAATAAAGAATAGAACATGGAAGCCATACTGGGATGCCATGGTAAGACAATTAACAAGATCGATTTCTTCAATTATACAATGAAGTTGCTTCTTGGCCCTTATTTCTTTGGGTACATACATGAGTCAGTACAGTGTATGAAAATCATTCTGTTTACAAAGAGTTGGATGTTTGGTGGATTCCTTCCCCTCCACCCCATCTGTTCCTAGCTCTTCCTCATGGGGATAGAACAAGAACTTGAAGGAAAGGTGACCTGTTTTAAATTGTAGAGAATTAATTATATCACGTCACCTCACTTATGACCCAGCTGAACTTTAATTACTCAGCTCTGCAATTCTCAACGCTGGCATGTAGAATAATACATTATAGAGAGCGGGGAACATTTCCTAGGAGTCTCCACGTCTAACTTTGCACTATGTAATTTAGCTTCAATTAACTTCAGGGGGTTAACGGAACAGAAGAGGCAAGCCCTATAATTTCCAATGCAGTTTCAAAATAAAGATCACATTCAGAAAACCTTTTTTGTCTAATAGTTTTGCCCCCTCCGAAGACTACCAAACTAGTACTGGTCATTTTTTTGTCGTTTTCTCCATAACAATATTAAGAATACTGAGGCTAAAGGAAGAGTTAAACTTGCTTTCCCTGCTGCTGACTTGACAGAGACAAATAAATAAGAATAACTACAGTGACTGTAACTTAGAATTACGGGTGAATTCAGAGTGAAAGTGGGTGAAAACTGCTTATTCCACAGAAGAGTGTGCATTAAATTCCTGCCATTTTAGGTATAGTAGAAATATGTTATTTCCTTTCTGTCAAAGCCTCTTTAGATGTATAAATCAGATCTCAACACAAGAGAAACATAACAGTACTAGGTATCACTTATGGAGGGTGTCCTCAGTATTGCAGGAGTTGTACTAGGCACCTGACAAAACCCTCCCTGCTCTGCAACCCATGCGGTATTGCTCTTTCCAGGTGAGGACAATGAAGCTGAGGAATGAAGGAAGTTTCTGATGATCACCATGCTGGGAACAGTACTGAGGCCCATGTCTGCTTCACTACAAAGCTGAACTGCTTGTCTGTTCTTGCTTCAAAAAGCATTAGCATATGACATCAATAACCAAATAAGAGTAATTTACATTGGTGGTTAAGCCAATCTTGATGGAGCTGGGGGTAGAATTTCCATTCACTTTCAAACCATGTGGAATAATACAACCTTTATTTTCTTAATATAGTCCTTGCAGGAGATTAGATTATATCCTCATTACCAGAGGTTAAACCTGCTTTTAGGAAAGATGCAATTCACTCTCAAAAAACTCTAAGGCCTACAGAGAAACTTAAGCTTTCCTTTCAAAGACCCATTCAACTGTGCATGCACAATTTAGGTTCCAATATTTTACATTCTTCGCTTTCCAATCTATCCTCAAAACTTTTTTTTACCCTAATTCCTTACCCTACTTCACCATATTCTGAAACAGCTTAGGCTTTTAGGCAAATTAAATTCCCTTCAGACTAGGCAAAACTTTCATTACTTTCCCTAGACCTTTTTCTGTCCATAACAAGAATAAAACAGCAGGAATTTAATTCCTGTTCAGTTTGGCCCTTGTCCAGATTGGTGATATTCCACTCCTCCCCCCGCCCCACCCTTTTCATTGTTGTTAAATGCAATAGGCTTTTACAGAACCAGACTTCGGCGGGACAGCACCACTTCCTATCTGAAACAGCTGCAGCAACGTTCGCAAAGTTCTATTTCTAATGATTAATAGCAAGTTTCTGAAGGGATAAAAGATTAACCAACAAATCCATAGGATTTCTTTGGATCCCCAAATTTAACATTTTCCGAATTCTGTATTTTCTCCTAATACTCTTCCAGGCATATGTGTTACAAACAAAACATAACAACAAGTTACATTCTCTTTTAACCTATGTTAAATTTTTATGACTTATTTATAATTTATAAATCTATAAATAATAGGAATTGGACTTTTACTACTGAAAATACATTCAAAATTATTCTGTAGAAGCTCTCTGTGGCTAGAACTTTAATAGTCTATCATGCTTATAATGAGCCACTTGTTTCAGTCTATCAATCGGTGCAAGAATCAAAAAGAATCTGTGGTATTAACTCTTCAAGAAAGAAGTGATACACTCTTTTTCCACTTTAATTCACCAAGTTTAGAGAGAAATCCTTCCAGTGACACGCCTATATCTTGATTACTAATACATAAGAATATTGTGTAAAACAGTTCTTATTGAGACATAGTGTAATATTGCCTAAAGGATCACTAAAACATACCAAAATCTTTTTAATTCTATTCGCCAAAGGAATTTTATTGAGTAGAGATTATGCAAGAACCTAGCACCTCTAAATGAACACATGCAGATTTTGAGCCTTGGAGAGTTTAAATAATTTACCCAAGGCCACAGAACTACTCAGTAACGGACCCAGGATTTGATCCCTATTCCATCTGACTGCAAATCTTATCCTCTTAATGTCTGAGTGAAGGCACGTACATAACTCATTATAACAGGAGGCAGAACATAAACATTATTGGAGAGGCATGCAAAATCAGAGAAGGAAAAGGTCATGTTAAATTGGAAAACATAATGGATGCAGGAGGTGGTGAGCTGGACCGTGTAGGATGGAAAGCACTATGATGTTATGAGAAGAATCTGTGTATGGGGCCATACAGAGGAATGGGGTGGGGGGAAAGCATGAATACTGGTGGGACATGGCTTGGGAAGGCGTTCTTGCCACCTGCTATGCTCTGCCAATAGAGGGTGCTAGAGAGGAACTGCAAGTCTGGAGGAGAGAAAAGGAGTGTCTTCCCTCCTGTTTGTCTTCGGTGCTTGTCAGAGTAACCCTAGCAATGTTTCTTCAGTCCACTGGCAGCCATTTGCTCCTGGAGGAGCAGCAAAATAATGTTTCAACCTCATTAAACTCTTCCAGAAACAATACACTACAGACAGCCAGAATCTACTCTGCATTAGTCTGGGGCCAAGCGCCATGGACTCCCATCTCTTCATGTCTAAACTCAATAGTTCCAACCCTTTCTTTTTGCTTCTTCCCACACTTATTTCTTGCATGGTCCCTGAACATTCCGTTTTTGCCTTTCCAGTTATTCAATATCTGCTTAATCAGTATATTAAATCTCTCTGTTAAGATAACTGATATGGTGGCTGTCTCCTATAAACACCCTGACTAAAGCACATCTTCCATTTGCTAATGCCCAAACTAACCAATATTGGGAAAAACAGAATTACCGTAATGTGTTTATTACTAATAAACATTTAACTTTGCAAATGGAGAAGTGCTCATGAAGTGCATATATGACCGATATCTGAGGAAAATTGTGGGGTAGGATTTTATTAGCAAAGATGAGGAGGAAAGGGCTCCTAGGGAGACAAGTAACACAGACACACACGATGAATGAGAGGGAGCGAGGTGAACAAAGAGAGAAAAGCATTCTAGGAAAGAAAAGGAAGTTGCATGTGGGAGGGACAAGAGTTGGGAGAGATCAAGATTTGTTCAAGAAATGAAGGAAAGTGCCATATGATATGGCTGGAGTGCTGAAAGGGACAGAGGGGGAAATCAGATGAAGCTGAAGAGGTCAGATGCAGGAAGGAAAGGATTTAGATGGCCTGAGATTAGATTCTAGAGTTAAAAACCTGGTTGTGAAATTTATAGAAGCAAGGATGTTAGGAAAAGAGAAGAAAAGTAAGACAGATGTTAAGTGTAACTTTAAACTTGGGATGAGAAATTTTGACCTGGTTCATCAGCCTCAAGGCAATGAGGAAGCCACTAGAACAGAAAATAGAGTAGAGAAAAGAAGAAAACTAAGGGCAAACTCTGGAGAATACCTACATTTTAGTGGTGTGGGAAAGGAGACTATAGTCAGGGAGTGGAAATGGACAGGAGACTGACTACTTCTTAAGAATGACTAGATCAAAGACAACCCCTATTAGTAAATGGATATAGAGAAATGGAGAGACATTAACCAGAATTAAGAAGGTTGGATAACTGGAAAGGCAGAATGTCCAAGGGGTAAGAATTTGATACTGAAGTCACTGATGACAAGACATAGAAAGGAAGATTTAGAAATTAAAGTTGCTGAGAAAGTGAGGAGAGTTTCCCTGAAAGCAGCAGTTGAGTAAGATGAGAACATGATGCACTGCAGGAGGTCTGAAGGACAGTCATGGAGTAGTGACCAATCACTGGTAGGGAGGATCAAGGAGTATGTGGTTTACTCTTCACCCAAAACATGTATGCTTAACTGACTGGAGTTTAAAAGAGCCCAAAGAGCTGTGACTCTTAAGCCTAAAGAATAGAGTTTATGTGGGAAAAGAAACGATGGATATTTAGGTTAACACTGCAGTTGGAAATTTTACTAAGTGTTTAATACTTAATTCAATAGCACCTCCTTTACTCTTTCTTTCAGTGTTTTTGATAGTGCTCTTGTTATCTATTGCTTGGTAAAAAACTACCCCAAAACTTCGTGGCTACAACAACTACTTTATTCTAGCTCATGATTCTGTGTGATAGAAATCTAAACAGGACTCAACTATTGATTTTTCTGCTCCATTTGTCATCAACTAAGAGCAGGGCAGATCTGGAGAATCTCAGATGCCATTTTGGGAGGGATGGCTAGATGGCTGGGCTCAGCTGGGCACTTCTCCCTTATCAGTCAGTCTCACAGTCTCTCCACATGATTTCTTCAAAGTAGTCTGACTTCTTATATGGCGACTCAAGGCTGTGAGAGTGCATGTCCCAGAGGTCAGGCAAGAGCTACAACCTTGTCCTTGAATGGGGCTTCCATTTCTTTTATCACTTGAGTAAGTCAAAAAGGCCAGCCTAGAAACAAAGGTAGTAGAGGAATACATTCCATTCTCTCAGGTAAAGAATAGCAAATTGGTGGCCATCTTTCATCTACCACACCAAGTCAAGTTTTCAATGCCTTATTCCTTTATCCACACTTCACTGTCCAAGATGTTATTCTCAGGGTTGTGTTATTTATTCAAGGAGATAGCAGCATGAGATGGAACTGATATCAAGAGAGAAAGTGGTATTTCTGGCTCTGTTGTGAGCTGTGTTGCTTTAAGCAAAGCATTTAACTTCTCTGCACCCTTTTCCTTATTTCTCAAATAGCCTTAATGTAGCTACTTCTTAGGATTCTCACAAGGATCATACAACCACTAATATAAAAAGCACTGACAATAATGAACCCATATTATGCAAAGTGTAGTCGTTATTTGCTGGTGTCATTGAGATCATAATAAATCCTGACAGTTTAGTCTTGGGAAGGACCAATTTCCTAAGTCTGAATGAGGATAATGCGGGGGGACAAGTGAAGGGCTGTCATCGGGGGTTCCAGATACCTGAATATTTTGCAAACACCTGGGGAGAGGCTCTTGGAGTCTGCTGACAAAAGCTGCACACATAGCTTTGCTTCTCTAAAGCAGTCCCGTGAAATGGAAGAATTACATGATGGGAAGCATTCTGGCTTTTCTCAAGAGAAGCCTAATGTCTCTCTCCATGTGAACAATACTTTCTGAGATTAATGTCATAAAGACTCAGGCCCAAGCTCCAGGTCAACAAGAACTTCTGTCGGTGGAAGTATTAAATCAATTAGAAGCTCCCCTTTTGACAGAGATGCTGGTTTAAAACTAAACCACTTTAACAACAAAGACACTGTTTAACGTGCTCATTCTTAAATACAAATAATGGCACACCGAATAACCCTACTCTTGAAGCCGTTGTTCATTATGTTCAGTTAGACCTGTTTAATTTCTGACAATCTAAAGAGCCTTCTTTTAAATATGAGGGACCCTCCTATGAGGTAGTTTCTCAGCACAGTGTAGGTTCTGGGCTATCACCCAGGAAGTTACTTATGCAGCCACAGTTACAGGCTGCTGCTCTGGGGAGCCTGAATAAGTAGGTCTGAGGAGGAACACAGACATCGATGTTTTGTACTGCAACACAGGGTAATAATGATGCAGGGGCTCTACATGTGAGAAAGATTGCCTAGGGGTGCCAGGGTGGCTCAGTTGCTTAAGCATCTGCCTTTGGCTCGGGTCATGATCCCAGGGTTCCAGGATCAAGCCCCACGTCAGGCTCCCTGTTTAGCAGGGAGCCTCCTTCTCCCTGTCCCTTTGCCTGCCGCCCACCCTGCTTGTGCCCCCTCTCTCTCAAATAAATAAATAAAATCTTAAAAAAAATTGCCTAAAGATAGGATGAATGGATGGCCCAGTCTTGGGTAAAAAGAAGATATCAAAAGTATAAAGTGATGATGTCACAATGAACCCTTAAATTTCTATAGATATTAATTCAAGGCAAAGCAGTATGACTGCGCTGAGACTCTTTCTTTAATCATATGTAATATTACTGGTTACTGCTTAGGGGCCTCTGGGTTCATTTAGTGCAAAGCTTTCATTTTACAGAGGAAACATCCTCCCCAACTCACGTCCCTCCTTGTGTTCCCAAAGCATCCCATACTTTCCTTTGTCACAGCACCTTTCATCCTCTAGAGTAACTCTCTCTCCTACTAGACTATATTCACTTCAACAGATGGAAACTGTCATCTGCATTATGCATTTAAGATCTGCCACTTTTCCAGGCAATTAGGAAGTATTTAACAGTTGGATGTATAGATGAAAATTATTAAGACCAGAGAACTTAAATGTCCTGTGTGTAGTTCCAGAAATGACAGAGACAGATCTAGTCTCTCAGACTGTAACCCAGTATTCTTATATATAACTACATATTCCTGTTCAGGGGCTATCTCATATAATGAATAAAATAATGCCTGGCACATTGTAAGTACCCACTAACATACAGTCTGTCTTGTTTTATTTTTATGTGAAGTAAAAGAAAAAGAGGAATACAGATCACTAATTAGGAGCCGAAAGCTTGAAATCAGAAAAAAAAAACAAAAAACTGGTTTTGATGTTTGAATACAGAATTCCAACTCCCCTACTCGTTAGTTATGACACTTCCAGAAGGTTATTTAATCTATCTACAAGTCTTCCTCCTCATATAGAAACTGAAATAACATTTTTCTCATAGGATTGCTGATATAATAAATGAATCAATATACATAAAGCATTTATGGCAGTGCCTGTTATACAGTATACATTTTACTATTTCACATGAAAAGAACATTGTAAGTCAATTCAACTCAGTGCTATTCTTTGTTTATGCAACTGAAAAGACATACTGAACTATTCTAAACTGGTTACATGCTTCGATCCATCTTAAGAGGGAGGAAAATCACTTTGACAGATGCTAAAGATTTGAAAATAATTCCCCAAATACCAGATTTGGGTCAAACATCCTTTTTATGCAACAATTTTTCAAAGTCATGATATCACCTATGACAAATAGATATGAAGAGAAAAAGATGAGAGTGGAGGAAAGGAAATATTTAGAAGTATGCTGTCCTCCTCAGGAACCATTCACAGATAACTCTGAGTCCCATATTGCCTAAAACACTTCCTATAAAAGAGCATTATGGGGGTGATTCCAGCCTTATTCAGCTGTCCAACATATACCCATTGAGTCCCTACTATGTACCTGCTACCTTTTTAGGCACTGTGGACACACAAATGAAGAAAATAGGCAACAATTCCTGATTTCGTGGTTTTTAAATTCTAGTAGAGAGCAAAAGACTTATGAACAAATATAAGTAGATTATATTTTCTTCCAGATTTGTCATAATAAATCAGAGAAAGGGATAAATAGTAGGCTGAGTCAGATTTAAAAAGGGTTAAGTTCTTGCCAGGCCTATGTGACCAAGACAAAGAAGAGCAAGGGAAAGAGACCACATACAAGGGAGTAAATATAACCATGTCCCATGAACACTAAAATGAGTAGGGACAGAATCCAGAACATGAGAGGATGCAGTGAGGACCAGAGAAATGTAGGTCCTCAAGAGAATTAAAGAACTGTTAATGTTGTTATATATCTCGGATTGGGTTCTCCCCAAAAGGGACCTTGAGACAAGGACATGCATGCAGGCAAGTGTATTTGTGAGGCAATTCTGAGAACCGCCAAGTGAGGAAATGAGGAAGTGGGATAGTAAGGGAAAATAGCAAGTAAATTCAAGTAAGCTGGGAAACTGGGGTTCAGACTCACAGTAGACAACCTGAAAACCATATAGGATATGCTTCAGAATTGTCCTACCAGGGACAGGAAACTGGGACCTTATTCACTGACTATGCCCATGGGCTGAGGGTTTCCCATGGGGATGTTATATGCCATCCCTCTAAACTTCTGAAATGTGACTACATATAGTGGGGGAAATTCCTATGAGAAGCTCTTTCTTTTCTTGGAAAGTCCTCAGAAAAGAAGAGAGAGAGAAGACAAAAGGCACACATGCTATCAGCATGCTAGGAACTGTGACTTCAGGTGAACGCAGTTGGGCCAAAGGAATACAGAGGAAGTATAAACAATCTTTGCTTTAGGATACTAGAGAAAGTAAAGGACAACTGAAGAGGCAGTTATGGGTGAGTAAGATGCTTAACAATGATACTATGGAAGGATGGCAGTTATTATTAGTAACAAGGTTCAGGGTATGACCACGAGACTAAAAGCCAAGCTATAATAGGTGACAAGACCAACGGAGGAGAGAGATGAAATAACTTATAGTGCAGAATTTTGGAAAGGTCATCTATGAGAATATTTAATTCAACAGAAATTATAATGAATGGTGTTGGAGAAAGTTGGCTATGACTCAAGAATTGAAAACTTTTGTAAATTATGAAAGTGACCAAGTGAACTGCAGATAAAAACAACAAAGAGGGAAAACATCTGATAGAGTTTAATGATATGAGAATCAAAGTGATTTTAATAGGCAAGGTGAGAAGAATGGTCATGAAATATTGATGAGGATGCAAAGAGGTCCTTGTACCACTTCCAGGCCCAGTTGTGACAGGGTCTGGACGAGAGAACAACCTCCACTGAGATAAGAGCCAGGTTTCAGCAATAAGGTGAGGGTAAAGGGAATCTTCATTAAAAAGCATGTAAAGAATTTTACTGATAACTGACCTTGATATTCAGGGGGCCCATATGGCAGGCTTCAGGAATTAGAGATGGATGGTAAAGAAAGCCAGAAAGCCAGATGCATAGAGCCAATGGAGATGGAATCAGAGAAAGTACTATCCTGAGTTTCATGTGGTTTGAGCTTTACATTTTGAAAACTGAAATGTATGTAACAAGCCAAAATAAGGTAAGTTAATTTCTCTAATTCGCTATCTTAATTTTTCTCCAGTTCAATAATTGTGTCAAAATTATTATCTATTACAAAGCTAAATTTATACTGTCAGAATATTGGGATATAATGTTTGAAAAATGTAATATTGTAATGTAAGAAATATCTCAAAAAACGGTGGGGGGAACCTGGGTGGCTTAGATAGTTAAGCATCTGACTCTTGATTTTAGCTCAGGTCATGATCTCAGGGTTGTGAGATTGAGCACAACTTCCAGCTCTGTGCTCAGGAGCAGAGTCTTCTTAAGATTCTCCCTCTCCCCCTTCCCCTGGCTTGCATACTCCCTCTCTATCAAATAAATCTTAAAAAAAAAAAGAATTTTGTTCATCAACAGATACAACAAAGAGAGTGGAAAAATACAAGCAACTGACTTTGCTTTATTTGTTTTGTGGTACTTAAAACTGATAAAGGACTAGTATCATAAATATAAAAAGAACTCCTACAAATCAAAATGGAAAACAAAAAGATGCCTCCCCTAATAGACAAAACACTTAAATATCTAAAAAAAGTAAATTCCGAGAGTCAATAAATGAATGAAAAGTGTCCAAACTTTTCTGTATGGAAATGCAATTTAAGATCACTATGAGATACCATATTTCATTATTTCTTCATTAGACAAATCTTTAAATGTCTGGCAAAATCAAATGCTAGCAAGGACAGAGCACAAACTCTTACACGATGCTACAATGTATTTGCATTGGTTTAACCACTTTGAATAAAAGTTGGAGTCACCTAACAAAATTAAAAATATGCATATCCTTTCACTCAGCAATTTCACTCCAGGTGTATTTCCTAGAGTAACATGCACATGTGATCCAAAATATATGGAGTGTTCATGAAGGAATTAGTCATAACAGCCAAAAAATTATAAAACTAAATGTCCAGTAATAGTTGAATGGAAAAAAATACATTGTGATATATTTATATAGTGGAATACTGTGCAGAATTAATAATTTTTTCCTCCAGATACTCCCCCAAACATAGATGAATTTCATAAACATAAGATTCAGCAAAAGAAGCAAGAATAAAAAAAAATGCACATATTATGGAGCACCTGGATGGCTCAGACACTTAAGTGTCCAACTTGATCTCGCTCAAATCTTGATCTCAGGGTTGTGAGTTCAACCCCTATGCTGGGCTCCATGCTGGGCATGGAATGTGTTTTTTTTTTTAAAGTATGCATGTATTATGCTTCCACTTATATAAATATCAAAAAAGAGGGAAGATTAGGATATATTGTTTAGACATGTATACAGAAAGAGCAAATCTAAAAGGAAAATAAGACAATATTTATAACAAAAGTTGAAAAGTAGCTGTGATCAGGGGGAGCACACAGGGTACTTCTTGGGTACTAAATGTGTTCTATTTGGTGACATGGGAGGAATTTGATAAGTGGACTTCATAAATATTTGTTATACTGTACACTGATATTTTCTACAGTTTCCTGTGTGTACCCCTCACAATTTTTTAAATATTAAAGATGGAGATGTATGTAAAATTATCTGCATATTCACAAGATGAATTTTTTAAGATCCAAGATACCTGTTGATCAATAATTTACTGAACACATCTTTGTAACACTGTACATCTGAGAATTATCATATGAGTTCACTGAGCATTTACCAAGTAATTTTTAAATTAAAGCAAATTTCTCATCTGTCTTCTACTAAATTTAATTACTTCTACAGGTGTTTTACTAAACTTACCACAGTTTCTAAGAAATTGAAATTCCCTGAAACATCTGGAAGTTAAAAATTTTTTAATTAACAGTAACGTTTTCATCATTTTTCAAAGTCTTGTCTGTAATCCTTTCTTTCTTGACAATCCAAGAATAAGTCTAGTAGTTTCTCTTTGGGGATTTTTAAAAGTCTGTCCCCTAGAATATTTGCACTTGGTAAGAATGAAGTTCTTGAGATAAGTAGTCATCACAGCTGATCTCCATGTGTTGTTTCCAACACCTTTTAATGAAGACAACTGAGTTAGGAGCTTACTCTGATATGACAGTGTTATTTTCAGTAGTTTTTAGGATGTTCTTACCTTTGTACTTTCTCACACTGACAGATTTTCACTGGAGTTTTCCACTAATTCTCCTTTCTCTGGCTGGGCAGACCTCGCAATTTCCAGGAAGCAAAAGTACTTAGGTTCATAAAAATAAAGTGGCAAGCTATGCTAACATTTGTTTTCATTTTCTTTGGAGATCCTACTAGCTAAGCGGTAATAATAAGGAGAATTTCTCTTATATCACCACTTTTAATTCATTTTGATCACCATAAAGGTCAGTAATTAACCACAGATTAATTATCTCCTGATAAATTACAAAACATTTTCTTTTAGGGAGATTCAGTAACTATCAGAAGAATTTATTATCTAGGTCAATCATTTAATTTATTACCCTGATGACTACTTAAATATCCAAAAACCAAATAAAAATCATTTTTACACTTTAAGTTGTCTTCTACTCAATCTGGTTTTATCTTATCAACCAATCAATCAAGTGCTTTAAGGATTATGGCTGAAACAAATATAACTATTTTGAAAGATATGAATGATCAAATCAAATCAAAAATGATTCTGAGTGATCATTCAAATCATTCAGAGTATTTTCCCTACAAAGTAAAGTTCAGTCTCGGGGGGAAAAAATGATTTAGTCCTAAAGGTTCTTTTTGGTTTTTAATACATACTTGTCTTAGATGATATGCTTGTGTTTTAAGCTTTATTTATTGTAAGTGCTTAGTAACCCAAGCCACAAAATTGCGAAGACCTTATTCTTTTCCTTTCCCACTTTCTCTTTCCTCTCTTAGTGGTGCCAGCAACAAAAGGACATGTAATTTTATCCTTTCTGGTTCCTAATACTTTACCTTGTAGACTCTGGAATGACAAATTCTATAATTGCTGCAATTTTTCACCATTCTTTTTCTTTTTGTGCTATGGAGCGGCTAGTACATGCTTCCAAATTATATTTTTAAATAAAACTCCTTTAAGTGGACAGAGGTTAAAGAAATACCCAAGCAAAACGTTTTGGACTTTGGTTTTTTTAAACAGAATTTTGTTTTGCAGCTCCCAGAATGGGTCACTTCAAACTTTCCAGGTTTTCCTTTCTACAGTCTTTGTATTAATAACAAATCCTTTTGACTTCTGAAAACTATTTTTCATTATTACTTGGTATAAATTTAAAAGAAGTTAGCAATTTCACTTAACATACACTGAGTGTATGTGGACAGCCTTCAGATTAACAATGGAATAATACAGAAAAAAAAAAAAGGATCAAGTGGGAATTACCATGGTGGGGCGGGGCAGGGAGGCCGAAAATCATGGACTCCTGTTACTCAATGATTTCCTCAATTCAACCTGAAACTTAAAATTTGGATTTCTCTACTGCTTTTTACTATATAGTGGATCCATGCATTTTCTTTTGTTTGCATTTTTGGGAAAACAAAAAGTAAGTTTTTTCTAATTCATCCGAGCTGTCCTCCTTGACTTCCCAGAGTCCACGATGGACAGAGAATGAAGTTGTCCTACTAGAAATGCTTACCTTCCCCAGCAGTGACTAAATTCCAAAAAATTTGCATGACTCTGCACAAATGATAGCTCCTATACAATAGTGAATTTAAAAGATAGCAATTCCAAATTTCACCTACAAAAAATTTTCCTCATATAAATAATAAGGTCTTTTTGTTACTTCAGACTCTCTCCTTAAACACAGTGTAGTTTATCTGTTCTAATTAAAACTTGACATCATGTCTCTTTTTTTAAAGATAAAGATTTTATTTATTTAGTTGAGAGAGAGAACCAGAAAGAAGGAGCATGAGCAGGGGGAGGGGCAAAAGGAGAGGAAGAAGAAGACTCCCCACTGAACAGGGAGCCCTATGTGGGGCTCAATCCGGGAACTCTGGAACCTGAGCTGAAGGCAGACGCTTGACTGAACACCCAGGCACCTCTGTGACATCATGTCTTGAACACACCATACTATATGGTTTGACCAGCACAGAGTAGAACAAGTCTGTCATCATGCTTGCTGTGCATATAGTAGTTCTACCATAAATCTTCCTCACACATGTTGCTCTTAAGCCAGGTGTAATTCATCTTAAGTATGCACAGTGAGACTGGGGTCCTAAATTACTCCTATTAACTACAAGTTTGACAGTATAGAATGCCAGCCAATTAATTCACCAGCCAATTAATTCTGAACATTGATTTCATCATCCGGTATATTAGATCATCCTGCTATTTCAAATCATCTATCCCTTTATTGAGGCCATAGTTGAAAGTACTGAACAGACAGGGTAAAGGGTAACATAGGTTAATGTTAATCAGTGACCTTTGCACATGGTTTCCCAAGTTACAAATTCATCTACTTCTATTACTTTCCAGCTCAAATTTCTCCATCTAGTACTTTGAGTCTTTCAAACGCTTTACTGAAATTAGGGAATACTATGACCATATACCATACCCCTAACCCACAGTCCAAAAAAGGGAAATGAGTCCAAAACTGGTCATGCTTTTTTCATAAATCCAGTGATTACCACTTATTTTTGGAACTCCTACAGCCAATCTTTTAATAATTTGCTCTGGAATCTTTTTCAAGAACAAAAAGAAGTTTGCAGAATTTGTTTTCTTGTGAATTTCAAAGAAGATCTCATTTTCAGAGATCAATAAGCTTCTTCATCACACTTTGTAGATTGTCAAGCAGAGGCTCAACAATACCAATTACACACTCTCGGTGTTCTGTAATTTTTCCCAAACCAGGAGACTGAAATGCATTTAAATCATCCAGTATTTCAGAGCAAACTGGGAAAAAGAGAGTACTATATTTACCCAAATGCTTGAATGAACCTAAAATGGGTTTGCTTAAGGGAGGTGAAAAAGTAAAAACAATTTTCATTTTAAAACTCCACTAACACATATTTCCTTTTATGAAGTTCATTTCTTCTCCTCTTACCTAAACAACAAAACCTGCTTTGAGTCAAGATCTGATATAATCAGATATTTTAGTGTGACTTTAAGTCAATATGTTCTCTTTCAAAGGGAGTATTTGTGTTTTAATCCCCACTTCTCTTATCTTTAAGTGTGGAATTTAAATCTAGGTTCTTTATTAATGAAATTTCAAGAGAACAGAGGGGGGAAATTCAGGTAAGCTGGGAGGGGGAGAAGGACTCTTGGTTATCCCTGAGATCACACCACTTGAATGCTACTTCTTCCTTGTACTTGTGACTGAAAACCACCTGGACCAAAAACAAAACAAAACAAAACAAAAAGCCCCACCAATAATTCAAGAAAGATAGTATATCTGCCCTGAGCTTCATGTGAGTTCTGACTCTTGTGTTTCTGAAATGTGAGTTTGAAAATATAAGCCTGAGTTTATCTTCAGAAACATGGATCTCAAATTTCTGTCAATAATTCAGCACTTGGTGCTAAAACATGGCAAGACAGACCCTGGAGAGGACAGGTGAAAGTCACTCCAAGTTCAGCTCAGAGAACACTGCAGAGGCTGAGCTTTGGACCTTGTACCCTCTCCTTCTCACAGTGGTTACTCTCAACAGTGTCAGTTTGGAAGCTTAACAAAAATTTGGGGGTACAATTTTAGCATTTAAATCATATCTAATGATTTAATCTAATAAATCATTAGATCATATCTAATGATAATCAAATATTATTATCACCAGGATCCCAATGAAAGTGGACTTTTAGTCTTTCAAATAACCATCCATGTAGCATACCTTCTAGAACTTCTATGTTTAACAGCCTGTGCTTAAACTTCTGTTTAATAGTCTGCAATGACTTTTCCTAAATCAGTCCTTATACATATTTTTATATGAAAACATTTTGTTCTAATGTCATCGCGCCGATGAAATGTATCATGTGATATATTTTATTAAGTCCTAGTTCACTGCCATTTGTGTTTTAGGTCAGATATTAATGGGGGGTGGGAAGGAGAGCACTACCCAGGAGAATTACTCAATGCCCTAAGCAATGAGATATTGCCCTAAGCAATGAGAGAATCATAAAAAAGAGAAGATAACGTTGAATAGCAATGATGTGGCATGGATCCAAAATTCACTTCTCATATTTTGGTGATTGCACATATGCAATTCCAGGAATTTAGCTATTGTAAATCTTTTTCCTTTTTTTCCCAAAAGGTATTTCTGAAATTGGAAATGCCTCTGAGAAATGATATCGAAAATTAATGATATCTCAATACACCCTGGGCAAGTAAGGAAACAGATTTGAATAATTATTACCTATTCCACCTGTGAATTTAATGTAAATATTCTGATGCAATTTCTTTTATGTTAAAAATAAAGGATAATCAAGTTGACTTAATCTATTGGAAAGTTGCCTTAATCTATTAGAACATATAGTAAGACATATGTGGGCATAGTCACAAACTTCTAAATCTGCCACTACCTTTGTATTTGAAGATAAAATAAAAAATAGAAAATTGTTATATCAGATAGCTATGTAATACAATATGAATAAGAAAAAAGTTTTTGCTTTTGGTTTTTGCTATGACAGCTTCAAGGTAAACACAAGAACAACATTTGAAAGGTTTTTCTAACTGGGCTTAGTTTAGACTTGATAACCTAATTTTTTAGTAAAATATAACATATGCAGTCCTTCTTTTAAGACATAGCTTCGATTTATGACATATCTTCTTTTAAGACATATCTTCGATTTAAGAAAAATATTTGATGAAAATTTATAGTAGGGATGGGTAGAAACTATTTTGGGATGGGGTAGAAGAGAATATTTTGGTAACTACATTTTAGCCTTGTCTGTATATTTTTTAAAATAAAATTCTGGGAGATATAAATAATTATTTCCATTTTATAGATAAGAAAATTAAAGCTCAGACATGCTAAATGGCTCCTCGATATTGCTCAACCAGCATTCAGATCAATTACGTACATTCCAAAATCCATGCACTTTGTGCTACACCAAACAAATGTCTAATAATAAGGAAAAGATTAAGATTAATCGCAAATAACTGAATTGTGATAGTATTACATAACACTAAAATTATACATATGAAATTTAACACCACGGGAAATATTTATGACAACTGTTCCATAAACAAGAATTCCAAATTGTGGCCAGCCTGTGATTACTATTATCTAAAAATGAAAAAAAAAAAACCTGATAAAGTGGTGATAGGATTATAAAGAATTCCAAGTATAATTCTTATCATTGTGGTAAAGATATAAATATCTTTACATAGAGAGGAAGAATGTCAGTTTCTTCTTTGGATATGGATGTTTTGGGATAGATTTTTAAGTTGAGAATGCAACTTTTAAAAATGGCTTTAAATGTGTCATGTTGTTTAATCCCCACAAATCTACAAAGTGGGTTCATCGTTATCATATTTCATGTTAAGGAAAATGAAAAAGAGATAGATTAAATAACTTGCTTAAAATTACCCAGTGAATTAATGATGGCTGCAGACTGAACCCACAGCTCATTTTTAAGCCACACCAACCTATACTGCTAATATTTACAAAAGATGAAATATACCAACAATGCTTATTTTATGGAAATGAAAGCTAGATCTTGGTTAATTACATAATAATGACAATACGACAGCTAATATTAAATACCTAGGAAGTAACCTAGAGGAACTCGAAAGGATAGGTATAAAATCAAGTGCTGGGGATAATTCCAAAAGGGTCATTAATACTGATATGATATCATAAAGGAAAAACATATCAAAGAATAAACAGAGGCCAACTTAGATATATTTCATAGAAGTTAACAAAAATAAATTTGAAGTATATTGAGACTGATATTTAAGGAAACAACTGAACAGTTATGGTTGCCAAGAAGAAAATGTGAGAAGAGAATGACAATCCCACATACAGGAACAAATGAAAAAGATGGTCCAAATATCATCAATACAGTACTAGCAAGTTGAAGTCAATAACACATTAAAAGGATCATATACAATGATCAAGTAGGATTTATCTCTGGGATGCAATGATGGTTCAACCTACACAAACCAATAACTGTGATACAGCATATTAACAGAATGAAGAACTAAAATCACATGATCTTATCTCAAAAGATGCAGAAAAAGCATTTGACAAAATTTAACAAAATTCCATGATAAAAGTACTCAACAAATGGTATAAAACCAATATATGTCAACATAATAAAAGCCATATACGACAAGCCCATAGCCAACATCATACTCCACCGTGAAAAGTTGAAAGCTTTTCCTCTAAGATCACGAAGAAGACAAGAATGCCCATTCCAACTATGTAGATTCAACATAATATCGGAAGGCCTAGACAGAGCAATTAAGCAAGGAAAAGAAACAAAATCTAAATCAGAAAGGGAGAATTAACATTATTTGTTCCCAGATGACATGAGCTTATATATAATAAACCCTAAATTCTGGAAAAAAGCTATGAGAACTAATAAATTCTGTAAAGTAGCAGGATGCAAAATCAACAAAAATCAGTTGCATTTCCATGCACTAACAATGACCTATCTGTAAAGGAAAATTTTTTTAAAAGCCCATTTACAATAGCATCAAAAAGAATAAAATACTTAAGAGTAATAAGATAATTAAGTCTCGGATATGAAAAGCACAGCATAGGGCATACAGAAAAATAAAATAAAATAAAATATTTAGGAATAAACTTTACCAAGGAGGTGAAAGAAAACTGAAAACTGAAATACACTGGTAAAATAAATTTAAGAACATATAAATAAATGAAAGACATCCTGTGTTTGTGAATGGGAAGACTTAAGATTGTTAAAATAAGAATTTCCGTATGCTATTCAGTAGCAGAGAGTCCTATAGTAAAGGTTAGAAACTCCTCTAGTCACACTTTGCCATCATCTATGTAACCTCACACAATGACTGTGCCTTCCCTGTCCTCGGGTTTCTGATGCACAGCAGAAGGACAACCTCTAAGCTCAGTCTATGAGTCTAGCGATTTCTGAGCTGTATTACAATTCTATCACTTGAGCACTGTGACTGATGAAATGCATGAAAAGAGGAGATGATCTGTAATAATAGTCTAAACAAAATAACTACTGCATGCAAATAGTTATTAAAGTTTATATAATTATTTACATTTTTTCTCTCATTTAAGGCAAAGTGTTTAAATACACTCAACTTAAACTGTACATCTCAAAACTCAAGGATGGAAGAGGCTTCAAAGGCAGGCAGAGAAGTCTTCAGTGTCCTTCCAGGACCCTTGCAAAGGGATTTACTTACTCTCCTTGAGCCTCAGTTTCCTCATCTGTGGACTAGTATTACTATGTAGGATTATGATGAGGATTAATGAAATAAACAGTGTAAATTAGCCCAGTGACTGCCACACCACAGTGGGGTTAATGAGTAAAGCAAATCAGCTTTATCAGTTGAGTAGCAATCCATGCAGATTTAAAGACAGAGAAATAAACCAGGCAAACATCCATTTTCCTGGCTTTAGCAGGCAGCCTGCAAAGTTGAAGTACACCCCCCTCAAAAAAAAAAAAAAAACCAAGGGAGAGGTAGTTGACAAAAACACGAAGAAATCAATGCAAGAGAATGCAGATAAATGTGGGAGAAAAGAGCTACACTAAGAGGAAAAGTATTTTGAATCTGAGTCAAGTATGTGACCGATAAGGCTGTGACCCTTCCCAGACAGGGTAGATGGTGGTCCCAGAGTTTAGATGTGATCCCAAGAACATACTGACCTAGATTCTGGTTTTAGTACATCTATACATAAAGGCAATAGCAATTTTAAAAGATAAGACTTTAGCTACAACAGGGAAAATACTGCAAATAGTTGGTTTTAAATAAGAAATGTGGGGGCACCTGGGTGGCTCAGTGGGTTAGGCCTCTGCCTTTGGCTAAGGTCATGATCTCAGGGTCCTGGGATCCAGGCCCACATCTGGCTCTCTGCTTAGCAGAGAACCTGCTTCCCCCTTCTCTCTTCCTGCCTATCTGCCTACTTGTGATCTCTCTCTCTGTCAAATAAATTAAAATGAATGAATGAATGAATGAATGAATGAATAAATAAATAAATAAGAAATGTGTCCATATACTCTGTTTCCTATTAAGAGCGGACACCAAAATCAGGGACAAGCCTCAGGCTTCCTGAGTCTTTACATACATCCCATATTGATGGCTCTATAGGGGCATCGGGGCATCACAAACTCTAAAGACATCACTTTGTTATTGAGACTAAAATTGAGTATTGAGGAACCAATGAAAAGCTCTACATGGGAAATGCTTCATGTGGAAAAAAGGACCCATGTAAACATTCACAGGTCCATTAATATAAACTGTACTTTCCCATTTTTCCTATTCTTGTCTGCCTGAAGAACTCTGATTTTCACAAGTCATACAGTTTTCAAGTGTCAGGTCCAATGGGATCATCTTTGTGAGGACTTTCTTTTCTCCAAAATAGGAGTGAAATCACATGTCATGTGTCTTTCTCTGATTTTGCTTAGCATTGAAGCCTTGAGCTCCATCCACGTGAAATTTAAGAAACAGGCTATGAGGACTCAGCAGGGTCCTGGCACATCTGGTGTACTCAGTAGTTGTTGAATTAAAAATTCATTAAAGCTAATGTAACAGTGTATGTTAACTCTACAATTAAAATTTAAAAATTCATTTAAAAGTGATGTGTTATACAGAGAAATAGGGCTAAACCTGGTAGTAAAGTACATAGAAGATAGGAATTTGCTTTGTCTGAAGGAGGAGTGAAAGGAGTGGCTTTAGAAAAGAGAGAGCCTCATTACCAAATCTTGAATGATAGACAGAAGTGTATTAAACTGAGAAAGGATAAGTGCTACCAAAGCTGAGTGAACAACACAGAAGATGTGAAAGCGTGTGGCAGGCTATCACGCATGACTGATCAGCCGTACTGTTCTTCAGGATGGAAACCATTTTGAGAATTTGATGACCACTCTGACCAAATTTCTCCAGAAAAAAATACACTTAAAAATGTATTTGGGACACCTGGCTGGCTCAGTTGGTTAAGCGTCTGCCATCAGCTCAGGTCATGATCTCAGGGTCCTGAGGTTGAGCCCTGCATCAGGCTCCCTGCTCAGTGGGGAGTCTGCTTGTCCCTCTACCCCTCCCCGCTGGCTCCTGCACATGCACGCTCTCTCTTCCCCTGTCTCTCAAATAAATAAACAAAATCTTTAAAAAAAAATAAATGCGTGTAAGAAGGTGTTTTCTGCATAGCTTTGGCGAAGACCCAAAAGTAAGTGTCACAAACCTCCATATTCAAAATTAAGTTTCCATACCGCCTATGCAGATTTGCAAAAACTGGTTTTGAAGTTCTTTGCTCATCATGCAACTTGAGGTTGTACAGGTTTGAGGAGGAGGATGTTATCACAAGGTAAGATTGTATGGGGCTGAGGTATTTTCCTCATTGCTCCAAGTAGGGAGGGGGAAAGAAGAGGAAGGGGTGGAGCCAAGGAATAGAAGGGGTCCACACAGAGTACTTGGGAGACACAATGAGTTAAGCTTTATCTCATGACTGAGAATATGAAGATGCGGAGGAAATGAAGCAGAGAGAAAATGACATGGTGCATTTACAGTGAGTGGCATGTCTCCAAAGAAGCATTACCAAAGGTAGGAACTGGCCTGGGGTTCTTTTTAAAAGGACTTCATTCAAAAGTATTGTTTGGGGAGCAGGAAGTTGGTGAGTAAAGTGGCCCAGCAGAAAGGTGGACTTCTGGGGCCAGGAAGCTGAAATGGCCAGCTGGAGGAGGAAAGACAGCATTGGATATTCCCCGTGGAGAAATTTTGAAATTTCCCAAATCCCAATGATATCAGTTGAACTCCTTTTAACAAAATCTATCCTGTTGGCCAGCCATGAAGGGCCAGAACCTTATAGCTAGTAAGTGGTGAAGAGCTGACAAAGTAAGAAGAAAAGAAGCCAAGGGGCCTTCCAGATCAAAGCAGTAACAAGCTGGGACAGAAGGATGCTTTAAATCAGAGAAGAGTTTGCAGTCTCGAGTGTTACACTGGACTGGAATGTCAAATAAAAAACAAATCTGGATTTTGTAAGAAAAGACTTACTCCAAAGGACTACCGAGGAGGGGGAGGAGAATTATTGCAGTGGGGGAGAATATCCTGACCATAAGCTCTGCATGCATCTCCAGGTTTAGGCAAAGAGTTTTTCTGGTGTAGGGAGCAGTAAACAAGGCTAGAAAAAAACAGGTGTTGGGAAGTGGGATGAAAGGGTAGTGTGATTAGAGAACAGATCAGAGAATGTTTTACTTTGAAGCCAGCCTACTCTCAGGAGAGGTTGTATGTGGCTCAAGCTGAGGATGAGTTGAAATTCAGGGGCCTAGAGGGAGGAGAAACTTAACCAAAGTTTGATTAGCAAAGGATTTGTTCCTATTGATCAATGGAGACAAGTAGTTCAGCTAATCATTTATGAGGCAAAGAATGAATGAGATTAGCAGGGTCAGTGTCTGGCCTTGACATAGGTAAACAAGGAGGTATCCATTTGTCTTCTCGAAGTCATATGGGGAAGGATAGTAATTTGCAGTAAACTATTTCCCAGAACACAAAAGAGGGGGGGGGGGGGCGGGGGTGCAGGGGGGATTTCCTAATCATCACTGTTTTCCAGTAGCAACGGGCCCAGGTAAAATTTAATACTGTCAGGAATTTTCCATTTCTGCAACAAGAGTGTAGCTGTAATTGGAAAGAACCCGAAAATCTTCAAAAGTTGTCAACACTTTATCCAAAAGCAAGAAAACCTAGTCCACTGGATGTGCTTAAAAGGATGGTGGCTCGTTAAATCCCTTTTAATTCATCTCATTTAATGTAACAGCTCCGCATGTAAATGTACAATTGTATGTTCAATCTTAGGGATTTCTCAGATCCCAGGCTAGAAGATCTCAGGGTGTACAGAAAGGGGAAACTGGAAGCAGAGGAGGCAGCATACTTACCCAAACAGCCCTGATGGTTTTCTGGATCAGATAAATAAGATATGAGGTTTGCCTTCTAAGGGCATTTACTTCAAGAGAGTGAAAAAAGAAACATGAACAGATTATTATAAAAATAGAAATGTACAAATACCATGAGAGATATAAGAATTTAGAAGAAGAAAATCCTCATTACTCAAAGAGCTATAAGATTTCACTAAAAGAGCATGATTTTTTCCTCCCCCGGAGATCATCAGGAAAGGTGTTCTGAAAGGATAGAGTTGATTGTAGCCCCAGGTTGGACTAGAAAACGTGGAGAGAGGAGGAGCAGGGGTATTCCCGCTGGGGTGACAGTAAGCACAGGACAGGAGACAGGATTTGAGAGGACCTACATGAGGACTGGAGTAGGGGATACAGGAAAAGAAGATGGGGAAACAATGTTCTAAAAGAGGTAGAAAGCCATGAATGCCACATACTAACCGACTTAATATGATTTCATTCTACACGAAAGACTAAGCCCCAGAAAATATTTGCCAAGGCAAGGTCATGATCAGATCTGTGCTTTAAGAAATATAACTGCATCAACGTAAAAAAAAAGAATTGAAGAGAGAAGACCTGGGGTTAAGATGGGTCAATGTCACAACTGATATGCAAAGTAAACCACTTTTTAATACCACCTTCTGTTTATGACAAAATTATTTTTAGTAACAACCATGAAATGAAATAAATAATGCAATGGACAGGAAAGAAAAGCAGCAATTAAGATATCTCCCTATAGCTTTGTGATATAATTATGCCACTAAAGAAATTAAAAACAAAATCAATATTACAGAGCAAATATATATATACATGCATCCTGTGGGTGGTTACAGTCTTTGTTGTTGTTGTTTTTTTAATGCTATGTTAGTCACCATACCATACATCATTAGTTTTTGATGCAGTTACAGTCCTAAACATAAGCAAAAGTTTGGCAGAGATTCATAAAAATCTTATTTCACAGAATTTCTAAAAATTGAAACACAAAAACTCCAGATGCTCACCTACATTGACAGAATGGAGCTAATTCAAATTCTGCTTTTTAATCTTCATAGACCCTAGACTATCACTGTTTGTTTCAGATCTACTGTTTAAATGCAAGAATATGTAATATCACAGGGTCAAGAGACCCAAATTGTACCTGATGCATGCTTGACCACTTCCAACACTTCCTTGCTATGGATATACTCCATGTCCAGAGGCACATAGCTTGGTCTGTATGTGTCAGGGGCGAACTGCAAAAGGGGAAGTTCTCTAGTTAGTTCTCTGCCAGAGAGGCAGGCAGAGAGAAGGAAGCAGGCTTCTTGCCAAGCAGGGAGCCCAATGTGAGCCTTGATCCCAGGACCCTGAGATCATGACTTAAGCCGAAGGCAGAGGCTTTAACCCACTGAGCCACCCAGGCGCCCTGTGTGCAATGTTTTTTATTTTATTTTTTTACTTTTTATTTTTTTAAGATTTTATTTATTTATTTATTTGACACAGAGAGAGAGATCACAAGTAGGCAGAGAGGCAGGCAGAGAGAGAGAGAGAGAGAGAGGAGGAAGCAGGCTCCCTGCTGAGCAGAGAGCCTGATGCGGGCCTCGATCCCAGGACCCTGAGATCATGACCTGAGCCGAAGGCAGAGGCTTTAACCCACTGAGCCACCCAGGTGCCCTGTGCAATGTTTTTTAGAAGATAATACACATGGGCTACTTGGAAACTACTATAATTGGCAGTTACTGTTGAAATTCAATAACAACCGCAGTCATTCTTTAGCACTTATACCAACAGAGGATTTTTTAGAGGAGAAATGTATTATCACTGACATATTGTTTAGAGTTTTAAGTGCCTGATGTAATAACAAGCAAACGATCTTTTTGTCACTTACATTGTTGCTTTAAATTCCCTGTAATTTAAAATGCAATGCTTTGCTACCTGTAACTGAGTCAACAGCTTTCACTGCCCTGCTCTTAAATCCTCCACAGAGAAGGGAAGGGAAAATGGAAACTGGCAATTCGGTAAGTATCAACTCTGGGCCTAACAGTATGTTGGATTCTATGTGAGAAAACTCTCTGAAGAGATTATTACTTTGTCATTTTAAGATGAAGAATATTAGGATCAATTGCCAAAGATTACACAGCAAAGGAAGCAGTGAAGTTGGAATTCAAACTGAGATTGCTCTGACCCCAAAGCACATACAATTTCTACTCTACCTAACTGCTTCTTGAGGACAAGAGGGTGAGTTTTAAGGCTGTGGCAGAAGTTAGATGTAATTATTGCTTGGGTTTGACAGCATCAAGAGAATGGAGAGAAAAGCCTGGCATCAGGAAGGCAGTGATACTGCAGGGTCAAAACGGACCAAATCTGATACTACTTTGAATGTGGGAACAATGAAGATGGTGAAATTCAAGTTTAAAAGCCTGGAAAGAACAGAACCAGGCAATATTTGATACACCAATATCTAGTTGCCAATATCTTACTGAAATTTCAATGAGGGGTGCCTGGGTGGCTCAGCGAGTTAAGTGTCTGCCTTCAGCTCAGGTCATGATCTCAGGGTCCTGGGACCAGGCCCTGCATCAGGCTCTCTGCTGAGCAGGGAGCCTGCTTCTCCATCTCCCTTTGCCTACCACTCTGCCTACTTGTGCATGTTCTCTCTTTCTCTGTCAAATAAATAAACAAAATCTTTTTAAAAATTGCAATGAGATGAGTAAAAATCTAGTTACTGGGACTCCTGTCGGAGGAAGACCTGCTATGAGGAGTGAGTGCTTTTATAAGCTGCTTGGCATGGATAAGAGATACTCTCTAGAAACAGTAGCTGAACACAAATTACCTTCTAAGAATGGGTAGTCTAGTTAATCATATAACTTTTGCTTACTGAGTAGGAAATGCAAGTTTGGAGGCAGAGCTGAATTGCTCAGGAAGGCAGAGAAGAAGTTAATGCAGCTGTATGTTTAGTGGCATACAGCTGTCCTATAACCTCAGCCCAAGGTAAATTTTTTTCAAATATTAATATCAACAAATTAACAGCTTTCCAAGTATACCTACATTGGGTGCTGCCAAACATATAGTACTACTTGAAAGATAAACCAGATAGATAGATAAATAGATACATAGATAGAACAAATGAGCATATTTGCAAGGGCCAATATGTACAGCCATGCATGTAGACTCACAAGCAATTTAGGGCCATTCTGTTCATGCTATTTGGATTAACGCCATCTTCCCAGGCAACACATTTCCTAGGATGCCTCTTTCTGACACTTTGGTTTCTTTTCTTTTATGGGTGGGATCCTGTTTCTTTTCCTATCATCTATTTTCCCCAATCACTTATATAGATGAGACCAAAGCAAGTTGTGTGGACCTCTGTAGCACTCTCATAGGGGTAACTCTCCTGGAGTCCCACCGGCCACCCACTGGGAGGACACTGCACTGACATTAACTGCCACTATGGGGCAGCAGGAAGCTATTTCCCTGCTTATTTCTGAGTATCACTGGATTTTACATTCCTAAGACTGAACACTCTCATTCAGTATTTATTTATAATTTTGGAAAAATACTTTCACATGACCAATTATTTTATGATAGGTGTGTTTTACCTACTTCTTGAAACTATATAAAATTTAAAAATTCTATTCATACCATATTTATAGAGAATCTTAAATACCTTGAGTTTCTTTAATGGCATATACCAATGTGGCTAGATAGTCTAAACCAATTATTTACAGGATTCTGAGAATCATTTATATCTGGAAAACTTTACTCTTTCCCACATGTGAAGAGTCACATTCTACCCTCAGTCATCAAGAGCTCAATTTAGTGAGTTTGCATGTGACAAGAGCAGTTGTGGGTGTTTTGCGTAGGTTGACTCATTTACTCTGCACAACTCTTTTCCATTCTCAATTCTTTTTCAGATAAGACACCTACTCAGAGAGGTCCAAACATTGCAAAAGTCACAAAACTAGTAAGAAATGCTCAAGTTTACACCCAAAGTGTTGTCTGGCCCCAACACTCTTGTTCATTTACTCTAAGGCAGACCCTAATAAACAATAAGAATACAATTTAACAAAATTATTAAACTCTACTGTTGCACCATGGAAGCCGATGAACGTTATGGGCATGTGACAAGTCTACAAAAATTACAAGTTCTGAGACCTTTCACCTAAACTATGGAGCAAACTAAGAACGACAGGGAAGAAAAAAACTACTTTGAAAGGGTTAAGCATTCCAGAAGGCTGTAATAGCAGGTTTGCAATCAAGGGCCACCATAAAGAAACAGCAGGAGAGGGGGGAGGTAATCTTGGTCATGCTGTGAATGCACAAGTCTTTAGTTTAGAATTGTGTCAAACCACCCAGGAGCAGAAGAGAAAGCTGTGTTTAAACTTTGTTCTGTTTCAAAATGGACATAGTGTTTTTTTTTTTTTTCTGAAGCCCCAAAACTGAAGATTAACTTAGAGCATTTGATTCAATAGTATCCATCAGAAAAGCTGGACTGGGTTTTTGCTAACAGGGTTATTTAGGAGAAGTCTATTTTACCATATTAAAATAAAATAAAAATTATCCATACTATTTAGCAGCAAAAAGCTTTTGAACCCACCTTCCAAGTAAAACCACAACATTCTTCAATTCCGCTCTCTGGTAGGTCAATCAATCTGGACTTAAAAAAGGGGAGGGGGGAAGATGAAGAAGAAATGCTTGTTTAAATATGTTGCTTCAATGTTCCACTGCCTAATTCCCTTTACCCATTTGGAAGAGAGATCCATTTAGGCCATCTGTGCTCTTTCATTCACATCTATGGGTGTAACTGGGTTTTCTGAGGTGCAGAACAAAGTCTCCCAGGAGCATGGTCGTGCAATTATATTTTTTTCCAAGCAGGAAAGCCAAATCTTGAGGTTTGGAAGAGCTAAATGAAAACGACGTTGGCAATAAGTTCTACAGCAAGTTGGTCCAATCTGAAAATGGGCACTTTATTTTTGCATACACTGCATCCTTTAACCACCCTTTCTGAAACCTGAAGAATCCACGTGAAGTGGATTCATGCAAATCAATGAAAGATGGTTTTTCAGGAGGAAGAATCAGAAATACTACTTCAGGTATTTAACCTGATTAAAAGGACACAGATTTTTGGTAATTGAGCTTTTAAGAAACATCAATTCTGTTGAACAGGAAAAACCTAAGAATGGGAAAATGTAGAGATTCTTCTACTTCTCCAAGAAACTCAGCCCTGTCACCCTGAAACCCATAATGTTGTGCCCAGTGGTTTCACTGAGAACCAGCCCAAAAGAGAAATTTTACTTATTTCAGTCAGGGACTGCTAGGAGAAGAACAAGTAAACATCTCACAATATAATCAATAGTTTTTTGTTTGGGTTTTGTTTTTTGTGGGTTTTTTTGGTTCAAAATGTTAATAATGTGCTATTGTGTTTAAAATGTTAGTAAGAAGATAGCACTAACTTCTATTCCACACTAGTATTTCCATTTAATACAAAGTTCCTCATTAAATGACTTTAGAAGAAATTAACATTTACAAGCACGTTTTCTAATTAACTTTTCTGTAAAGATGACCTGGAGCCTCTTTTATAGATTTGTGCCAATCATCTCCACTTTGCATTCATCTGTTTATGAAAGCGTTATCTTAGTCATTCTGAATGCTAAATGGATCCAATAGTTCCCTAATTTCTTTCCAAGAAAATTGGTACTCTACAATCTACAGTATCTACATTGCCCTTCCCTCCCCACAGATTTTTTTCCTGAGCACTTCTGATTGTTTTCACAAAGGGAATCACAACACAGGATCTCCTCTGCTCCAGCTTGTTCTGTGCCCTCAATCTGGATGAAAGACATTTATTTTGTGACTGTGGCTGTAAAGAATCCAAATGCTTATTCTTTCTGATTAAACAGGTTGCTTCACTTATTCACTATATATTTCCAAATGTCAGTGTGATTTTGTTAGAAGGAAAACCAAGGAATCTGTAAAAATTAATCACTGTAATTAAGATGAGACTCTCAGATAGTCTCTTACTTGAGATGAAAACAAAACTGAAAACCTGAATCCCTTGAAATAAATGCATAGTCCTTTTGTATGTGTTAGTTGCAAACATACAATGAAATTCCAAAAATAAGTCAACGGTCAATGTTTCAACTACAAGGAAACAAAGACTTGAGAGGAAAAAAATGTAAGAATTTAATGATTCCTGTAAAAACATCCTATGTGAAAATACTGCCACCCACCATCACTTTCCCCTTTTTTTTCCTTTTACTAACTACAGCACAGTTTTTCGAAGAATTTTTGGCATCTCCAGATGATAAATTATGTGAATTATTGTTGGATCAAAATTCCTTTGAAATAACTGCAGGTGTTCAAGATCCTGTCAGAGCAAATGCATTTTAAGTCCCCTGAAGACTGACACTAGGCCATTTCTCAGGCTTCTTTGAGGTAGAGCTCCTGTTGGGAGTGGCTTTGTTTAAAATTGGAGACATATGGAGAGCTGCGTGGTGAAGACAGGAGGAAGCCTGTCCAATTGGCACAGAATTAGAATCTAACTCCTGATTTAAGTCTACATTTGAGGGTCTCTCTTTCTGCTCTGGATTCTCCCCTTTATGTCTTCCTAATCCATAGTAAAATGCCACAAGAAGTGGTATCTCATTGCTAAAATGGGAACTATAGCTTCTTAGAAACATAATTTGATTCAACATAACAAGGTTATTATAAATGTGGTCAGCTTTGGAAATATTCTCGGCATTCACAATTTATTTTCCTTGAAGTTCCTCTACAGAAAATGGATTTAAAGATAATGTTTTTAAAATTAATACAGGAAGTAAATCCTAGCAAGTATTTCTGCCTTTTGAAAGAACAGATGGATGAATGAATAAGTACTGTCTGGTACTTCAAGAAAAAGGGAAGGGCACTAAATAAAACAAATTATAAGTCATTGTTAAAAGCATTTTACAAGTCTCATTAAATTCTTACATAATATTTTGAAGATAATTACTATTGTTCACTCTTGTCTATTAAGAAAATGGAGGGTCAGAAAACTTAAGTTGTTCAATGTCACACAGATGGAAAGTGACAAGAAGAGAGTTTTCCAACTTTGCTTCATTCTTACCAATGGCCATTCTCTTTCCATTTTACTCGTATTTCTGAAGGATCAACTTTAGGCTTTGGTAATTGTCTCTACTGTATTTAGGTTAAACCATAATTGCTAGTATTCAACTATTTTTGACCAACAAGTATGTTAATTCCATATAAATCCAAAGCAATTTTTGTTTCCTATATCATTTCCTGCTTTCATTATTTTTTCCTTATTCTTTTCATTTATTCTGTTGTACTTCTCACTTTTTAAGTTTTAACAATTTATTTTTTCAATTCTTTATTATATACATGAAGTTTATAAATTACAAGGACCTTGGCAATATCCCACTAATTTTGATTAGTATTTCCACTGTGACTTAGTTCCAAATATTTACAATTTTTGATTCCTTAATTCCTGAGTTATTAAAAACAATGTTTTTATTTTTCCTTTTGTTTTTATCTTTGTATTTTTTGAAAGAGAGACAGCACAAATGGTGAGGGAGAGGCAGAGAGAGAGAACCTTAAGCAGGCTACACGCCCAGCACAAAACCAGATGCAGGGCTCGATCTCACAACCTTGAGATTCTGACCTGAACTGACATCAAGAGTCAGTGCTTAACTGCCTGAATCACCCAGGTGCCCACAAAACTGTGTTTTGAATTAATCAAATATATTTTGGGTACTTATAATGGATTTCTAAAAGTGTGATGTGGTCAAAAATTGTTCTTTGTGATACCAGTTCTTTAACTTCATAATATGTGCCTTATGAACCTAACTTACAGTTAATTTTTGTAAACATTCCATGTGTACTTTAGAAGAACATATATATCCTGACTGTTTAGGTGTAGGATCCTACTGTTAATTATGTTGCTCAAGTTGTCTATAACCGTAGCAATTTTGGTCTGCTTTATACTTGAAATACTGAGAGATAAGTATATTAAAATGTCTCATTCTGATGAGAGAGACGTTTATTTTAAGAGACTGTGATGGCTCTTAAGTATAAAATCTGTATAGTGGAACAGTGGGGTGGAAATTCAAAGTAAGAGTGGATGTAACGGAGTCCAAATTTCACAGGGAAACAGGTCGGAAACTCAGGCAGGGTTTCTATGTAGCAGTCTCAAGGATTTCTTTTATCTTCAGAAAACTCCAGTCTTTGCTCTTAAGGCCTTCCACTGATTGGGAGAGGGATACCCACATTTTGGAAAGTGATCTACTTTATTCAAAGTCTACTGATTTAAATGTTAATTACATATAAAAATACCTTCACAGTAACATCTAGACTGGTATTTGACAGACAACACAAATTGACACACAAAATTAACCCCCACACTATTCTACTGAGTGACAATTTTAGAACTCACAGATTTTCCTACGCATTTAATTTTTTAAGTGTCAAGTGACCATATGAATCTCTAATAATATATGCTTAATAAAATCTAAAGGTAATCAGTATAATATAAAGATTTTAAAAACCTTAATTCAAATTATTCCACTCCTTATGTGTTATTTTTGTCCATTATCTTACTTCTATCTTATTTCTTAAATAAGCCACAGATATTATCATTGCTATTTTATGTAGTCATTTTAAAAAAGATTTTATCCACATATTTTTGATCTGTGTGTTTGCTGTTAATTTTTATACTTAAGACATGCATTCTGGGATTATTTCCCTTCCTTCTAAAGTATTGTTTGAGGGTTCCTTTGGTAAGTGTTCATTGGTAATAAGTTATTGGCCTTCTTTGTCCGATAATGGCTTTGTTTCAACACTCTTCTTTAATGATAATTTAAAACAATATGAAGTCCTAGTTTAACAGTTGTTCTCCACTCTGTTGATAATTCTGCTATCACTCTAAACAGATCATCTGCAGATAATCTGCTTTTCTCAGAGTGCTTTTAAGATTTTTATTTTCCTCTATTTTACTACAGTTTTAGTACATCATATCTTGATGTATATTCCTTTTTATAATTTACCAGTATTCATTGTGATTCCTGCGCTTCTTTATTTCACCAGTTCTGGAAATTTCTCACATACTATCTCTTTGAAACAGAATCTCCCTGTATTCTATTCTGTTTTCTGGAACTCCAATTAAACAAATATTAAAACTTATTCTCTTCTGCATATTGTTTATTGGCATTTTCATACTTCCCATCTTTTTCTCCTTTGGTGTAGCTTTCTAGTTAATATCTTAAGCTCTGCCGTCTAGTTTAACCCTTCTCACTTCATCTATGTCCACTCTGCTATTTTACTTCTTCAAGAGTTATGTTCCTATTTTTAAATTTCATGGCATATTTTTATTTGTTGAAGTTCTACCTGGTTATTTTGCAAATAAGTGTTTGTATATTTTCCTTTTGTAATATATTATCCTTGTCAGTGAAATTTGGCAAGTGAGTAAAAGGAGAGAATTAGTATAATTCTAGATTTATGGTATATATACCAGTTGTATCATGGGTCTAGCATACCAAAACAAGAACTGATTTGGAAAAACATATTTCAGATACTTAGAATTACGAGATTTTTGAGGGCACTGGGGTGGTTCAGTTGGTTAAGGCTCTGACTCTTGATCTCAGCTCAGGTAGTGATCTCAGGTTCTGGGGATCAAGCCCCACATGGGGCTCCATACTCAGTGAGGAGTCTGCTTGAGATTCTTTCCCTTTGCCCCTTTCCCTGCTCTCTCTCACTCTGTGCTCACTGCACAGTCTGCTTAACCCTCTCCCTCTCTGTCTCTCCCTGCCCTCTCAAATAAATAAAACCTTAAAAAATATATGAGGTTTTCCTGTGGCATCAACTCAGAAACAGTAAGCATAATTTCTTCTAATCTGGCTTCTTTTTTTGAAGATTTCAGTTTTGTAGGGATTCCCTGAACAAGTTATTCTACCTAAAAGACTTCTTAACTGAACATAGATGCTTCTTTTCTCCGGAATTCCTAGAACCAAGTGAAAATTTCAACTTTCTCTTTTATTTCCACTTTCATGTAAATAGTCATTTGTAGTTTTCATCTTGATAGAATTTCTATCCCTAGAAAAGTAGACATTTTTACATATATTAAAAATGGACATGAAATGCCTAGCTGCATATAATAAAAAGTAAATGTAACAGTTTGTAATAGCATGTAATAAAATTATAACTTAAAATGCCATTAGACTAGGCTGTCAGCAGTCAAAAGGCACATGCATTTTAAAATTTAGACACTTAAGATATTACTCTTTATGTATACATAGCCCATTCTTCTCAGTAATGAATAAAAAATTCAAGATAAACACTAAGTGAAGCATAAAACATTTGGAATTGATTTGAATTTTTTGCCCAACTTTTATAAGAGGTTCTCACAATTCTCTATAGAAATTCTGGTCCTTGAACTATGTAAATTAGTCCTTTAACTGAGGCTTAAAGTAGAAGGATATACTCCAGAGATTGGACTGTCATCAGGGATAGAAGCCCTAGTCTAGGCTATTTATTGAAAAAGCATATAAAATCTTTTATTAGAATGTAGATGTTCTCTGGAGAAAACAAAATATTCTTTTCATTCACACTTAACAATTCCCTGTAGACAATAAAGAGAACGCTTTATCTACAGTTGAGAAAGCTGATTTTAAAAGAGTTGATTCTATTGGAACATTTTTCTATATTATATTCTGGCAAAGTTTTAATTAACATATATCCAGGAATATCCTGATAATATGAGAAATTATATATGTGACATAAATTACAGGTTCATGGAAGGCCCTCTACATAAAAATTTACTACCTTTAATATCTAGAAAATATCAATACTCGGTCAGATTTCTGCATTACAAATTTTTCCTTTTCACTTTCTTAACAGAGTCTATGGAAGAGCAGAAATCCTTTCATTTTCTTGATGTCCAGTTTATTGCTATTGTTCTTTTATGTTTATGTTTTTGTGTCCCTTTAAGAAATGTTTGCCTACCCCTAGCTGTGCATATTTTTCTTATGTTTACTTTTTTAAAATTTTATAGTTTAGCTTTTACACTTTTCTAGTTTTCTATTGCTGCATGACAAAACACACCAAAATCTAGTGGCTTAAAACAACAACAAGCATTTGGCTCTTGACTTTGCAATCTGACCCAAGCCTGGTGAGGACTGCTTTTGTCTGCTTCACTCAACGTCAGTGGGGCAGCTGGAAGGCTAAGGATGACAGCATGGTGTTCATTCACTCACAGTCTGGTGGCTGATACTGTGTATTAGCTGGAATCATTGCTAAGGTTATTGGCCAGAACACCTACATTGGCCTGGGCTTCCTTATGATATAGTGGTTGGGTTCAGACTCCTTCAGCAAAATAGCCAGAAATGAGATGTCACACATACTATGACTCAGCCTCAGAAGTCATAGAGTCATCTACCTTCTCTTCTTGGAGTTGGTAAAGCTGGTCATATTAAAAGCTGACCTATATTCAAGAAGACAGTATTTTGAAGGCAAGTTCATTTTGTAAATATGTTTAAAATCATTACATACATTTAGGTATAGATATGTTTTGAATTAGTTTTGAGTACACTGCAAGGTAAGGCTTATAGTTAATTATCCTTCCAAAATGGATATTTGGTTCCAGCATTATTAATTGAAAGGACATTGTCTCCCCACTTTGAATTGCATTGGAATCTTTTACAAAAATAAAATAACTACAAATAGGTAGATCTCTTTCTGGAATTACTCTTCTGTTCCATTGATATATATGATGATCCAGACACCAACATCATTCTTTCTTAATAACTGCAGTTTAAAAATAAATCTTGAAATTNAGTTAATTATCCTTCCAAAATGGATATTTGGTTCCAGCATTATTAATTGAAAGGACATTGTCTCCCCACTTTGAATTGCATTGGAATCTTTTACAAAAATAAAATAACTACAAATAGGTAGATCTCTTTCTGGAATTACTCTTCTGTTCCATTGATATATATGATGATCCAGACACCAACATCATTCTTTCTTAATAACTGCAGTTTTAAAATAAATCTTGAAATTAGTTAAGGTAGGTCCTCCAACTTTGTTCTTCATGTTCAAAACTCTTTTGCCTATATTAGTTCTTTTATATTTCCACATAAACATGATAATCAGATTGCCAATTGCCATCCAAAAAAATCCTACTGGGATTTGGGGCAGATTTGCATAAACCCTTTTGATCAATTTTTAAAAAACTGACATTTTAACAATATTGTCTTCCAATTCATGAACATGATATATTGCTACATTTTTTTAGGCATTCTTTAATTTCTCTAAGGGTTTTTGTGGACATATTTTCCAATGTACAGGTTTGCCATTTGCTGTTATATTTTTTGAAATATGTCACATTTTAAATGCTTTTTATATTATATTTTTAAAATTTCAATTTCCATTTGTTTATTGCCATTATATAAGAATGTGAGATTTTTTTTTTTGCAATTTGATATTGTATTCTACAACTCTCCTAAATGCATTCAATAATTATAGTAGCTTTTTTTTTGGTAGATTCTTTTGTGTTACTTATATAATCTTCCTTGCCAATCTTCCTTGCCAACCTTCCTTCCTTCCTTGTGTTACTTATATAATCTTCCTATGCCTTTCACTTCTTTGTCCTACTTTATTACATTGGTTAGAATCTACAGTATGATATTGAGCAGAAGTCTTGAAAACAAACCTACTTGCCATTTCCTGATCTTATGGGAACACACTTGGTTTAAATAAGTATGCTGTTAGCTTTAAGTTTTTCACAGAAGCCTTTTTCAGGTTGAGAAATTTTCTTTCTTTTTTTCTTTTTTCTTTCTCTTCTCTCTTCCTTCCTTCCTTCCTTCCTTCCTTCCTTCCTTCCTTCCTTCCTTCCTCCATCCCTCCCTTCCTTCTTTTTACAGAAAAGGCTCTAAGCTTTTTAATATATAAAGAGCTTTCACCAATCAGAAAAACAAAGATTAAGAACTCAACAGAAACAAGACAAAGTATTTAATGACAAGAAATGGAATTGGCTAGTAAATATTAGAAAACCATGTTTACCACCATAAATTTTAAAAATTAAAATGAGATATATTTTCTACTTATTACACTGGTGTAGATTTAAAGGTTTTATATATATAAACTGTATATATTTAAGGTATACAACATTATGATTTGATGTATATGTATGTAGTGAAATGATTACTGTCAACCTAATTATCATATCTCCTCCCGTAGAAAAAGTTCCTTTCTATTCTTATTTTGCTGAGAGTTTTTAAAAATTAATGGGTATTGAATTTTGTCAAATATGTTTTCAAGAGAATGTATTTATATGGTCATATGTTACTAAATATACTTTGCTTTTATTAAGTTTATACCTAAATTTAGGAGAAATAGTTATCTGAAGTTTTCTGCTCTTTTAGTATCTGATTTTGTATACAGCATAATGCTAAAGTCATAAAATGAGTTGGGAATTATTTCCAACTCCTCTATTTCCTCAAATAGTGTTACTAAGATAGGTACAATTTCTTTTTGAACATTTGGTAGAATTGACCAGTGAAGCCATCTTGCTTGTTTGTGTTGGGGTGTGTGTACTGGAAAATTCTGAATGATCAATTCAATTTTTTAGATAAATATAGAGATGTTTAGATTTCCTATTTTTTCTTATATTAGTTTCTGTAATTGTCATCTTTTAAGAATTGTTTCCATTTCATCTAAGTTGTCAAATTTATTATATATAGTTGTTTATGGTATTTCTATATTATTATTTCCATTAACGTAAGATACATACTAATTTCTCCTTTCTCATGCCTGATATTGGTAATTTGTGGCTTCTCTATCTTTCTTGTTCAGTCTTGTTTGTTTTTTTATTAAAGAACTAGCTCTGGGTTTCATATGTTTTCTCTGTTTCTGTTTCCCCATTGATTTTTCTCATAATTTCTTCCATTTTACTGATTTTCAATGTAATTTTCTTCCTTTTTTGTGCTTTTTAAGGTAGAAGTTTGAATCACTGATTTTAGATCTTCCTTCTTTGTTAAGATAAGCATTTAAAGTTACACTTTTTTCTAACTACTGCTTTAAGTGCAATCCATAAATTTTGATATGTTGAATTTTTACTTTCATTGAGTTCAAAATACTTTATAATTTCCCTTATGATTTCTTCTTTGATCAATGGCTTATTTAAAAGTGTGTTGTTTATTTTCCAAATATTTGAGGATTTTCCAAGTATTTCTTTGTTACTGATTTCTAACTTAATTCTGTTTTGGTCAGGGAACATTCTCTTTAT
The DNA here is from genome assembly GCA_002007465.1 of Ailurus styani. NCBI lineage: Eukaryota > Metazoa > Chordata > Mammalia > Carnivora > Ailuridae > Ailurus > Ailurus styani. Next base: position 406,960 of record LNAC01000110.1, read on the forward strand.
AATTTCAATCCTTCTAAATTTATCAAGATTGGTTTAACAATGCAGCACATTGACTAGCTTGGTGAATGTTCAGTGCGTACTTTAAAAGAATGTGTGGTCTGCTGGTACTGGGTGAGTTGTTTTATAAATGTTGGTGTCAAGGTCAAGTTGGTTGAAGTCTTCTATGTACTTACTAATTTTCTGTCTACTTCTATCAATTGCTAAGAAAGAAGTGTCAAAATTTCTGATTAAAATTGTGTGTCTATTTCTTTTTTTTAAGATTTTATTTATTTATTTGACAGAGAGAGACATATAGAGAGAGGGAGCACAAGCAGGGGGACTGGGAGAGGAAGTAGGCTTCCCGCTGAGCAGGAAGCCCAATGCAGGGCTGGATCCCAGGACCCTGGGCTCATGACCCAGGCCAAATGCAGCTGCTTAACAACTGAACCACCCAGGTGCCCCTATTTCTGCTCACAGTTCCATCAGTTTTTGCCTTCTATATTGAAACTCTCTTATTAGGTGTGTAAATTTTGGAAATTTTTATGTTCTCTTGATCAATTTACTCCCTTTATCTTTATGAAATGATCCTCTTTATAACAACAAAAATGTTTTCATGATTTCGGTGGTAGTTGAAACCAGGGTTTGGAATATGTGAGGGTGGGAGAGGAGAATATGGAATGAGAAAAGAAAAAGGTTAGCAACAGGACCCTGGGGAACACAAACATTTAAAAAATTTGTCAGAAGAAAATGAGCCCATGACAGGAAATGAAAATGAAACCAAGATCAAACTTGAAGAACCATGGAAATGTGATGCTCTAGGAACAGAAGAGAATTTTAAGAAGAACATGTTTAATATAATGTCGAATGCTTCTAAGCCACTATTTAAGACAATGTCTGAAAATTGACAATAGAAGGTAGCATCCAAGGAGGTTATTGATAACCCTAGCAAGGGCATTGCTAAAATGAGCTAGACTCACAGTAGATATGAAAGGAAGGAAAAAGAGGTCAGTATCTTTAAGTTTATTAAGGGGAAGGAAAATGTGAAGATGCAGAAGAGAGAACACAACTAATAGAGGATATTTCTTAGAGTTGTAAGTTGATTGGATCAAGAAATATAACATAATGCCAGTATTAACTGGCATAATTAATAAAAACATCATTTTATCACTCTTAACTCCAGTGAGGATCATTTCTACATATCTTAAGGCACTATTAAACTTTATTTTTCCGCTAATTTTTTGTGTAGAAGAAATACTAACTACTATTTTTGACACACCTGGTTTATTACAGAAACACCCATGATTTACCAATTATTTTCCTATGGTTTCATCAGTTTCCTCTTTGTGTAGTGCTATGTCTCTCCATACAAGAATGTCATGTTTTCCCTTTATGCTAATGTATACAACATGAAGAAAATACGTTTTCCAAGTAACATTCTGAACATAAATTTCATATTTTCCATCACTTCTACTTTGGAACACAACATTTTCTTTCAGGTTTTTAACAAGAGATAGCATACATCTAAAATGTGAAGAATACCATAATTGCAACAATTTATAAACTGTTATTGGTATAAAGAGTAGTAATAGTAACAAACAATGCATTTTTCTTATTCACATGTCCATGTGTAATTTGCATATACATTACATATTCTTAAAAATGTCTTACTGATGTATCTGATTCTTTTCTTTTTAAATGATGGAGACAATCTTTGCTAGTTTTTAAAAGGCTACTCTCTCAGGGTTCTTAATCATTTTTAAGTCACAGGTTAAACTTGAGACCCTCACAGAAGTTATGCTTCATGTTCCTAGAAGAGGGATGTATGTTTAGACACACATATAATTTTGCACACTCTTTTAGAGTTAAAAGCATCTGATTTAGAGAAATATAAACTTCTTGGATATTGATGATAACGTCAAAGGAAAAATAAAGAGCACAACACCATGATCCAAAAGCATGACTTTTGGAATCAGTTAGATTTAGATACAAGTCTTGACCCAGCACTTAGTAATTAGATGATCTTGGCCAAGTTACTTAGCAATTAGCTAACTCTTAACTTAAGTATACTCATACGTAAAATGGGGTTGGAGAAAGGATTAAATCAGCTAAAAAAAATAAAAGTAAACTACAATGACCAGTGCATATAATATAGATAATCAGTGTTTGCTTTAATTATCAAGGAAATAACTTCAATGGAATGGTTCATAAAGGCATACAATTTTTTCATTTAGATTTGCTTTGCATGTCCAAATCTGTTTGACTTGGATGAAGAATCTCACAGAAAGTACATCTCAAGCTACAAGTTTCTAACTGCAAAGCTGAATATAGGGAGCATCACTGCACTGGATGGGTAGTGTTCAGGTAGAACCAGGCTCTGGTGCAGAGGGGCATTCTAGGCACCACCCATGATCACCAAGTGACAAGACACCACAAATTAGGAGGTACACTTATTATCATTAAGGTTTCATGTATCCTATAGAGAAACATGTGTTTTACCAGGTTGTCCCCAATATTAGGAATTCTAAAGGTAGCTAGGCTGAAAAGGTGCTTAACGGTGCCAGAAAAAGCACACATCCATACATATTTCACAAACAAGATAGGATAATTGAGATCTGATTTTATCAAATGACCTGAGTCATCCTCCTATGTTTCAATCATCAAAGATACTGTTCTTGGCATATAATATTTTTTTCTAGATTTTAAAATGTATTACAAGGCTACAAGGGTAATCCTGGTTGCAAAGGCAATTAGTTTTGGCTCATCTTGACATACTTGGCCTCTTACAAGAGTGCTATCCCAAAAAGCCCCTTAGTCTGAGGCACAGACTCACTAAAGAGGGCGAGGCTTTAATTTGAATTTCCTTGTCTCTTCTCTGATTTCAACCAAGGAATAGTATCCTAAGGCTGTGTGCTGACCTCGGAACATAAGTCTAGACAGAACACTAAAAATTGCCTTTAAAAGGTGCCATGAACAGTATCCAAAATATCATCCCTTGAATAGGTTACACAATTTACAGTGCCAAAATCCTTCTATGTGTGGTTGCACCCAAAGCAGGTGCTTCTATGGAAAATATATCCAAGACCATTCTGTCTCAGTTTACTTTGAGCAAAGCCAGTTTTTTAATTTAAAAAGTACTTGCTTAGAAGTCTCTGAGATGTTTTACTGGCTTAGTAATCCAAGTAACTTCTGACTGAGGCTAAGGGAAGGTATCTTTCTCTGAGGATCCTTATCATAGAGAAAGAGCTTTTAAATGTTTTGGGAAAGCTCTGACCTTCTGAAGTTGAGTTTTTGTTCAGGACATGAAGATTTTAAGGACATCTGCCTCCTTGCCAATTTTATTATTCCACTATTTTTTATTTAAATTACAGATTCCTTTTTGTCTCTTTCTCCGTGAGAGGCTGGCACCAAATCATCCCCTGAGTAGAGCAGACATTCCACAGGATGTCCTGCCAACAATAATGGAAAGCTGGATACAACTGAATGGTATAAAAAGGTACCTGAGATGCTTAGAAAACTGTAAAGTTTAATGCTGCACACCCAGAGCCCATGCCAACTACTACAGCTGCCGGTTATACATGAAAAATGTGTGTATGTGTACGTGTACATGTATGCTTTTAAATTCATGGCCTCTTTTTAATTCGTTGCTTATGAATCTCTACACATCTGTCTTTTAAAATGTCTTGTTTATAGGGTCAACAATTTCTGTCTAATGAGATGAGCCAAAGACCTTTAATCACTCACAGACTCACAAGGAAAATGACAATGTGTCCCAAGTAAAAGACTGAGCAGGAATTATTGCTAAAATATCTTAAATGTTCTCCAGTAACATTTGCCAAACATAATTTATAATACTGACTGAACCTTTCTTTCCTTTAAGGGGTATACACTCGTTTGAAGTGAACAGTGTATCAATACCTTCTGAAGTCTCAAAATGTTAAGCTGCCTTTTTTAAAATTCTAAGAATATTATGTAGAAAAGAGTAAGGAACTAACTCCTTAATTTAAACAAACAGCACAATGCATTCATTGAACATCCGAACTACCACTGAAAGACACATGACTGAGGAGATGAAGCAAAGCCCTACCCCAGAAAATTTGTATTTTACAAGGAAAGACACAACCTTTCTGGAAGCCTTGTCTTTGCACCTTCAAAGGTGATTTGATTATTCATTAAGCAACTGTGCCCTAAATCACAGAACCATAGTAAAGAATAACTTTAAAATGTATTGAAACTGTAAGTTATTAAAGCCTTGAAGACAAAATATATTTCATGTAATTTCATAAGAAAAGGAGGGTACAAATGGACATACCATGCAAAAATAGTGTGCAAAGAAACAATGACAAACTGCTACAACACCTAGGTAAGCTACCCTTCTTAAATGAAACTTTAAAATAGGAACAAAGACCCTGATACTGGAGGACCCACTATGGTGTAGCTGATTTAAAGCACCAGGGGTTTAAACGCTCACAATATATTATTTTCGGTAAGTACACTTCTGGAATGTTTCAGTTTGGATTAAGCATCCTGAAACATGGATTTAATTAAAGGAGCCCTTCAGATAATTATGGGACTGATTTTCAAAGGCGTGCTAGATGATTCAGATTCCTGGTAATATTCTGAGCTGCATCATTTAAAGCCTGGTCTGGAAGGACTATTCTCTGAGAATTTACCATTTTCCAAAAACTAAATAAACTTCCTGGATGAATATTTAGAAATAAAAAAATTGGTATTTAGAGCATCTTTATGTTAAATAGTATCGATTTTGAGTGACTTTCAGGAGTCTCTAAGGAAGCCCTCAAAAGATATGGCTGGTATCTGATAGGACAAGACAACATATGATTGCCTGGAAGTCAGCCAAGACTTCTGGGACCCCTCCAAAATTCTAATCAGTGAAGAGACTTTGTGGATACTCAAAACACTAAAATGTCTCAGCTCGAGGACAGGTAGGGACAGTGACCTCCAAAAGGGAAGTTTATGGTCTTCCTAGGAATGGGGAAAATAGGCCATTGGGGTCTAGGAAAAAAGATACAACTCCAATCTATATTTACTTTTTAACTCATTAAGAAAACTTGTATGTATACATTTAAAATGCATCTCAGGGGCACCTGGGTGGCTCAGTGGGTTAAAGCCTCTGCCTTTGGCTCAGGTTGTGATCTCAGGGTCCTGGGACTGAGCCCCACATCGGGCTGCCTGCTCGGCCGGGAGCCTGCTTCCTTTTCTCTCTCTGCCTACTTGTAATCTCTCTCTCTCTCTCTCTCTGTCAAATAAATAAATAAAATCTAAAAATAAAAATAAATAAATAAAATGCATCTCATAGGTTAGAACAGTAGCATATGGATATTATGTATAAGTAAATAGCTATACACATGTTTGGACACATGATCAACAGTGTCTTTCTAAATGGATATCCCAAATTCTGAGGCACTTCCCTATTCTGGACCTCTTAGGCATCTCAGAATGTGGGGAACAGGGTCAGTGATTCTGCTGCCTCATACCGCCTGGTAGTAAGCTGGGGCACTGAGTTATTCTATGCTGTTGGAGACAAATATGGTGGGCTGTGGACTCATTTACTCACTCAACAAATATTTCCCAAGCACCTATGAGATCAAGGGGTAAAAAGCAAACAAAGGAGACACAGTGCTAGCTTTCACAGAATTTGTTCTATGAAACAGAATTATAATTATTCTCATTAATCTAGTGAGGAGAAAGAAGATAGGCAAGCAAAAAATTAAGGAAAACCTACAACCAGAGTTACATTCTTCTGATGTGAGATGGAAATACTTCCTGTGTGATATTCCTGCCAAAGATGTTGAACCAGACTTGAACCTGACAACATAATTAAGCACACTGGAATTAAAAGGTATTCTTCAAAATTTGTAATAATATGAAAAACAAAAAGAAGTTGGGCAACTGTTCTAGATTGAAGAAGACTAAAGAAATTAAAATGCATGATTCTTCTAGGATCCTGGAATGAAGAAACAACAGCTCTAAACAACATTACTGGAACGACTTAGTACTTTTAATAGGGCTAATATAATTGTTCTTGACTGCAATGATTTTGTTGTCATTATTTTAATGAATGACCTCATTCTTGAGAAATGTACTCTGATGTAGGCAAAACTAGAAGAACAGTATGAGGTATTGGTTGACCATTCTTGCAACTTTTCTATAAACTTGAAAATTTTCAAAATGAAATGTTACGAATAACAAACAGAAAGAGTGTGTGTGTGTGTGTGTGTGTGTGTGTGTGCGTGTGTGTGACAGCAATATAAGGGAATAAAGAGCAATGAGGGTACATGGAGCTGAGAATATCTTTTTATGTCGGCGATGAGAGAGACCCTCTCTAATATGTTGACATTTGAGCAAAGATACAGCAACAGAAAGAAGTGAAGAAGTAGACCATGTAGCTATCTGAGAAGCAAGAGTTCCAAGCAGCATACCAGCCATACTGGAGAAAGAAGATTCCAATGGGACTCAAGCAGAATGAACGAGAGGAACGATGGAAAGAGATGAGGTCAGAGAAGTAATAGGGAGTAAGAGCACTGCTGAGACTTTTAAGGCACAACGAACACATTGGAATTGTACTCTAAGTATGAAGGTTTCAGAAACTAGTAGAGGTTTCTGAACTGAAATATAATGTGGTCAATTTTGAGTCTACTGTAAATGGAATTGTTTTCTTAATTTTAGGATTGTTCATTTTAAGTATATAGAAATGTGATTGATTTTTCGCATATTTTTCTTGTCCCTGCAAAGTTACTGAATCTATTTATTACCTATAGCAGTTTTTTTGTAGATTTTTTAGGACTTTGTAGGTAAAAGATTTGTGAATAAAGAGAGTTTTATTTCTTCCTTTTTGATCTGAATGACTTTTAGTTCTTTGTCTTGCCTAATTTTAGCACTACCTCCAATAAAATGTTGAAAGAAGTGGTGGTATTGAATATCCTTGTTCCCAAACTTAGAGGGAAAACATTCTATATTTTGCCATTAATTACGATGTTATCTGTAGGTTTTTTACTAAATTCTTTTTTTCATGTTAAGTAAGTTCTCTCTATTCCTTGTTTGTTGAGTCTTTATCATGAATAGTTGTTGGTTTTTGTCAAATGTTTTCTCCACATTTATTGAATTATTTCTCCACTGTAATCTATTTTGAAAGGAACATTTTGATGGATTTTGGGGAAGAGTGAGTCAAAGGTAGAACAGAAAGACCTTTTAGAGAGCTGTTTTAATATTCCATACAACAGACTGTGATGGGTTGGACTATGGTGATAGCAGTGGAGTCATGAGAAGTAGGTAGATTTTGAGTAAATTTCAAATATAGAATAGAATTTGCTGACAGAATACAGTACACGAGCAGAGTAGACTTCAAGGAATGCCCTGGAATTGGTTTTTGTTGTTTTCTTGTATCTTTCAGCAAGAATGAGGATGGAATTCCCATTTACCAAAATAGAGAAGTTTTATTTTTAATATAATTTATATTTTAGAGTTTTAGATTCACAGCAAAGTTGAGAGGAAAGGACAGAGAATTCTTGTATGTGTCATCCCCCCCACACATGCACAGCGCCTCCCATTATCAACATCTCACCAGAATGGAGATATTTGTTACAGTCAATGAACCAACACTGGTACCAATATCAAACAAAGTCCATGTTTAAGTTAGGATTGACTCTTAGTATTGTAGTTCTATGGGTTTTGCCAAATGTATAGTGACATTTATTCACCATTACAGAATCATACAGAATAGTTTTACTGCCTCCAAAATCCTCTGTGTTCTACCTAGTCATCCATCCTCCCTCCCCATGCCTGGCAACTAATCGTTTTGCTGTCTCCATAATTTTGCCTTTGCCATAATGTCATATGTTTGGAATCATACAGTACCTTGACCTTCAGACTGGCTTTCTTTACTTTAGTAGTATGTATTTAAGATTACTCCATGTCTTTGTATATTGATAACTCATTCTTTTTAGCACTATCATTTCATTCTATGTATATACCACAGTTTAATCAAATCACCTACTGAAGGATATCTTGGTTGCTTCTAATTTTGGACAATTATAAATAAAGCTACTATAAATACCAACATGCAAGTATTTGTGCAGATATGAGTTTCCAACTCATTTGTGTCAATACCAAAGAGCATAATTAAAGGCTGCTATGGTAAGAGTATATTTAGTTTTATAAGAAACTGTCAAACTCTCTTCCAAAGTGGTTGTACCATTTTGCATTCCTACCAGCAGTGAATTAGAGTTCCCATTGCTCCACATTCTTGCCAGCATTTAGTGACTTCAGGGTTTTTTATTTTAGTCATTCTGAATCTCTTGTGGAGTCCTTAGATGGCAAAGCTGGAGTCCTAGTCATGATCTTTGTGGTTACTTAAATTACTCAATCAGGATGTCACAGGTGGCACTGAAAATCTTGGGGTGCAGTGTGGCTGTGTACTGGGTCAGTGTAGTCATAGTTCAAGCCATATAATTCGATATCAAGCAGGCTGCTCTCATTATTGGCACAGATGGCTGCTGGTTTGGGGAAATATCAGACCTCAGGGGGCAGGAAGTCATACACCAGTCTCCACAGGTCCAGGTAATAAGCCAGGTGGTGCATGGGGCCCCTGGGAAGAGGGTGCCAGGACCCAGGTTGCAGCCAGGGCAGGAGGGCAAGGATGACACAGCTCACCACTTGCAGTGGCCCCTGCATCGCAACCAGCGCCCAGTGGCCTCCCACAGCTCCCCACCCATGCCTGGCACCACTTCCCTTTCAACCCTTGGTCCCACCACCAGTCCACCTTCCTCTCAACAGTACTATCTTATATAAGAACTAAGACACAAATGATTTACATGGTCTGAAAAAATGTACATTGCAGTGCCACTGAGCGTAAATTCTTTAAATGAGCTCCTTCTAATTTTAGGGTTCTAACAGAACATCTTATAAATGGATGACATCATCTTCACAAAGATCTGCAACCTTTTCTTGTAAGACTTTGAAAAGTATTTTTCAAGCAAGTTTAATGCATCCAACTGTGTTTGGGATCATATGCAGTAGGATAGCTAAAGAACTACTTCATGCCCTTTCCATTATACCATTGTGTCCCTTGAAATGAGCTGTCAAGAGTATCATTGCCAATTCCACTTGCCTCTCTTGCCTGAACAACTACAAGTCACCAAAGTCACCTATTCTGTTCCACAAAAGCTCTATTCTTTTTGAAATGATCAGTCTACTTAGAACAATTAAAACTGAGGAGAGTGAAGATAATCCTAAAATCATGACTATTCAAAGAATATTTTCATAATTTTTAGATGAGTTTTTCTTAAATAAATTTTGAAACCTATAATGTAGATATCTGAATTTTTCAAGATTTCCCCATCCCTCTCTTCCTGTCATCCCTTTTCTTAAAAGCTGTAAACCTTCCCTTCCTTTGAATGAGCTCTGGTTGCCTTCCTATGCCTTCCTTGTGCTTTGGGGTCCTTTCTTCCCTGGTGGACTCTCCTCTAGGTTAATGACGACTAACACTCTGATGGCCACTTTTATGTCACCATTCCTTTCTACACTTATATACCTCATTTTGTACAAATCCTGAGATTCTAATTTATGTAGAGATAACAGTGCACATTATGTTCTTCCATAGCAATTAAAAAGAAAATGTTACCTTCAAGCCAGTTATAAAATAATAGCAAACTATGTCAACAAAAAGAGCAGGAAGAATTTATTCCCTGACTTCCTGAATTAGGGAAAATATCGCTTGAACAAACATCAGAAACATACTGTGATATGAAATCTATTTGAGCAAGTAGATTGGGATTTATCACTAGGAAAATACAGGAAAATATAGAAGCAACTGCCACAGTTATCCTCTGGGAAATTAAAAAATAATAAATAAATAAGGAGCCAGCAAGTAACTGTGAATGAGAAGATGCAGATGTTTCACAGAAATAAAACACTGTCTTAATGTTGCTCTAACTGTACTTAAATATAATAATTCTACACAATGACAGATTATCCTAAGACACTAATGGAAAAGAGGTTATCATTATGAGATATTTATAATAGCTAGGTTCTGCCTCAATGTCAAATTGAAATATCAAACATGATATATGCTCAGCAGATACAATCATACTATAATCATTCTAAAAATGAAACTCAAACATAAGAAAAAGTATGATGCTACTAGAAGTGAGGAAGGACAGTTTTGTGAAGATATGAAAGAAAATTGGATTATAAATATTAAAAATCCCAGTTATCTTAGATATTACTGGTTGTCATATTTAATTTAGTTTTATTTTATTGATTTAGCCTATTTCAACTTCTCATTTAGACCATTCACTTCTTTTTCTCTGAAGATTTATTTATTTATTTTAGAGCGAGAGCAAGAGCTCATGCACGGGGGGAGGGGCAGAGAGAGACAGAGAAAGAGAATATCAAGCAGACTCCCCAATGAGTACAGAGCCTGACATGGGGCTCCAACTCACATCCCTGAGATTATGACCTGAGCTGAAATTAACAGATGGACGCTTAACAAACTGAACCACCCAGGCACCCCTGTGTTTTCTTATATAACACTTCAGGAGTTCAATATGTGAACTTTTGAAAAAGTAATAGGACAATTAAATTTTGAAAATACGAACAGATAGTACAAATTCGTTCCTGTGATGGACTTCTAAGTATTTATCATTCTTCTAAACAATTCCACGTATTTGATCATTGAAAGCCATCATTTACTGCTACATTACATAGAGTTGTAGTGGACAACAACTATTTCTTAAAATGTTATATTGAAACATTTTGTCTCCCATTTTCTTTTATTTTTATTTGATGGGGCTAGATTTTTCTGTCTTTGGAAGTAACAGTTTCAATACAGACATCAAAATGTTCTGAACCATGTAATAGCTAAAACTCTGAATTTACTTTAAAATTAAGGCATCTTCTACCCTCCTGTCATCTTTCCTGAGCTCACAGCAGTATGATGATATCTTCTGCTTCTCAGCACAAAGATCTGTTACTCCTCAGTCTAAGCAGCCCTCATAGATCAGCCTTTTCTTGTGTTGACTTTCATCATCACACTGACTCATGGGTAACATGTATACATTCCTCATCCCTAATAAAATCTGAATATGCAGACTCCAAATGAGGCCACTCACCTCTTGCTAATTGCCAGATTGTTGCCTGGCATCCCTCATCCTAGAGATTTCAGGGGACGGTAAGATCTCACATTTATAGTGGTCTATTAAAACGTCCTCTCCACACATAAGACTAACGGGTAATGCAACTATTATACATATCAGTGTTTCAAGCCCATTACATCTATGGTGCGAGCCATCACTGCATTCATGTTGATTCATGGGTCTGGTCAAGCCAGTGTAAACTTGGACAGTGTGTCAAAAGTAGTATGTTCAGACCATCAGAGTCTCTGGAATGGTCATTATTGAAAAGCTGGTACAGATATTGGTCATATATTTATCTTTCCTATGTCTTTTTACAGACCTGAAAGAAGCTCTAACTTCTAGCTGTGAATGCCTGAAGATGGCTGTGGCTGAGTGGGAGGGATAGAGTGGGGCTTTCACTAGCTCTTACCAAGATTTCAGTCTCTGCTGCTTTCAGTCCTGGTCCTTGGGCCCCTTAAAAGGCTTGACTCCAGCCCCAAGAGAAAGAGACCCCATCACCCACCACCTTCTAACCCCACTCTATTCACTGTAGGCTCTACCATGCACCCTCCCCAAGCAAGACACTCCAGAGGTGGGGCAAAGGACCAACCATAGGCAATACTTGCTATCACTCTCCGTGTGACCTTGGGCAGTTCATTTTAGCCTTTAAGCTTCAGTTTCTGTCACTCTAAAATTAGAACAATAATAATACTTATCTCATACGGCTCTTCTGAGGATTAAGTGAGCCTCACTCATGTAGCAGCACTAAGTTAAGCACAACCAATGTATTCAGTTGATACTAGAGATTTTATTGACTAAAGGGATCACATGAAAATTTGCAACCAAATACCATACCTAAGATATGTATCAGATATGCACATAAATACACACACATATATACATACATATATGTGCATGTAAATTTTATACACTGCCAAGTGTTTAAATTACTTCACTATGTTGCTTGCAAAGTCCAGCTACATGCTGCAGGGAACAAATAGGCCCTGGGACCACATCCAGATGAACAGAACAGGTGAGTAGCATTCCAGATTATCCTTGCTAAGGCCCAAGGCACATGGTGAAGGCAATCTGGATCCTCCAGTCCTACCTGGTCATCAGCTGAATACCACCAAGTAAACATGTCAACATCACATGGAGACAAAGAATGGCCCAGCCAAGCCTGTCTCAACTTATGACACACAAAATCATAATGCAATAAAAAGGCTGCTGTTTTAAGCTGCTGAATTTTGGAGTAGTTCTTTAGGCAGGAAGAGATAACTGAATACTACCTTAATTTAGGCTAGGCTTTATTCAGGAGATAGTCTTGTTATAATTAAGCTTATTTTTAGATTATCAAGTGTCATGACCAACTTATAATGTGCTTGTCTCTGGGAAAAGGAAAGCCTGAATGTAAGTACATTTTTTTGAAAAACTGAGATGAATCCTGGAAAATAAAATCCTAAAGAGATACTGGAATCTTGCAGATAATCCTGACCCATGTTAGTCATTAGAATGCACAGACTTCTATAAAAGTGCTTGCTGTCTACCTTTTTACCCAGCCTCATCTGAATTGCTGCCCTAATCCTTGTTTATACAGAGATGGGTTTGCCATGGGCTGGGGGCATGGTGAGGAGAGGAAGAGTGCTATACTCAAAGCCTGAAGCAGTTATTTCACTTAAATTCCATGAGATACAGAACACAAGCATTTTATGTATACACTTTGCAAAGAGCACAGCTATGATACTCTGAAAGCCTCAGTGCATCAGAGAAACAGTACCTGACAGGTCACCACTATCCTCAAGAGAAGCAGCGAACACTGTTAGGAGTGGGAGAACTTGACAGAAGCCACATCAGTGCCCACTGATGTGATGGTGTCTGGCTTGGTGCACTCAGGTAGCAAGGGTCAGTAACCAAACAGGTGATCCATGTAGTCAGCAGAGAGCAGGTGGAACAACCTCCCAAGCATGGTCTTAGTGCTGGAAGAAAAGGTATCAGAGAGCCGGGACCCTGTGGGTAGAGTGAGCACCATCCGTATGTGTCTGCATTCTTTTAACTCAGCTCCTCTGAGCCAGCTCTCAGGATTCAGTGTTCCCTCTGCACAACAACGTGAATAAGGCCCGTGGCATGCTGAGCACTCACTGCTACAAAGCCAATCTCTGCTACTACCACATGGGTGGTTACCAAGAATCAATCATTCTGCTACAAAATCTATTATACCTGTGACTGCCAAAGCAAATTTTTGATGAATATTCTGTAAACCAATGAGAAATGAATGCAAAAATCATTGTTTCTCACAAAACTGGTTAGGCAGTTTTTCAATAAAGACAAGTCACTATAAAAAGATACTGTCAGGGTGCCTGGGTGGCTCAGTCATTAAGTGTCTGCCTTTGGCTCGGGTCATGATCCCGGGGTCCTGGGATCGAGCTCCGCATCGGGCTCCTCACTCGGCGGGAAGCCCGCTTCTCCTTCTCCCACTCCCCCTGCTTGTGTTCCCTCTCTCTGTGTGTCTCTCTATGTAAAATATATAAAATAATTTTAAAAAAAAGATACTGTCAACTTAGTCCTAAATGTTAAATTTTACAAGACTCAAACAAAAATGCAGAAAGATTATGCACTCAGATTCCTTCACAATTCTCTTTAAGTTCTTGTCCCTCTTTAAAGAAACCAACCCAGAACTTGTATTCTGGGAGACATAGGAAGTGTGCTGATACCTTTAGAGAACACCCAGACAACCTTCACCTTTCATGCTCTGCTCTGGATGCCTCTCAGAACCAAATGGCATTCTACAAAGTGCTGTTTCAACTCCTTTTGTGAACCACACGCAGAGGGCAGATTTAGGCTAATGCTCCTCTGCACACAATTTACTATAAAATAATATTCGTCGCTACTATCACTATAACTTATGTTGCTGCCTTTTTCCTTTTCCTAAGTAATTCTTGATATTAATTTAGATCTAGGATAGGTTTTCTATGCTTTTAAATTGTCCCTAACTCTTAAGAGATGAGAACATTTAAATTTGTCCATGTTTACCAGCTTTCATAATCTTATTTGGAAATAGAAGACTGAATTGCCCATGGTGGTGCAGAAACCCGGTTCCTCTGACTTTGATGTAAGTTTACTGAGAAAAAAAAAATTCAAGATCTCAAAACTTCATATCAGAGATTCTAACCCTTGCTCTAAGTTATATTGGCTAGGGTAGTAAATTACCTAGTAAGAAATAACTTCTGCAAATCTCAGTCATGTGTACAATGTAAGTTCATCTCCTACATGCAGAGTCCACTTCAGAGTTCCTGGCCAGCATCATTCAGCAACCAAGGCTTTTCTTATCCTTCCTTAAGGCATGGAAATCCCCTGCGGGATTTTCTGCATGCACTCAGCAAAGTGACGCGAAGAGTAAGCATGGGAATTGGTAGGAGAGTTTTTAATGGAGCAGGCCTGAAAGTCATACATTAATCTTATCCATGTTATATTAGACAGAATTTAGTTGTCTGGTGACATCAAACTTGAGAGAACACAGAGATAGCATCTAGCTGTGAGTCCTGGAAGAGCAAGCAAGTCTGAGCGAGTGTACAGCAGCTTCCACAGCAGAAGTCCTTCACTGAATACATTGCTAACATGTAGTGACAAACTCATCCTGTGTCCTAAAATGATACCGAGGAGGTAAGGGAAAAATTTTCTCCCTTCTAAGTTGTACTGCCATCCTTAATGTAAAGAATTAAGATGAATCTTTCCTGTAATGTATTACAATATATTCTGAATTATTGCTGCCAGTAAAGGAGTTATTTCATTGTTAGAATGTGCATCAAAACTTGCCTTCCATAGTGTTACATATATAGTTATGGAATAAAGATATTACCTCAATAGGAATTAAAAGAAATGCTAAGAAAAGATGATCTTTCAGAGAAATAAGCCTTGAGTAAAGTTAACTTTTAAACCAAATTTCATTGTTATTACTGATTTTCGATTGAAGAAATGTAGTTGCTTGATTGACTTGTTTGATTTTTTTAAGCTAATGGGAAAGAGGTTTTTTATTACACAAGGATAATTACGGAAATTCAGAAATACAATCTATGTTCATCTTAGACTGTGGAAGACAGTATGAAAACCAAATCAAATGTGATATGAAAATAATAAAATCATAATTTAAAATCTGGAGAATATACTTCTTAGAGGTTTATCCCCAGGAAAGCCAAGCTAGAATTACATAAATTAGAGCTCCAAAAACATTCTTTTAAATATACAATTTAGAAGTGAAATAACCAAATCCAATTTAGAGGAAATATTCAAAAAGATTAATTTAAGATGTTTCACCAGAAATTCTTTACATGTCCCAAGGGAACAAAATGTTTGAAACTATAATCCAGAAAAACTTTAAACTATGCAAGGAAATAGCTCCACTGTATATTTCTAATATTTTAGCTAATATGCACAATAAGACATTATAGATCAAGTAGCTTTAATGAACTCTCTTTATGGAATGCCTCCCTCCACCCTCCAGTTCCTGCAGGAGAAAGATAATCTGCTTGTCTGTCTTCTCTGAATGACCTCCTGAGCAAAAAGCAAATGATGTCTCCTTGGCTGCCTTTACAGTATCATTTTCCAGTCGGCAGCACTTAATTCTCCTCATCCCTTTATTCATCCCAGCCCAGGCCAAGAATATTCTGGCGTATTTCACAACTAGAGGGTTGGATGGGTGGTGTCTGATAGTTTGTTCTTTGGAACGGTTATGATTGCTGATGGAGTAATAATTCATTTGACCAGAAAGGCCAAAGAAAAAATTGGAGAGGCATGGGAAGCAGAACTGAGTTCAAGCAAAACAGTGTAGTAGGTGAGATTTATTTTCAGCATTTTTGATCACTTTCCGTGCACTAATTTCCCTCTTTAAGTTCCTCCTTGTGAGGCTCAGCTTGGCAGTAATCGCAGATACTGCATTATAACCTGAACCTTTTCTTTGTTCTTTTACCTTGGGTATCATTCCATTCAGGCCGCCTCAATATCCCTGTTGATGTTTACTGACATAATCAGTTAAAATTCAGTAATTCGTGAATGCACATCCATGTTGCAGTGTTACTCTATCCACCATCATGAGTATTTTAACACAGACCTGTGGACATGAAAACTTAAATTTCTCTCTTAGAGGTGGAGAGAGAATTCTGAAGATGCAGGTGTAGGAGGACCACCCCATGGCCCTCAAATGTGAACTCGATCTGTACCACAGCTGTGGCCTTCTCCCATGACAGTGGGCCATTTTTACATCTTTGCTAACATGCAATGGGATAATGGGTTTGTATGAAAGGAACAATCTCCTATTAGATATTTATGTAATTCATGCTATAAGAAGACTGATTATCCTGTTACTTTAGATTACAATTAATCCTTTAGGGTGATGGTCCTTATTGCAAATGCCCACAGGAGCTAGGTAGGTAAAAAAAAAAAAGTGTGAATTTGGCGGCACATACTTCTATCTAGAAGTATTAAACTGTCATAAATATCATGCCAGCTAAATTAAGCATGTTTGCATCCTCTGCTCTAAGGTTCATAACAACAAAGCCACACCTCTGTGTTAAGAGGAAGCTTAAGAGATGGATGAAGTGATGTCTTAGATTCTTTACAAGGTAAGAATTAAGATCCCGTTGGTGAGAGAAGATATTCCAGCACTCTTGGTCTTGCTGACAGAAGAAAGGTTAAGCTATCTAATCTAGAATTAAGAGAAGAAAGCTAATATCTGAATAGCAATATCCCATGTTTTAAAAATATATATCCATGGGTAAAGTAAATAGATGGTGAGATTCTGGGATTTTAAATTTTCTTCCTTATTATTTAACCTGTTTTCAAGTATCACATCATTAACAAATAGTGCTTTTTGGTCAGAAAAGAAAACAATGAAGTCTATGTTCATTAAGATTAATTTGTTAAAAAATGATTAATTTGTTTAGAAGGCAACATTTATGCTGATATGTTTACAGCACCATGCCCAAGTGGCAAGCATCAGGATAGTTGCAACCACAGGGATGTGGGCCAGGCTGTGAGGACGTTTTCTGGAACTATGGGTGCTTGCACGAGTCTCCAGATAGGAGCACTCTGGTAAATGCCTCAGAGTCTGTGCTTTGCACGACAAATGGCTATTCTGCTTATACTTTGGTGTATTTTTAATTTTTTTCCCTGGTGATTTTGGAGGTCCAGCCCATCTAAACTATGCTAATGGAAACAAGAGAAAGAGACTTTGTCCATATTTGAGAAGGGTAGAAAAGGACAAACTCCTAGAAATGTAGCTGGCGGGCCTCTGCTATAACTGAAGGTCTTCCAGGAAGATAAAGTCTGCAAGACCCTTGACCCCAATCTTTCCCCAAAGCCATGCTGGGGGTTCAGGATTTGCATTTTTCTTAAAGGGGAAGACAGTATTTCCTAAACCTGGAATAAGATGAGTCACACATGCTCTCAAAAGCCCTAGTATTTTATTTTCTTTCACTGTCCTTGGACATTCCTTTAGAAAAGAACTGTGAGACTCAGGCATAAGCCTCAACACAACTACAGATGAGGTAACTTCACCTCCAAGAGGGAAAAATACTATGTAATTATTTTATGGGAGAGCCAAAGAGATTTCCTTTGGTGCCTTGACTACTGTTTCTGTCCATGGCCACAACTAAACAAAATAAGAAGTAGTAACTTGGTTTTTCAGATGGTTGATTGTACTAATTCATACCTTGCTCAGTTGCAGACCTAAAGCTTCAGGACCCTAGTGACATGCTTCCTAACTGCTCACTCGTCAACATATATACCTCTCAATCTGCTATTTAAGGCAGTCCGCAGTTGCCCCTGTATCAAATTTCTATGAATGCATAACCACAACTAACCACAAATTTAGCAGATTAAAACAACACCAATTTATTATTTCATAGCTCTGTAGGTCAGAAATATAGGAAGGGGATGGGGATCCCAGTCTGGGTCTCACAAGATCAAAGTGAAGGTGTCGGCCCACCTTCTCTTATCTAGAGAGTCCATGGGGAAACCTACTCCCAGGAGCATTCAGGTTTTTGGCAGAATTCAGTCTCATGCAGTTGTAGGACTAAGTTCATGTCTCCTTGCTGACTGTTAACCAGAGATTATTATCAGTTTCTAGTGGCTGCCCATATTCCTTGGCTGGCTGACTCTCCTACTTCAAAGCCAGGAGTAGTGCACTGAACTCTTCTTGTGCTTTGAAGGTCTCTGACTTCTGCCTTCTTCTCACCACCGGAGAAAGATGCTCCCATGCTTTAAGAGCTCACATGCTTGCACTGGGCCCAATAAAATAATCCAGGATAAACTCTTTAAGATCAGCCTAGGACTAACTTTAATGACATCAGCAAGGTCCCTTTTCTCCATGTGAAGTAACATATTCATAATTGTGATATTTCATCATATTCACAAGTTTCCAAGTATTAGAAAATGGAATCTTGGGGTGGAGTGGTGGAATTTGAAGAATGCTACCTACCGAAGATGGTAACAAATACTATTTCAAGCCAAATCAGGACAACTCATTTCCTCAAACCATTCCCATACTGTCCCGACTGGGTACCTTTTCCTACCTAGTTTCTTCTGCCTGGGATGCATCTTTCCCTTTACATTCCACCTACCTAGGTCCTGCTGATGCTTCAAGGTCAACTTCAAAGGGCTCTTCCATCAAGAAATCTTCCCAGTGTGATCAGCAACCCCCACCACCAACAGGGTTTAATGTATACCTCTCCTTTGATCCTAATTACATTTTGCATTTAGTTTTGTTTTTATACTCTGTCTTCGATAATGTAAATTGATACAAATGCATGGAAGGCTGTGCATGTGTCCTCGTCACCTTTGAGGACCTCTACCATTCACATCCTTATTACCAGTTCACATGTTCAATATGGTTTCTTCCGAAAAGAAAGATTTCATTCCTTTCTCCAAGGGACCAAAAGCTTGAACCTGCATGTAGGACCCCCCTGACTGGCTCTGTGTGTGCTGTCGTGGGTGCTCTTGGCCAGCACAGCACTTGGCACACTACAGTGGTTAAGTATTTCCCGACATGGCTGCCTCTAACGTGAAATGCCTTGCATACAGAGAGGTACTTCAGTCATTTATTTACTCATGTGACACAGGTTACAGAGTTAGTCATTAGGCCGTGTGCCCTGTACAGGGATACCACTGTGAACAAAAGAGACCTCATGGAACATACAGTCTGCTGGGAAAGGCAGACATGATGGAAACAAGCACAGAAACACACGTATCCTTACAAAGTTTGGGAAGGAATCTAACTGAACAGTGAAAGATGCTGTTAGAGAAAATACCAGGGGACCTTACTGAAGGGGAAGGGCAAGTGGCACCTCCTTGAGAAAGTGACACTTAATCTGAAACTTGAAAGAACAGGGACTTTTCAGGAATAAACGCTGGTAAGAGCGATCCAGGCAACGACACGTAAGTAGGGGAGATGATATGGAGTGAAGCTAGAGAAGTAGAAAGTCAGGTCGTTCAGAGTCTCATAGGAACATGTTTAAGGATTTGGGTTTTAATTTAAGGGCTACTACAGTTATTGAAATTAAAGTTTTAAGTTAAAAAGCACAGTGGCTAGACTCGTTTCAAAAGAAATGAGCAATAGTGTGGTGATGGATTGGAAGAACCACCCAGCAAAGAAGGGTCATGCTAACACGTTGTGGGGCCATGGCAACTACCCAGGGGACTGGTCCTCTTCAAGTATCTGTGACATGTGGACCTTTCGACCTAATGGACTCCTGACCAATGACATTGGTTTAAAGACATTAAAAATGTTACACGACAATATTTTTCTGGAAGCTCAAAATATGTGTTGGTCAGTACAAATGATCTGACTTGTAATGTTTATGTGACGCAATTAAATTGCATGTGTAAAATAACTAACATTGGGGTTCCTGGGTGGCTCAGTCAGTTAAGCACAGGACTCTTAATTTTGTCTCAGGTCATGATCTCAGAGTTGTGAGATCAAGCCCTGCGTTGGCCTCTATGCTGAGCATGGAGCCTACTTAAGATTCTCTCCTTCTCCCTCTGCCCCTCCCCACCATTCTCTCTCTCTCTCTTTTTCTCTCTCTCACTACCTCTCTCAGAAATAAGAAAAGAACGTAAAGGAAAAGAAAGGAAAGGAAAGGAAAGGAAAGGAAAGGAAAGGAAAGGAAAGGAAAGGAAAGGAAAGGAAAGAAAAATACTTAGCACTTCAACTGGTCTATGGTAAGTAATCAAAACTACTAACTTCCTTGTGTCTCTTCTTTATATGATCCTCCCCAGAACATGACATATTGGTGCCACTTCATTTAAACTACGATTTCCTAAACAAACAAAACAAAACAAAAGCTGCTATTTCCTCATCAGAAACCAAACATAGTCCCATATTCAAAGTGTTTAAATTTTAAGAATCTCAATACCAAAGGAAATTTCCAAAGTCCATCAAAGTTATATTATTTACCTACACACCTAAGTGGATTATTTAAATCAATAAAGTCACCATACAATCACTATGAACATGATTCCTAAAAAGGGTAAAGCCCTAGTGAGCATTCCTCTGAGCTGGCTGCATTCTCCACTGCACTGAGTTCAGAGTCAGTAAGACAGAAGTGATAAATGAGTTAGCATGACCCAATATCAATAAATACTCTGTCCACATGGGTTTTATCCAAGGCAGTTCAAAAATTTTGAGGAGGAAAAAATAGGCCAGTGGCAGTGATCCTGGAAAACCAGAATATTTTGGAAAAGTTCTGAAAGACCTATAATCAGAATAACATCCAAAGAGAATAAAGTAGGTGAAATTAGAAAGACCGAACTACAAATTGTGAAGAAAATCAGTGTGATTGGCACACTAAATAAATTCCTGTTGAAATAGGAGTGTAGCAATTTTCCTGATGATTACACATGTGAAGTATTAGAGATTTCAGTTGGTTTACAAATTGATGCAGTTATTGATTATAGATCAGTTCTTCCAATATGCCAGAAATCTTTCACTTAATTCCTCCTCCAAATTGAATCTCCATCCTTCTCCACCTTGCTCACTATCTAGCATGGATTACGTCAATGGGCTCCCAAGTCTTCTGGCTTCTAGTGTGGTTTGGCCAGCAGGAAGCTGAGAGTGGGAGGGAATTAAGGACAGAATATTGTTTTCCTGATTCCCATGCTGTTAATTTGACCGGAGGCAGCCTGCGTCCCTTGACAGAAGATCACTTAGCCACTCTAGGTGGCTGCTCCATGAGACACACTCTCCTTTAGAGTTCCAGTAATATCTTCCTTCCATTGTACGGGTGATGAAAGCTTGCTTCTGCTAACTCCATAGGTTTCTGTACCATGTCTCTGTCTCCCCACCACCACCACCACATACACACCGTTGTAATTATAAATATACTTTTATAAATAAACTCTTCTCCAGTTATGCTAATTTGAATGAGGCATCTTTTCCATTTGAGATCCTGCCTGATATCCACAATTCCTGACAAACTCCACTTGCACCAGACCTATGTTTCCAAACTTCAGCTATTCACATAAGGACTCTGTGGCCAGAGAAGTCTAAGCAACTGATCTTTGTTTTTGTGCCATAACACTGAGTGCAGAAACATCTTTGAACCAGATTTGGCCAGGGTGGGGAGAAGGTGATAAATGGGGCTGTGTTCCTGGCCTGAGTGTTCTGTGCTAACATGTGCTCTGTAGTCACACTGTATACCGTATGGCGCTGAAAGTGAGGAGGTGCACCTGGCACCTCAGGATGAGGGGGAATTCAGCACACAGCCAAACTAGCCCACCTCCAAGTGGCTCCAGTCACCCGTATTCAAGGTGGAGCTGGAGGGGTGCTGAGCTTCTCAAAGCTCTGATGTGACCTTCAGTGATTCATGTTATCACCTGAAACAGCATGACCCCTGGAAGAAGACTTTGAGGTCTAGAAGCTTATACAACTATAAGACCGGAAAAATGTTGCTCATTTTTCTGTTCTTAACTGTGACTGTTCTGGCTTCATCCTCTATCATGTGACTGTGCAAACTTTGTCTAACATGCCTCAGTGTTGCCTGAGTCTTCTCTCACCATCACCCTATTCTTGACTCTGTCAACAGAGCAGTCACATGATTAACATCACTTATTATTTATGCCTGATCTACACACCTCTTTTCAATTGATTTTAAATCCACCCCTTAATTTTTTTAAAAAATATTACAATATGTAAAATATCACTAAAATCAAAGATTTGACATGCTAGTTGTGTGACTTCTTATACACATTAAGATAAATACACAACATTGTTCGGATTCTGCTGATGTAGCACGTTAAGTACTAGGATTACCCTTTCGTTGAAATCAACTGAAGGTCTCAGATTAAAAAAAAAAAAAGATTTTTAAATCTTCATAAAAGCACAGATGTGCTGGCAGAAAAGTGAACAATTCCCAGATGCTGCCCAAACCTGGGTTTTCACAGCCTTATGATAGGCAGAAATAAGAGATAAGCTTCAAAGCCTAGTCAAAAAGGGGATTCTAAGAGAAGGTTTCCTCTGCTTATAAAAACTTGTTCTCTCCAGTTGTAAACCATTTGGAGATGAGTAGAAACAAATTCTCCTCTACTTAGACCCTGAGAAATGGGGGTGGGAAAGTTGTTGTTGAAAATATGGCAACAGAAGGTAGCCTTCTTCCACCTGCCCTTATTCTACTGAGGCAGACCAAAAATCCATAAATGTGATTCAGAGTGATCCAGAAAGTGTAATCTTCTCACATGGTTAGCTGAAGCAAACACAATCCTATCTGGAGGACTCACTTGAATCAAAGGCCTCAAAAAATTTCTTGAAATACATTGACAACAAAAATGAGCACATCAGGGGCTCCTGGGCGGCTCAGTTGGTTAAGTGTCTGCCTTTGGCTCAGGTCATGATCCCAGGGTCTTGGGATAGAGCCCAGCATCAGGCTCCCTGCTCTCCTTCTGCCGCTCCCCCTGCTTGTGTGCACACACTCTCTCTCTGTCAAATAAATAAATAATTCTTTTTTTAAAAATGAGCAAATCATAGGCAAAAATAACTAACCACTCAAAGAAATAAAGCTCCCTGAGGAAGAATAAAAGAAAGGTCAGAAATACAGGAAATTTAGAAATGAAAAATATAGGACACAGATTCTGAAAACCTTATACTTAACCATGTTTGCAGAAATAAAAGACCTTCCTGGAAATATATGTAGGGATCAAGAAACAATAAGAAATGACCAAGCAGATCTTTAAAAATCAAATAAAATTTCCAGAAATGAAAAATTAATGATAAAAACTATAAATGTATGTGTTTAATATCACTTTATACCTATGTTAAAAGGTAACTGGTTAAATGAAAGATAGATCTGGCTATCCAGAATGTATCATAAAGAGGCCAAGAGAAAATATAAAAGAGAAAACAAGAGTAAAACTAGAGTAAGAAGTCTAACACACATTAAGACACACTTCCATATGGAGAAAAAAGAAAAAAACAAAATGAGCCAGAAATAATGATTTGAAGATAATAATATTTGAGATGTATCAAAACTGATGGAAGACATCAACCCTCTCATTCAAATCCTAACAAGTGGCACCTGGGTGGCTCAGTCAGTTAAGTGTCCAACTCTTGATTTTGGCTCAGGTTATGATCTCAGGGTCATGAGACTGATCCCCTCATCGGGCTCTATGCTGGGACTAGAGCCTGCTTCAGATTCTTTCTTTTCCTCTCCCTCTGCCCTACCCCTCTGCCCTTCTCCCCTGCCCCCCCATGCTTATTTTCTCTCACTCCGATAAAATAAATAAATAAAATCTTCAAAAAAAAAAACCTAACAAATGCCAAGCAGGATAAATTAAATCAATATTCAGACTTACCATAATGAAACTTCAAACACCAAAGAAAAAGAGAAAGGATTAAGAATCACCAGAATGAAAAAGAAAAAAAGAAAAAACAAAAACCATATTATTTCTAAATGAACAACTGTTACAGTGAATAGATGATACACAGAACATAGGTGTCAACCTAGAATTACAATACTAGCCAACATTTTTTAAGAAGGAAATTAAAGATGTTTTCAGGCAAATCAAAACTGAGAAAGTTTGGTAGCTATTGATCTTACTAAAAGAAAATTCTAAAGTATGTTTAGCAGCTATAAGAAAATTAGTGAGATTTTCAAAAAAGAAATAACAGAAAACAAAAAATCAAAAGCAATCCTGTAATAATTCATAAAAATAAAGCTTTCATAAAATTGATCAAGAGAAATAGGGTAAAAGCTCTAAAATAATGCATAGAGAAGGATAAATACAAAGAAAAGAGACATTAATAAAATAAACCATAAGAGAATACCACGAACCACTCTAAACCAATAGATTTTAAAACTTGAAAGAAATGATCAATTCTCCCCAAAAATTATAACATAAGGAAATGAGCTCAAAATATTTTAAAAAACCAGAAAAGCCTTTAACCTTTAAAGAAACGGTATTGGGAGTTAAAAATCTTTTAATAATAACAAAAGGAATTGCTACCAGGACCAAAAAGACAGGCATATTTTCACTTATATTTAAGAATGAGGTGAACTTTCTCTCACACTGCTGCAAAGAACTAAAACACTGGAAAGATTCTAAAATCATTGCATGAGGTTACTAGAACCTCAAATACCAAATCTTACAAGGACAGCACATGAGCAGAAAATTATAGACCAACCTTAAGAAATTCTAATAAAATATTAGCAAACTGATTCCAACAATGCATACCACACAATATACCACGACCGAGTGAGTTTCATCACTGTAATGCAAGCTGGATTTAATATTATAAAATCTATTGCTAGAGTTTACCACTATCATAATGAAGAAAAAATCTTACGTTTATCCCAGCATATACAGGAAGAGCATTTGATAAAATACAATACCATTCAAAACCAAACTCTCAACAGAGTAGAAATGAAAGAGGAACTCCTTAGGAACTCCTTAACTTGTTGATGTCTATACCAAAAATCTACAGTGAGCAGCACCACTAAGAGTGAAATAGAAGGAATTCTTCCATTAGTCACCATCCCTTGGACCAAGAAACCACCCTCGCTGCTAGAGCCCAGCCAAATGCCCAAGGTGAATGTCCAATGGGTGCGTGTGATGCACTGGGGATGGCAAAAGGGCACTTTGAGAAATCACTCTCAATTTTCAATAAGTTATCATCACTTTCACAAGCAGAACAGTGTCTTTCATTTCCCGGCCCTGTATGTTACCCCAACACCCCCACATGTCAGATGTGACTTTACCTCCATGACTCAGAGCACCAGCAGCCATTGGGTACCCACCAGTCTCCAAGAAGAGTGGTTGTTTTTGTGGAGATTGAAAGTACAGATGGAGCTCTTAGAGTTTGCCTTCTACATGTTCCATGCCATGTAGGAATCCCAGAAAGTCGCCTCATAGGCGAATACTGAAAAGGCTGCTGGTGCTTTCCCTTCTTTCTGCTCCCTCTCCTGAGCACCCTGTAGACCCTGAGGGGTTTCTAAACATTTCATAAGATCCTCCTCCAATTCACTCTCATTACTGTCTCCCAAGCAGCCCAGAAGCCACAATGCCTTCGGAGAGTCAGCTTCATCTCACCCCAACAGGTCTCGAACAAGGATAAAAACAGTTCAGATAGATCTCCTTTGGGGGTTATAACAGGTCTTTGGAGCAGCTGTAGGCTGAAGAACATGCTCAGCAATCCTAAATGTGCACCCACAAGTCCAGGGAACCACAAAAGTTAACACCAACAGTTCATGTTTATTGACTTACTACATGCCCCACATTGTTCTAACCGCTGTAATTCATTTATTCCTCACACAAACCCTATGACATGAGTACTAGTATTGATCTCATTTTATAGAGAAAACAACCCAGGAACAGATGGGCTAAGTCACCTGCCCAAGGTTATACTGATAACAACTGGCAGAGACAGGACTTATAGCAACTGAGAGCTTACACTCTGAACCCCTGAGCTAGATCTCAAGAAACAGCAGTATATTTTCCCTAAATAAACTTAAATGACTCCCTGAGTCCTAAGATGGAAGAAAATTTCATCTCAGTCACTACTGAGACACCACCTCAAATGTCTGCACTTCCACAGGCTGTGAATCATCATGGGCACAATCCAGGTGGAGTCTTTTGTACAGTAGCTCAAAATTTTCCTCTAACACGTCACATGACTATGTGTCTAGAAAACAGTATCTCTAAATAGTCCTATCTCTATCCTCTAAATAGTCACGTGCTGGAACAATGAAAAGTTTTATTTCAGTTAAATGTATAGGTTCCTCCTCCCCTTCACAGGCTTACACCAGAATCCCAGAGCCACAAGTAGTCTCGGACATTTGGGAAAGCTCCCTTGGTCTCTACTTCCTCTTGGTGTCTGTTCCAAACTGGTCACTGGGGGTGGGTTCACGGTCTTGAAGTCAGAGGCTTTGCTCGTTAGATGCCAAGCCTGAGCCCACGGGTCAGCACCAGGATGAAGCACTGCAGTATTTGGTACCCAGCCTCACGGGGACACCTCCCGTCTGGTCTCCCAGAAGACCTGACAGCCCCTGGGGTCCACGGAAACAGCAGGAGACAGAGGATCTCATATACCTTTCCCCACACTGGGTCCTAGGAAGAGCTCTCCGAACCTTCTCCCCTCCCCAGCTTTGCCCAGGTGCCGAAGGTCCTCCTCTCCTTAGACAACTTGATTCTATGACTCCATGAATCTACCTTGAACAAAAGCTCTCAGTGGGTACTGTTTTTGCTTTGTCTGGCAACTTTACTTCTGGCCCTGTCACACAAAAGCCATTATTAACTTCCTGCGGTAAGGAAAAAAGACTTGGCCACTCTCTTGGAATATGGAAAGGAAAATTACCTAGAGCCAAAGAACAAAAGACAAATTATCATTTCAGTAAATTATCCTACTCCTTATACATATTTACTTAAAAATAGTTTTAATGGACATATCCCAAAATATTAATAGAGTGTACCACGGTCTCAGGAACTTTTGAGTTACTTTTTTTTTCTTTTAAGGATGTTTTTCAAGTTTTCTACAATGAATGCATATTTATGATTTTTTTCAAATGTTGATTTTTCATTTAAAAGTGTTCATTTGATGAATCTTGGATCATTGAAAAAATAAAATTAAAAAAAGTGTTCATTTGGGGGTTTTTGTTAACTAACTCAAAAGTTAAATTTTTCCCCTCACTTAAGAATGCCAAGAAGAGTGTAGTTCACAATCAGACAAATATATCTCTGTGGTGTATATGCTAAATGAATTCAGTGAATACAGTGATTGCATACATCAGGTTTTATTTTAACATGAAAACAATCTTTAGGGAAAAAAGAAAAGCTAAAAATACTGCTCAGTTCCTTGGGGAAAAAAGGAGGAAACGACCACCCACTTACTAGAAAGTGTTAAAACTGGGTCCCCATTCACACAGAAAAATGGATTCAAAATCACTTTGGTTTGCCCTGCCTCACCTCAATCACTGTTTTAGAGGAAGACTTATTTTCATAATTCAAAAAATTACTGGAATTCAGAAACAATGAACATGTTATTGTGGTGGACATAGTACACGCTAGATCACTTCCAATGACATCAATGACAAGCCACAGTCTGACTAGTGAGATTAAAATTTATCTCACAGCTATTCAACTCTAGCACTTTCTGGATTTTATAACCAATTTCCCAAAGTAGATTATCCCTCCTGACGCTGAAGGTTAGACACTTTTGGGTGTGTGCGTGTGTATATGTGTGTGTATTTTTATAGGAAAAAAAAACAGACCACCCCAGAAGTTAGGATATTTCTAATATATTTTTTGAGCACAAATACTTTTTCCAGAAGTTGAGGAGTAAAAATCATAATAGTAAGTGCTGGAATTTTCCATATTCTAATGGTTTTCCTGGAAAAATAGAAAAATAAGGTTAAGAATGATGTTGCTTTCCCAAGAAAAGTGTTGGATCAGCTGACTTCCATACATAGATTAGCAGTAATTAGAATTCTCGCGTACTGTTAATTAAGGATGACTTGTTATTAGTGCACCCTCGACATTGACTTGAATGAATAAGAGTAATCAATTGCCCCTACCCTTGGTTTTTAAAGATAATTTATTGTTAGTGTTAGTTCATTTATTTTAATTTTAGCTAAATTAACAGTAATGGAGGGGGTTAAGATTATCCAGCAAGTTATATTTAAGATATACAGGCTATACATTTCAAAGCTGAATCATTCAAACCCTATTGCTGAAGTCATGTACTGAGTATCCACTACCTCCACTGATTCCCATCACCACCTCAAAACAGAATGTGCTTAAACAGTGATACTATTATTAAAACCTTTTAGTCATTTAAAAAGCTTTCAGAAAAAACCCATTGCCCCTAGTCTATAAATTCAAACTTAGGAAAATGTTTTTTTTATTTTCATTTTATTTTATTATGTTAGTCACCATACAGCACATCATTAGTTTTTGTTGTAATGTTCCTTGATTCATTGTTTGCACATACTGCATGGGAAACTTAGGAAAAATTAATTTAAATAAAGAGAAGAGTAATTTATCACCACTCCCCAGGAAAAACTTTTTCCAAGCATCTTGAATGTTTTGAAGGTAAAAAATAAAACCACCAAAAGAAAAAGCCAAGATGTTGTGTCTTCTCAAACATATATATAATTTTAATATTGAGATAATTTAAATAATATAAGCAAAAATGAAAAAATTATCTCTTATATTCACATCACTGTTTTTGCTTTTAAATTTTTTAAATGTATTTGAATTTCCTTACCTTTTTTTTTAACTTTCATTCAAATATTAGATCATGACCAAAAAATAAGAAAGGAAACTTTTGGAAGACTATGAACATAGCATTATAGTAGGAACCACAGAATCATCAAGAAAAGAAAAAGGATGGCTCTGTAAGCAGAGAATGAGAGCAAGGAATACTTAAGGAAAGTTGAAAGCTGTGGTAAACTTCAATAAGGTGGCCTTCAGTAAAGCATACCTTCTAGTAGTCTTTCCCCTGTGTGACTGTGGGCTTGCAAAGTAGCTAGACTTGGCCAATGAAACACTCACACCCATAAAGTGAGCAAAGGTTTGATAAGGGCTTGCACATTAGGACTTTTCCTCTTGAAATGCTCCTTCTTGGAAACGAATCCTAGGAATGCCCAATAATCCATGCAGAAGATGTGGTTCACACACACAATGGAATATTACTCAGCCATCAGAAAGGAAGAATACCCACAATTTGCATCAACATGGATGGAACTGGAGGGATTATGTTAAGTAAAACAAGTCAAGCAGAGAAATACAATTATCATAAGGTTTCACTCATATGTGGAACATAAAGAATAGTGCGGAGGGCCATAGGAGAAGGGAGGGAAAACTGAATGGGAAGAAATTAGGGAGGGAGACAAACCATGAGAGACTCTGGACTCCAGAAAAAAAACTGAGGGTTATAGAAGGGAGGGTGGTGGGAGGATGGGGTAACGGGGTAATGGATATTAAGAAGGGCATGTGTTGTGAAGAACCCTGGGTGTTATATGTAACTAATAAATCACTGAACACTACAACAAAAACTGAAGGGAAAAAAAAGGGAGAGAGAGAGAGAGAGAGAGAGAAAGAGAGAGAGAGAGAGAGAGAGAGAGAGAGAGAATCCATGCAGGGATCTCAGGTGGAGGATAACTAGGACCTCAGCTAAGCTCGCAGTCAGGGCCGGTATCAGCTGTTAGTCATTTGAATGAGACCATTTTGGACTACGTAACCATCCCAGTGCCCCAGACAACCCTATATTGGGCAAAAACATCCACTCATACTACAGATTTATGAGAAATAGTGAATTCCTATTGTGGTAAGCTACCATGTTTAAGCATGGTTTGTTTCAAAGCAATAGATACCTTTTTAAATAAGAAGAAATGAGACTCAGGAATTCTAGGTAATTTTCCCAAGGTGACATGAAGGTAAATTGTGGATCAGAGTTCAAAACAAGATCTCTCTGACTTAAAACCCATGTTCTGGGTCCAATGTAGCCCACTGTTAATATTTAAATAAGGGGGAAAAGGAGTCTCATTTTTTTTTCTCAACAGGACAGAGCATGCAGCTTCCTTTTATAGTAAGTAGAAGTACATACAACTCCCTACGTCTGATGCCTGCGATCAGAGGCCCCACCTGGATCCTGTCTCAGAGTTCTGTAACCAAACCGCTCCAGAAAGATCCTGACTTATGCTCTAAACAAGCAGTACTCTGGGTGGCAATCATCTAATTCCTATCTTTTATATTGAACTCATGGAAGCTGAGACCCATACAGCTGTTTGACACATTTCTCAACTGAAAAAAAGTAAACGGCTATTTTGAAAAATGAACATTACATCATTTCTTAGACAATGATTTAGAGTTCACATCATTAAAAAACTGACTTTAGTTAACCAAAACTTCTCGGCTCACACTTAATTTTGTGATCTAGATTTTGAAGGAGAATTAGGGGAATATAGGTTGAGACAGTATGGTCCACAGACTATTCTGTTCAAGAAAGTAAAAACCCAGTGGTCTTCATCAGAAAGGAAACATACGAATGATGAAAAAGCACACGAAAGTGCTCATTAGACACGTGAGAAATACAAATTAAAATAACAATGGGATACAACTACCCATTCACCAGAATGGCTAAAATTAAAAACAAAAAATGTTAGTCAATACATGGAGCAATTATAATTCTCATAGGTTACTCGTGGGAGTGAAAAACTACACAACCACTTCAGGAAAAATCTCTGGCAATTTCTTATAAAAAAGCAAATATATACCTAAGTCTATGATCTAACAATTCCACTCTTAGGTACCAACAGTAGAGAAATAAAAAAATCATGTCCCTACAGAAAGAATTATACAAAAACATTGATAGAAATTTTATTTACAATAGCCCAAAATAGGAACCAGTCTAAATTTCTATTGCTCGAAGAATAAATAAATAGTGTTCTATTCATGCAATGGAATACTACCATGGTGGTCTGAGTAGAGACACTGAGCTCTCCCACTGGGAAGAACATAACCACCAACAGCCCCACTGCTGCCCTTCTGGATTCAGCTTCTTATGTCTGCTTCTAGCAGATGACCGGACACAGTAGATGTAATGATGGAGACCTTGGGACTCCTTTAGCAACCAACCCTGATTTGAGGACTCCCCATCCTTCTGTCTGAAACTTTCTCAGAGCTGCTCTGTAGTCTGAGGCTCTCCCTACGCAGTCACTGTTAGAGCCTCTCGTCTACCACAGGTGTCAGACCCACATGAAGGACTGAAAGATCTCCCTACCTATGCTGACTCCTTTCCCTTTATCTTTCACAAGTGTTTCCCTCAATATTTTTTTACACATCCTTTCTATCTGCTTCTCAGAGGCCCCAGCTAACACAATTACTCATGAATCTCAAAAACATGCGGATTCAAAAAATTCAGACTCAAAGGAATAAACATGATATGATTCCATTTATATGGAGTTCTAGAGCAGGTAAAACTAATGTGTGATGAGAAAAAAATCAGAGTAACAGTTGCCTCAAGTAGTTAGGGATAGGCATTGACTGGAAGCGATATGACATAACTTATTATGGTGATGAAAATGTTCTATACCTTGATAGAGGTTGGGATTGCATTAAATTCATCTAATGGTAGGCTTCAGATGTATGCATTTCATCACATGAAAATTTTTGCCACAAAACAAAAACTATAAACAAATGTTGAACTCTAGCTGATATGCATGCTGAAATATCTAAATATTTAATCTGAAATATCTCTGCAATTTCCTTAGATGTATCAAAAAAAGCGAGATGGCTTGATGAATGGATGGAAGGATGAATAAATGGACAGATACGTAATAAAAACAAGGATTAAAATGTTCACGGTAGAATCTAGGAAAGACTATATAGGTATGTACTATAAAATTCTCTCCAGTTTTCTGTATACTTTAAATTTTTTTAAACAAACCTCAGACATTGCTGACTTAAAAACAAACAAAACCTTATAGGCTTCAAGAGGCCGGGTACCAAAAAGTGAAAAAGCATAATGAACTTAGACTAGAAGATAATGTAAGGGTAAAATAAAGTCATTTTCAGGTTAAGAATCACAGAAAATTTGCCTATAAATAACCTTTATCAGTAGATGTGTTCTACAGATACAAAACAGTAAGAAAAAAGAAAGATATGGCATTCAGGAAAGAGAGATTCAATGTAGGGACAACATAAAGAGAATTCCCAGTTTTAATAATGATAAGAAGCCCCAGGATGACAAAAGTGAAACTTATCTAGATAACAAACATGGCAAAACAGTAAGCTCAAAAAAGGATTTTGCCCCCCCCAAAAGAGAGAGAGAGAGATCAATCTTTCAATCAATGAGACTGATAGATTATCTGTGGTGCTTGATTTATGATCTTATTGTGAGGAGTTCACAGATCCGAAGAATTTGGTGATTGTTAGTAACAAGTATATATATATAAAGCAAAAATGGTAAAATAATTCATTATTAACTCCAAAAAATCCAAAAAGCCTTATAAGAACTAGAATATTACCATACTACAAGCTTAGCTGATAACATTAATGTGTCAAAAGAATGTAGACATTCAATAATGATTCAACCAAACAATGCTACAGCTATACTGACAGTAATAGGTAATATTTATAATTGAAAAATCAAGAGATAGCTGAATTACTTAGATAAGCATATTATTTAGAGGTACAGCAGTAAAAAGAGATGGCAGTTACTAAACCCTGTTCCTGAAAGCAGAAACTGGGCATGGGGATGTATAAGCGGGGCTGCTTTCATTGACATAAGACTAATTGTCTTTTTTTTTTCTTTTTAAAGATCTTATTTATTTACTTGACAGAGAGAGACAGAGCAAGAGAGGGAACACAAGCAAGGGGAGTGGGAGAGAGAGAAGCAGGCTTCCTGCCTAGCAGGGAGCCCTATGCAAGGCTCCATCCCAGGACCCTGGGATCATGACCTGAGCTGAAGGCAGATGCTTAACGACTGAGCCACCTAGCTGCCCCTAAGACTAATTGTCTTACTTGGCTTTTAAAAGCATGTGTATGCATTTTCTTTGATAATTTATAATTGAAAAGTTTTTCTATCTAGTAAAACTATAGTTATAATAAGAATTAATTTTTCTATACCCAATCCATGGAGATACCAGACATTCCTTGGTATGCCAAAAAGTAAAGAATGTAAAGACCAAAAAACAGGGAGACCAAAGTTGACTGACCATGTGTGAACTGTCTAATCCACTCCATGAGTTCCTTGGGAGGATATAGAAATCACTTATTTCATCAAACTTTGTGATATATATTAGTGAGAATAGCAGCAGGACCTTAGAAAAATATTTTCATGATAGTTCTCTTGGCGATACAAGTGGGGAAAGTGCCCAATGAATCAGCTTCTCTGATTCCAGTAAGGTGTTCATAATGTGGCCCTTAATTCTCAAAGGAGGCATAGTTATGATAGCAATCAGAATGTTCCAATGATATTTTTGGCAATGAGTAATCAACCATGGGGTTTCTGGGGTTGAAAAAGAAGGATAACCCAGTAAAGTCTTACTTGATTTACATAATGGGGAAAAAAACCACTTCTGGGTCTCATAAAAAATACCACCAAAATAGAAATTAAATTCTTGACCCCTCACCCAATTCCTAGAACAGGGTCATTTCACAGACCCAAGGCTCTTCTTTATTAATGACCTTGAAGGATAATAAAATCTTAAGTAACAAATTCAGAGAGGAGGTGCATTACATAGAGATAAGGGCTTGTATTTGGGAGTCAGTCTATCTGAACTCAAATTCTGGCTCTATTGCTTTCTAGCTGTATAACTTTTGGCATTTAGCAGGTTGACTGTGTTATAAGAAAAGTATCCAAATATTTAAGGAAATATAAAACACTGAGAGTCAACATTAACTCCTGAGAACCTAGGATTCTAGTGTGATCCACTAGTATTCACAGAATTAAAGCAAATGGACATTTGTTCACCTCCTGGTAAACCAGGTCTGGATGTTCCATGCAACAATACTTTCAACTGAGACAGTTAATTTACATTAAACATGACCAGTGGAGATGCTGCTTTTGTCATGTGCCAATCATCTAGAGCCAAAAAGAGGTGAAACAGATTGGTGAAGATTGATTTAAGTCATCATGTAGGAGAATTTCATTGAAAATTCACCCTGCAGTTCTGTAGAAGCATTAACTGTTCTGAACTAACAAGTAGTAGTAAGTGATTCTGTTTTTCCCCAAAACCAAATTGTACTAATCCAGGAACCAAGCGCTGGAAAGATGATGCTATTCACAATTACTTAATTAGAAATTAACACCTTGCAAAATTTTGCTTTCCATCCCATCACTTCCAGACTCTGCTGGTATGGAGAAAAGAGAGGAAAGCTTTCAGCATTTAATGGAGCTGAGATTTCCATTGGGCCATTTCATGTTCCTTTTGCCATGTGAAGGAACAGGCAAAAAAGAAAAAAAGAACAGAAAAGGAATGTTTTAGCCTGGTTTGACTGATTCTAATTCTTAAGAAAGAAACAGAATTGCTGTTATACAATGGGAGCAGGGAGGAGAATAAACAGAACACCTTCTCATATTACCAAGTCCAGTGCTAAAAGTTAATCAAAGACTCTGGCAATCTATTCAGGCAGAACCACCAAAAGCTTAGATCCTTCAGGAACGAAGGTTTGAGTGACCCCACTGGGTAAAGAATCCCAGCCAGCTGAGGTGCTAGCAGAAGGCAATGCAAACAGAAATGCATGGTGGAGGAAGAAAGTCATAAATACCAGCTACTGCCTCATGCCCAGTTGCAGAAACAAAGACTAATGCCTCTACCTATTTTATTTCTTCCCTGTTGAGTCAGGGCTACTTTTATACAATTTAATGAAGTTCCCTTTACTTGGGGGAGGTTTGTTGGTAGTAATTAATGATGTAATGCATGCCTTCAGTGGTAGGATTCTGAAGTGGGATTGTGCAAAACTAGCAAGTGGACATCACCCAGAAATTCTGGATTAGAGGCTGACTCACCATGGGTTTTCTCCCAAAGGGGAGGGAAGAGGTGTATCTTAGTGACATCACATTGGGTGAAGATGTTTTTCAATGTAAATGTATGCAGAAAGAAAAAGAGAGGTAGCCAAAAAGGCAGATTGTAGTGAATATTTGTCATTTGTTGTCTATACAAACCCCTTCTAATTGGAAGGAATCTTTGTTACGTGAGCCTTAATGAGAGGCACCACACACCTCCCGATATAAGGGCCAACCGAAGCCAAGGACACTTCCTCCTACATCAGCAGCTATGATAGGCACGTGTGCCTAGACTCAGCCACCAGGCTCTTTTTTCCCAGCCTTTGGACCTTCCATGAGTGACACAGAGATGACGCTTATGGTGTGGTGTTCCGTGGCAGAGATGGGCAATGATAATAGGTTTACTGTCAGGACGCTCTCAGCCAGTGGTAGTGCCCTCACCAGAGCATTTTAGAGGTGAGGCTCTGCCTGTGCTCCTACTTCCTGCCCTCCTCTTGTGAACCACCCTATATCCTTCCAGTAAATTCCTTCTCCTTAAATTAGAGTTATTTTCCATTGCTAGCAACCAAGAGCCAAGACAGACAAAACCGTTTCATACTTTAGAAGAGATAGCCACTTTGTTAGGGCTGGCCCATCTGAAAGCAGGAAGGGAAGAATATATGGCTTTGTTAAAAGAGGCCCTTTCCGCCTGCAGCCCGGAACCAAGTATGTCAGAAAGTCAGATAATATTGAGCCAAAATCTCTGCCCCTAGCTAACATAAGTGAGAGAAAAGGGAGAGGGGGAGCTTTGCAGGATTTATGACTGA
Organism: Ailurus styani; assembly: GCA_002007465.1. Lineage (NCBI taxonomy): Eukaryota > Metazoa > Chordata > Mammalia > Carnivora > Ailuridae > Ailurus > Ailurus styani. Next base: position 442,863 of record LNAC01000110.1, read on the forward strand.
GGCCTGGAAAATCCTGACCCCAGGCGTGCCCCAGCCCCAATTCTGGGGCATTTCTGTTTGACAAAGGTTCCAACTACCTATGTACAAGCTTTATGTAATTTCAGGAGTTCGTAGACCCCAGAAGCCCTTCCCTACCTTAGGTGGCCCCCAACAAATAGTCATTCTACAGAGAAAAAGTAATTAAGTACAGGAATGCTGCCACAAAAGGAACCCTCAAACTAGGTAAAACTAAACTAGTTAGACCATTGATTAATTTTTGAAGACAGCACAGAATCGAATGTTACATTTAGCAAGCCAACCGAGAAGAAAAAGCTACAAAGTGAAATTTTGTGAGTCAAGGCGCAAACTCAAAATCTGTATAAACTTTCCACATAAATATCTTTTCTTTACATTTTAACAACTATACATAAAATGGAGTTTTTGCTACAGAGTGTAATACTTGTGTTAACTCTTCTTTATTTAGTCAATTTTAAAATATCCTCTTTCCTTTTACTATATCCAAATGAAGTTTTTGTCTTTTCCTCTTCCAGCATTTTTTGTTCCAAATGGACTAGTGCCCAGCATTGCTGAAGGGAGAATTTCTCCTCTGGAGTCAGTGGCTTCCATAAAGGCCAATAATTCAAGTTTCCTCTGCTAATCTAAATTGAGCACCGGAAATAAAGCTTTGGTCCTGGCCAGCTTGCCTCTCTCAGCCAGATTCAGCTGAATTCATTTGAAGGTGCAGCAAGGCAGCATGGTACCCACATGCAATCTCTATTTCAGCATCCCTGGTGAGCCCCAGCCTTCTCCTGCTCTCCCTCTCTTAGTAAGATGCAGTACCATCAGCCTGGTCTCCCAAAGTAAACGTATGGAATAGACCTAGTTTCCTACCTCTCCCGTCACTGTTGATCCTCTCAAAGCTGTCCACTTCTGTCCATCCCCTTGGGCAGACCCTCATATCACACACAGATTGAAAGCAGTAGCCCCTGAAGCCCTCCAGAAGCTTGAATCCCTTGGCCCCACCCCCCAATAGTATACACCAAAATGACTTGTCTCAAACACATCATTTTCCTGTTTTAAATTATTCAGTGACTATCCATTAACTTAGGAAGAAGCCCAAACATCACAGCATATCTATGAGGCCATAAAGAACTTAGCGCTCTACAGCCAACTGAGCATAATTTTGACACCTCTTGCCTTGTAATTCCTTATGCTTGAGGCTTTGTCTGGAGGAGGGGAGGAGACTGTGCTTTGACTATCCTCCTCTCCAAATGCACACTCCCCTAGCTAAATCTGAACCTTTTAGCCACAGCTCAGATACTGCCTCTACCAGAAGCCTCTCTGGTTGGCAAAACCTTAGCACGTGAATGCAGCTCTCTAAAGGCTGTCACCAAGTTATAATTCCTACCAGTACATCCAAGGCAGTCAACTGTGTGCTTCTCAGTGTCAGGCTCTTTTTATTCAATAAGAAATAAGCAGACTCTGAAGGAGGGAATGATTTATAAATGTGGGTGGTTTTTTGTTTTTTTGTTGTTTGTTTTTTGTTTGGGGTTTTTTTTTTGGCTTTTTTTTTTTTTTTTTTTTGCTTTTTTCCCCTCCCTAGGTAGACATACTCTGTAGGCAATAAGATATTCCTCAGTTTTTCTTTTTAGAGTCTCATTCCTGGACCCATGGCCTTCAAGTTTTTCTTCTATACTTAAAAAAAAAAACACACAAAAAAACAGAAGTTCAGCAAAATATTGTTGAATATAGAAGACAGGACTCCTATAAATTTGAAACTATACTTTTTCAATGATACTAAAGAAATAATCCTCTACCATATTTGAGAAGAATGGAGCTTGTCCGGCCTAGTGGTCGTTATGACATTCCACAGCACCCACAGGTTATATGTAGTAAACTTTCTATGCAAAGATTCAGTTTAAGTTTTTGCAGGAAAATTCCTTTTTTTTTTTCCCCCTTGGCTTTCTTGAAAACTGAAATTCACATTTGTCATCCCCTGGCTCCCAAAACACTATAACTTTGTGTTAGAAGGCAATTTTGTTTTGTTTTGTTTAAAATTGAGGCTTAAAATCATACACTATGTCAAAAAAGAAATGAACACTTGAATCAAATATGCAAAAGCCTCTAAACCTGTCTTCTCTGAAAATTCTTCTGTAATTCAGGTAGGAATGAAAAGTTGTAGTGGCTGTAGGGTGTTTTCTCTGAGGTCTGAGTAGGAAAGTTATTATGCAATATGAAACATGTGTGAATACGTCACCAAATTCCGTTTTACAAGATAGCTACTTTTACTAACAGCCCTGATAGCATTTTTTAGAATCAAGTATATTCATCAATGTATCTAATTTGGGAAAAATATTTTTTAGACCTGTCAATTCTTCAGTAAGCTTTAGCTTAAAAGATGTGGAACAGGAAGGATTTTAATCGTGCTGAGTTAATTCATTCTTAAAATATATGTGGTAGAAGTTATGAGATGCAAAACGACAGCTGGAACTCTGGATTCATTTCATTTACTAAGGAGATGAGATAAGAAGTGTTTAGAGTTCTTTTGCAATTGTTGTAGAAATACTATAGCAACAGAAATTGTACAACTCTGTATATTTTCAAAACAACAATTTTCTCTCCTCTACATTTTGTAAAGGATGAGCAAAAAAGTGCAGCCTTTGAGCATCTGGAAGATTGTGTATCTGTATGCCTCTTCTAAGTCATACAATTTAATTCTGTAAAATTTTTAACAATTTAGAAGGAGGTGTTCTTAGAAAAAGCATAGGGCATTTATTTTTTCATTTAATACAAAATATTGATGAAAGTTAGAAAATTATGAGTGAAAGCATTTGAACACAACATTGTGAAGGCTTTTTTACAGTCAAATATCATAGTTGGAATTTTGCATTTAAAAAATTTGGTGTTTAATAGTTCCATTTGTCTTTCAAAGTCCAGTACTTACATAACTTTCCAAGAGTGTTAATATGAGTTAAGAGCCGATCCCAAAAAGAAGTTTCCTAAATTATTTTTATTATCTCTATTTCATTTAAGACTAGAAGGAAAGTAATATTCCCCTTGAGCCAATCAGCAATGGTTAAAGTGCTTAATGGGAAATGGGAAATCCATTAATCATTAATACTGCGGAGTCCTAAATTCTAATTTCTGCCTTATCTCTTTGTTATGATCCTATTATTCAGGCCTGAGAGGGGGGATTGATTGAAAGAAGACTTTACAAAATCATCAAGCAGTAGTAAGCAGGATGTGAGGATGTACTGTGATTTCCCTAGTGTCCTACATTATAGTCCCTTTATTATAATACAGATTGGTATCAAATGTGAGCACGCAGTTGCATCTGATGTTTACGCATTTTGATACCATTAGTGCATTAAAAGACACTGTGGTTTGCCCCATCTGGGGGAAGTTAACAATTCAGACAGAAGTTTCATATTACAGATCTTAGGTTGATTACTCTTAAGGGACCCAGTGAGGGCTGGAGTTTTTATGAAAGATCTGAACTGCCTGGAGTTGAACCTGAAGAGTATTTTCAAAGACTACTGCCATATTTGGCCCTTTAAACAGACCCTTTTTAAAAGGAAAGGCAATGATAATCATTCATATTTCACTGTAGTGTCAAGTTCAACTGGAGAAAAAAAAATAGCTGATCCTCTATTTCAGGTATTGTCTCAACAAAGGAGTGCGATTTGTTAAAATCTCGTGTAAAGTAATATTGTACAACGGCTTCATATTACCACATGAGTGACAAAAATATCACACCAGTGATAACAAAGTCCTTAAGTGTTTGTTCTTCATTAAAAATATGGTGATTGGGGCGCCTGGGTGGCTCAGTGGGTTAAAGTCTCTGCCTTTGGCTCAGGTCATGATCTCAGGGTCCTGGGATTGAGCCCCATATGGGGCTCTCTGCTCAGCGGGGAGCCTGCTTCCTCCTCTCTCTCTGCCTGCCTCTCTGCCTACTTGTGATCTGATCTCTCTCTCTCTCTCTCTCTCTCTCTCTGTTAAATAAATAAATAAATAAAAATAAAAATATGGTGATTAAAAATCATANCTGTCTCTCTCTCTCTGTTAAATAAATAAATAAATAAATAAATAAATAAATAAATAAATAAAAATATGGTGATTAAAAATCATTAAAAAAATTTCAATACTGAGAAAATAAATCCTTTACCCCTCCTTTGAGTATGTGACAAAGTTATGGCATTTCTTCCACTCCATTTTTTTTAAAGATTTATTTATTCATTTGAGAGAAAGAGAGAGTATGAAAGAGTGCACACCCTGAGGGGGGAGGGGCCAAGGGAGAAGGAGAGATTCCCATGCAGACTCCATGCTGAGAGCAGAGTCCAACACTGGGCTCTATCTCAGGACCCTGAGGTCATGACCTGAGCCAAAACCAAGAGTTGGATGCCTTACGGACTCCGCCACCTAGGCGCCCCCATTTCTTCCACTCTTAATGTAGCACTAGAGAAAAATATACAGAATGTATGATTTTTTATGTTGCATTGGTGCATGCTATTCACTCTCCAATCTAAGGAAGCCTACTACTATATTTTACTTTTAGTACTACAACCACAGGGTATTAACTACCACCTCACCATTTTTCTTAATTACTCAGAACTGAAGTATCAATTAAACAGAACATTCATTCGGATCCCACCACTGTAGATTCATCTTAATACTTACAGCATACATTATTTATTGACTAACTAGCTCTGGAGTGATAAGTGAAGAGCTCCCCAAGGTACCCACGGCAGGCAATATGGTACAGCAGAAGAAGTTTGGACCTTATGGTAGCTTGGCTTCAATGCCAGTCAAGATCATTATCTCTCAGCTGTGTGAGAAGTAAGGGTTATCACTAATTGGTAGTCATTTTACCCATCTATTCCACTCTTACTTCCTCAAATCTAATCATAAACTTTCAACCATTCACCACTACCCTCAAGCTCATCATTTGTTCCCCAGTCTTTGACTCTCAACACATGATAAAGTCCTTATTTAACTGAAAAAGAATGACTTTAAAACCTTTTTCTGGATCTTCTGTTACATCTATAGCTTTTCCCCATGCATCTCATAGTAGGGTACATGTGTACATGGAGGTAAGTAGCAGAGTAATGGGTTAACATCTTTCTGGAATATTAGCTTCTTTCCAAATATTTGGCAAAGATGAGGTTCGAATTAGCGAACTTATAAAAGTTGCAAAAACATGTGCAAATAATACCAGCAAAGTGTGACTTTTCCATGATGGCCAAACTTAAATTTCTTTCTGGGAGCCTCAGGAGTACAAAGTTTTCACCAGTTGCACTTAATTGAATAATCTGGTTAAAAATATTTTAAATCAGATATTAATTTTAAATGATTACAATAGATATAAATTTCTCATATGTCAAAACCATGGGAGTGAGATATGTAACTTTCTTTTTCCCAGAGATATAGATATCCTCTGAAATACACACAATCCCATCTAGCCCTCAACCCTTATAATTGGGCTTGCTGATATCAATAGGAATGGGAAGAACTCTGATCTGCAAGTCCAGATGGTGGCAGAAGTATAGCATGCATCTTTAATATCAGGGGATACATTCAAAATCATTAATAACCAATAGGATGCAGGCCTCAAGAGTCAAAGTGTATCCTGGCCACTACAAAGCACCAGCGTGTACAAGCAGAATATTAGCCTTGGTTTTCACAGCAAACAAGAGAGTCAGCATCATGTAAGTTTCAAGAATGCCAGACACACAGAGACCTCTAGGTGAGGTTTATTAATCATGGAACCACAGAAACACAAGTCATAGATAGTATGGTTTTACAGGATTTGTACAACCAAAAATATTCTAGAGACCAAATTGAGCTATCCACTCTATAGTCACAGCCTCTGAGTCAACTCTCCACACTTAGAGACCCTTGAATAAAGTCAAAGTCATACATGTTACGGCAGGATATACTATTAACACTTAACACAGTATATTCTCTAGTCCTTTCCCTCAGCCTTCCAAATCAACATAAGGCAATGTACCTGGGGAAAAACAAGAAAGAGAATTACCTAAACCTTTTCGGCAGAATTGGATCCTGACTTGTAGCTAACTAACCTTGTAAGGCTCCAGTAAGCCATAAAGTCACTGTGGTCTGATAGAATGAGGTTTATGGGGTCAAGTGCCAAAACGGAGTACCTGCCAAGGCCAATGGAACAACAAAACTTTCCGGTGACTATTTTCCCAGCTTATTGGTATATACTTGGATGGACATCTTTGGCCACTGGAAGAATCCCTACGCTAGTTCACTGACCCTTGATATGAAGACCATTATAGTAGGAAGAGCCAAATGCAAGACATTAGTGTTCCTCAACCCAGGAACGAATACTAACTTCTACAGTAGAGCTTCAGGCATTGAACCCAATAGATGCCAATTTGTCACTCATGTGACAGTCCCAGTATGGGTGTTCCTGGCTGGCAGCATTCATCTACACAGTGGTTCAGAGATCCAAAATCTTTGCCTCTTCAATCTCTGCCATTCCCTAGAGCACTGCTGTCCTCTACATCTACAGGGATGTATCAGAGAAGATTAAAAAAAAATTGTAAAAGATGCACAAGACTTTAAATGTCTGGGCCTGAAATGGTAGTAACTGTTTCTACCTACATTTCATGAGGTAGAACCCAGTCATATGGTCACACTTCACTAGAAGGAAAGTTACTAGGTATAGCCTAGAAATAATTTCAAGAAGAATAAAAGAATGATGAGTTTGGTGAATAGTCGGCAGTCTGCCACATGGAAGAATCTGAGAGATTTATGTCATGTCAATCACTTAAGAGATGCACTTCTTCCTAAATCTGCATCTGTAGATTCACCAGCAATTCCTTTCAACTGGAAGATTGAGGATGAAAAACTGGTTTGGTTTTCAGATGGTTCTCGATTTTCCTCTCCAACAGCTAGTATAGACTACTACTGAATTACAGTCCTATTTGTTTATGGCCCTAAAAGACAAGGGAGAAAGACAGTCCTTCCAACAGATGATATTTTGAATTACACCTCTCCTTATCTGCTATTTCTTTAAAGAAAGATAATCTGAGATGTTTCCATACTGATTCACAGGCACTGGTAATGGTTTGCCCAAATGGAGCTCTGGGAATTGACCAAGGCCAATAATATTTAGGTCCCATGTGAATGTTACCAGACAGCTACAACTATTAAAGACATGTTTGGGAAAACAACAATGAGAACAACAACACGTACAAAGGGTTGTGCAGGGAAGACATAAACAGCTGGTAAGACTTTATGAGTAGCTGCAGAAACAAGGCTGACATAAAATCCATAGACTCTAGACCTGAGCTAAATGGACTAAAGGGTTATCTTTCAGTTCATCTACTCCACGGTGCTCTAAGTACATTCTGTTTGAGATAGATTTGCTATGTCAGCTGAGGGTATTTAAAATTTTTCATATATGGAGGAAAACAGGTGTAGGGGTGTGTGTGTGTGTGTGTGTGTGTGTGTATACTGGTAGACTACTGTTAGAATCTGGAGGGTATCTGTTGTTTTCCCTATATTGAGAACACTCATGTCATTTTTATAGTTAATTTAAAAAACCTACTTTGAGAAACTGTTTCCCATTCAAAGTACTCACTGAAGTGTAGGAATAACCCAGTCCATGCCAATTAGATATCTGTCCTTGGAATTGGAATGTGAGGCAGGGATAGACAAGAATGAGACAGACAAGAGTGCCAGGAGAGGTAATAAAAGATAGCCCTATATCTCTGGCTACTGGGACCCCCAGCAGCCCCCACTCTTACCCTTCCTGACTGGTTTTTTGGTACATCCTTTGGTGAAATAACTAATATAATATTTTTTTCAATAAATGATCTGCTTTTGTTTAAGGGGTCAGAACTGAATTCTCTTCTTGGAATTATATACAACAGGCATAATATTGTGAATCTATAGAAGTAGACTGAATTCCAGTAGACTGGAATTTTTTTTTAATTAGTTGTGCTCTTACAAATGAGGTCATATAGGGAATCCAAATGCATCTATTACTTCTATAATGACTTTAATGTATTCCTAAAAATAATGCTAAGTGGAAAGCTGTTAAATAGGGAAGTGTCCATATTGATCTAATAAACTGACATGTTCTCAGATAAGACATCAATTTAAAAAACATGTTCATAACAATCAATTTGAAACTGAATACTATTTTCAAATATAAAGTAAAATAATGAAGTTTTATTATATTTTCAAAGGAGAAAGACTTATGATGGCTAGAGGAGGAAGAGTGAAGTATCATTCTTTGAAGGGTGGTAGGAAGTCAAACGCTTGAATACTGGGCAGGCATTCAATATCAAAATTATACGGCTTGACAACTCTCTTTCCCTCGAGACTTAAATTCTTAAATAAATCTTAAATAAATCTTGAGACTTAAATTCTAAAATAACTACCTGATATGGGAGGCTTTGACATAAATAGAAAAGACTAGAGTCTTTGGGTAGAAAACTATGTGCTTTAAAGCATGAGGCAACAGTTTACATACACAAGAAGGAGAAGTAGTAAAGAGAATACAGCTTTATTCCTCTTGCTTGGCATCCACAGGCAAAACAACACATCTGGGTTCATCCAAACTTAGCATGCATTTCAAATGTGTTCCATGTAATATTCTTTGGCTAGAAACTATTGTATAAAGTAAATTTGTAAGTGTGCCTTTGCTTGAAACAGTAATGTTGAAAATACAACTTTGTTTAGTAAGCCTATTTAGTGGACTTTAAGGGGAAAAGTCATTATACTGGGAAAAAAGGAGTCATTGTCTAAACAGTGGTATAAATTATTAAGAATTGTGGTGGTAAAAATCTTTAAGGGAAGAGTAACATGTAAAATTAGACTGTATACAAAATCAGTAAAAGCCAAACCAGGGAGGTAGTGGTGAGTTGTAACTTTTTCTCCCTTCTCTCAGTTGCCACCATAGGCAACCACTTCCAACATTTTGGCCAACTTGGCTTCTCAACTTTTTAAGCTATGATTTCTTTTCCCAATTCCCAGCATCCACCACATCGACTGTCCAACTTGCTGATTCTTGAAAATGTTATGAACTTTCAGGCCTTCAAGGAATTGTTTATATTTCTCCTTTTGCTAAATACCTTCACTTTTTCCTTAGAGTTTAAGAAAACCCTACTCATGGTCAATTCCCAGCATATATGTCACCATCCCAAACCCCACCTAAAGCAAAAATAAATACTTTGTCATGTATATTCTCAAAGCATCCGATTATACTTCCATTCTAGTACTTATCACATTTCATTATAATTAGTTGTTTATAAGACTAATTCCTTTGTAAGGTCTTCAGAGAGAGGAATTCTGCCTTATTTGTTTTTGTATGCTCTGTATCTATCTCAGTGTCTTGTTCATCAAAAAGATGATCAACACACACATATTCAATCTTTGGTCATGGAAATAGGACAAGAGTTTTAAGAAGTATTTGGTGGTTACAGGAGAAGATGAAAGAATTTAAAGTCCAGGTGGTTCAAAAAGTTCATGTTTTGAGAATGCTCTCCACCACCCAAACATGTAACAATTAAGATTAAGTACAAAAGAGATAAATTTAAGAGACAACCATGTTCAAAAAAGATAATAGAACAACAACAAAAGAAAACTCAGTGTGCTAAGTGGAGCTGAAGACACAGACCTCCTCCGCTTCAGAGGGTCAGCAAGTACTGATGACTAGTTGAGATTATGCATAATATTATAAACTCTCTGCATGAGGAGAGAGAGTGGAGCCTAAAACGCTCATTTAGTGCTGCTGGGAACATATAAACTGGAACAATGGCACAAAAAATAATAAAATACACCTGTGATCCAACTATTTCATTTTTGTGCATATATGCTACAAAACCTTGCCCAGGTACACAGAGATTTGTCCCAGTAGTTAAGTGTACCTGCTCTGGAAATAGACTTTTGGGCTCAAATCCTCGCTCTGTTACCTTCGGTCATGTAACCACGGACAATTACTTGATCTCTCTTTGCCTGGGTTTCCTTGTCTCAAACAATGGAAATAATAGGAAGACCCATACCTTGGGGATCATTGTGAGGATAAAAATGTGTTAACCATTTGTACAACCCTTAGTATAATGCCTGGCACATAATAAGGACTCAAATTTTAGCCATTGTCATTATTATGGCAGCTGTAATTCTGTTAAGGCATCAGGCCCAAAAGTGAACAGTTTATGCTAAACCCCAAACTGAGACTTAATTATAAGTTTAACTCTACCAGAAATGAAATCTTAAGCCAGTCAATCAGGAATCACCTCATCAGCACTAACTAGGTAATCTGTCTGATTGACCCCCACCATCCCCTAAAGGAACGCCACCATGCAATCACCAACCTGGATTTTTGCCTCTTGTCACTTCCTTGCTCCTGCTCCTATCTGCCTACAAGTCTTGCATTTTGTCCATTTCTCTGGAGCTTCCGTCTGTCCGCTAGGTTGGATGCTGCTTGGCTCGAAATCATTTTTGCTCAAATAAGCTCTTAAAAAATTTAATACATCTCGGTTTGGCTTTTAACAACCCCGGCTTCAGAAGGGGAAACTGAAAGACACCCCCAGGGACCCCCGGAGCAATAAGCAACCAGACGAACGCACCTGTTGTGTCCCTGCGCTCACTGGTTTCTCCCAACCTTTGGAGGCCCTGGAGGAGGTCCTTCTCAGATCCTGACTTTGCAGCTTTTGCATTAGGAGATTTTAGACTTTATTTGAGCACTTCATTTTCCGGGCTGGGTTTAAAAACTGGCAGGAGTCCGACTGGGTCTGACTTGAAAACAGGACTGGGTCAGGGAAGCACTGGGTCTGATTCGGAAAGCAGACGGAATCTGCGGTCACACTGGAGCCAGGCCGGAAACCGGACCGAATCTGAGGAAGCTCTGGGTCCGATTCGGAAAGCAGACGGAATCTGCGGTCACACTGGAGCCAGGCCGGAAACCGGACCGAATCTGAGGAAGCTCTGGGTCCGATTCGGAAAGCAGACGGAATCTGCGGTCACACTGGAGCCAGGCCAGAAACCGGACCGAATCTGAGGAAGCTCTGGGTCTGGGCCGGAAGCCGGACGGAATCTGCGGTCACACTGGGTCCAGGCCGGAAACTGGACCGAATCTGAGGAAGCTCTGGGTCCGATTCGGAAAGCAGACGGAATCTGCGGTCACACTGGAGCCAGGCCGGAAACCGGACCGAATCTGAGGAAGCTCTGGGTCCGATTCGGAAAGCAGACGGAATCTGCGGTCACACTGGAGCCAGGCCGGAAACCGGACCGAATCTGAGGAAGCTCTGGGTCCGATTCGGAAAGCAGACGGAATCTGCGGTCACACTGGAGCCAGGCCGGAAACCGGACCGAATCTGAGGAAGCTCTGGGTCCGATTCGGAAAGCAGACGGAATCTGCGGTCACACTGGAGCCAGGCCAGAAACCGGACCGAATCTGAGGAAGCTCTGGGTCTGGGCCGGAAGCCGGATGGAATCTGCGGTCACACTGGGTCCAGGCTGGAAACCGGACCCAATCTACAGTCACACTGGGGCCGGGCCGGAAACGGGACCGAATCTGCGGTCACGCTGGGTCTGGGCCGGAAACGTGACTGAATCTGAGGACGGTCTGGGTCTGACTTGAGCTGAAGTGGGTCCAGTGCGAGACATTGGGTGAATAAAATTTTATTTTGAGGCTGAACAAGTAGGTTGTGGCCACTGCGGAGAACTTTTAACATTGATTAAGCGTATCCATTTACAAAGTGCTGTAGAGAAAAACAGGTCTCAACCAATCCCTAACTCCAAAAGGTAGCGGAAAAATTGTTTTTCCTCCTGTACAGTTTTTGGGGACCAGGGTGAGATCCACGGGGACGCCCTGCTGACTCCAGAGCCTACAGCCAGGATACTAGGAAAACTGGCAGAAACCGGCAAAAGGTGAGCATTCTCACCAGAGTCAGCTCTCACCGATCTCCACCAGTGGGGCCCCGTCAAGAGAGGGAGGTAAGATTTCCCATTGTCCCTTCCTTTCAGATTGGCAGGCAAAAATATTTGTAAGGATTAGATCTTAGAATTGTGACTCGTGGATTGGGTTCTTTTGGAGGCTGATTTCTTTCCCTCCCAGGGACAGCTATTGCCTTCTCGTTGGTCTCAACTCTGCGTCCTGAGAACTTGACGTGGCTTTCCGCCTGACTAGATCATGCGGGTTTTTGTATGCAGACAGTTCAACCATCACGTTGCGGGGGTGGGTGGGTGGCGGCAGATGTGGCTGGACAGAAATGCTTGTTGCGTTCTCTTTGTGAATAGGGTGCTCCCGACTGTTGCCAGCTCTCAGGGCAGTTCTCCAAGTATTTTGGTTCTCTTTGGGAACCACTCTGGATCTTGGGAGGGAAGTATCTTCTGCACCTCTTTGGGAATGCCTCATGTGTCCATCGTATTGTTCAATACTGCCAGGAATATTGGCTTTTGGCTAGATCGAAGCCTAACAATATATTAAAATGAATCTTTTTTCTTTTTTTTTTTTTTTTACTGTAACTAAAACTCTAAGGTCAGCAGTTGGCCAGATTGGAAGCTGATATTCAGAGTCTGATAGGGACTTTTTAAAAGGCCTTCTCCTCTCAGCTAAAATGGAACTATGTACCCAAAGAGAAAGAAAAATATTCTAGGGCGCCTGGGTGGCTCAGTGGGTTAAAGCCTCTGCCTTCTGCTCAGGTCATGATCTCAGGGTCCTGGGATCGAGGCCGTATAGGGCTCTCTGCTCAGCGGGGAGCCTGCCTCCTCCTCCCTCCTCTCTCTCTGCCTGCCTCTCTGCCTACTTGTAATCTCTCTGTCTCTCTGTCAAATAAATAAATAAAATCTTTAAAAAAAAAAAAAGAAAAGAAAAATATTCTAATGCATTTGTGGAAGGATTTACTAAGACCTTCCAAAGACACATACTCTAAATCTAGAACACAGGAAACTATATCCATCTGACTTGAATATCTTCTGTGTATGTTGATGTAAAGGAGAATATACACACATAAAAATGGATGTGAAAATGTAGAAGGTTTGTGGAAATGTAATCTTGGAAAAATAATTTTATGTGTGGCTAAGATTGGAATGGATTTATATACTTTTTTTAAAAGATTTTATTTGAGAGAGTACATGAGCACGAGAGGAAGAGGAGCAGAGGGAGAGAGAGAATGTTAAGCGGACTCAGTGCTAGTGTGGAGCCTGAGGCCCGAGGTGGAGGGAGGTGCTCCATCCCAGGACCCTGAGATCATGAACTGAATTAAAACTAAGAGTCCAACGGTTAGTGAACTGAGCAACCCAGGCACACCAAACTTGTATATGTTTTTAAAAGATGAGTTTTAACGTCAAAAGTATATTGGTGCAAAGTTAGAATTTCCTTTTCACTCTGTGAAAAGGACCAAGTTGGGGCACCTGGGTGGCTCAGTAGGTTAAGTGTCCAATTCTTCATCTCAACTCAGGTCTTGATCTCAAGCTTGTGAGTTCAAGCCCCGAGTTGGGCTCACATTGGGCATGGAAACTACTTGAGAGAAAGGAAGAAAGGACCAATTTTTCTTACATTATTGGTCTGCTCTTAAATTATAAACAAAGGGGTTTTGTTTGTTTTTTACCTTTTAAATTATAAGCCTAGATAGCAAATATTTTGTGCCTCACCAAAATAATTTGCTATGCTTCATGTCTTTATCAGGTTTTTGACTACTGAAGAAAACCTGGTATTGCCAGTATTACAGGAGTTAACTTTTGTTTACAACTATATAACCTTCTCTATTTGCCCTTAACATCTTCTCTTGTCTCTTTGGTTAAATAGATAATTAAGTATTATTTCATAATAATATGTGGTTGTATTTAATCAAATGTTCAAACCCTTTGACATTTTCTCAACATTAAATTCTAAGTGGAGTCTTTTCCCCACAAACTGAGATTTCCCAGTGTTCCTGAAAAATCTCAAAGAACTTAGCTCTCACCCTGTATAAGAGAGATGTTAATCTAATTGGGTTTATTTGCTATGTTAAGTTACATGGGAAGCATTGTTAAATGAGTGATGATGAACTTTCTTGGGTTGTATATGGATGTATTACTAATATAGGTATTCCAGAAATTGTTTGAAATTTCCGGAAATTTGTCAGTACTCTTCACTGTCCGTTTATTATCCTAAATTATTGTATGCTACAGAAATAACATTTCCATATCAAATAAATTCTCATCAGATCTTTTACCATCAGCATTTTAAGTCTTTTGTTAAAGTTATTGTTTTATTCTGATTCTTTTGGAAAAAGTGAGAATCATGAGAAGCACCCTCCCAAGTACTCTTGACCACTAACACTACTGCCAAATAAAAAGGTGCCAGTACCTAAGTGCACATCCTACTATTGAATAAGGCCCCACCTGTGTCCTGTGCACACACTGAGACCTCAAAATCAAATTGAAAAGGAAACAAGGTAGCCAACATCCAGGTAGACCACTTCCTCCCAAGAAGTCAGATCAGATGAATTTTTCTATTCCTCCTTTGTTCTTTGACCATCGTTTTCCTCATCGTTCTTCCACAGGGATCTTTTTTTCATTCTTTGTCCACCTTTTTCCTTGCTCTGGTTTGGAAAGATAATGCTGTTGTTCACCTGTCAGGCCTTTCAAGAGGGGCAGTCCACCCACCGAAGGATTGTTGCCTGTGCCATAATGCTGCTGATCCTGTAGTTCTGCCCATCACACACTTCTCCCTGATTTCCAGTGCCTCAGTTTCTCTGGAACAAATTCAGCTCACTCTATTTCATGTCAGGCTCCCTAACCCTGGGGGTCTGTTTCCCTGTCTCTGGTTAACAACCTCAACCCTGGGAACCTTGCACCCAGGCTCTGTACAAAAAAATGACACAAGACAGGGGTAACCAGAAAAAAAGCCTCCTGTGTGGTCTACAGATCCTTACTTTTTACTGGCCTTCATAGCTGTCATATTTCCAGTCCCGAGCCACTTACTCAAACCAGAATTACCAGGAGACACTCATAATTCAAAATCTGCTTCTGTTGTCAGATGCCTACTCCCCTGGCTAAAATTGAATAAGGCCCCACCTGAACGAAGCTATGATCAGGAACATCTCCTGAACTCTTGAAGATCTTACAGAATCTGCTGCTAAAGCAACAGCTGCCTAACAGTAGTCCTTAACCCTCTCTCTATAGCTGTTCTTAATAATAGGATAGTCCTTGATTATCTTTTAGTTGACCAATGAGGTGTTTGTGCTACAGTCATTACCAGGTGCCACACCTGGATGGATACTTCAGAAGAAGTTGAGACTCAGTTACATAGCATCAGTGAATAAGCCACTTGGATTAAGAAAATGACCCGTTCAATGGGCCCTTTCTTTGACATATTTAATTCTGATTACTTTGGTTTTTGGGGACCATGGTTCCAAAATGCACCCTGGACATTGGGAAGTATCCTTCTTCTAATAATCGTAGCAGTCTCTCTGGCGCACTTAATTCTCTCAGAAACTACATGCTTGTTCGCAGCTGCTAACTATGAAGCATATGATCTCCCCAAGAAGAAAATGTCAGAAAAGGAACAAAGAACTTAAAGAATGTGAACCCAATGCTGTGACCTGAGAATGCCACACACAGATTCAGCAAAAACTGCAAGAACTCTACAGGGGTAGCTAGAAGTAACACTTTTCTGTTTTATTTGTTTGTTTTAAATCACACCTCTCAGTTACCTGAGAATGTGATCAAAAGAGGGATTCTTAAGAATAAGACAACAACCCCAAAATGAAGTCACTTATGTTAATCCCCATGTCACCAAACTGACATTTAACCTAATTATCATTTTGGCTCTTCCAGAAATGGAATCTTAAACCAGGTCAGTCAGGAATCAGTGCTAGGTAGATAACCTGCCTGATAGACCTCTGTGGTCCCTGAAGGAATGTAACTGCAATAACCATCGTATCACTTCCACATCATATAACTTCCTTGTTCATGCTCCCTTCTGCTAATAAAAGTCTGCTTTTGGGATGCTGCCCAATTTGATTTTTGCTCAAATAAACTCTTAAAAATATTAATACATATCAGTTTATCTTTTAACAGTTCTAAGAAAAAAATCCAATCAATGGAAAATTCTACCACCAAGAGGATAGCTCTTCTCTAATCAAACATTAGAAGTAACCACTGCAGTTCAAGCGTACTTGATACATCTGCACATATCCATATGGAAAAATCTTAGAAACATAATGTTTAAAAATAAAGGAAATAGGGTCACCTGGGTGGCTCAGTTGAGTGTCCAGCTCTTGATTTTAGCTCAGATCGTGATCTCATGGTCGTGAGATAGAGTCTGTGTCAGTCTCTGCAGTGGGCATCGAGCCTGCTTAAGATTCTCTCCCTTTCCCTCTCCCTCTGCCGCTCCTTCAGCACCCTCTCCCTCCCTCCCCCCTTCCCTGCTCATGCATGCAACCTCTCTCTCTCTCTTTCTCTCTAAATTAATTAATTAAAAACNCCTTCAGCACCCTCTCCCTCCCTCCCCCCTTCCCTGCTCATGCATGCAACCTCTCTCTCTCTTTCTCTCTAAATTAATTAATTAAAAAGAAGGCAAATAGATTAATAATATGTTCAGCATATAATTTATATAAAGGTTAAAAATAGAAAATTGTGGTAGCATACATATACATGCATATGTGCACATGTGGTAAAAGTTTTAAAAATTGAATAGGAAGGCCACAGCAAGGACAAGCAAGAGAATAAGATTATGAAGTAAAAACAGGATTTCAGTGTTTCAGTATTTTTACTCCTTTGAAAGAATATTGGACAAAATGGAAGGAAGGAATTGTGTGTAGGGCCAATCTATTTCAATCTCCTTCCCTTGTATCTATAGAAAGTACATCTCTATATTAAAGTGGCACTCTCTAAGAATATGGCTTCTATTATTTACTCTATGTAGTCTAATAAAATATTATCTTAATAGGGGTTATATTTCATGTTAAATTTACTTCTAAGGATTGCTAAATGTTAGATTTTAATAACTTAGAAGTAGAATATTTTTTAAAAGCCAAAATACATAAAATGAAATCAAATGTGGCCTGAAAATGATATCATGCTAGTACTACTTGGTATTTCACGTTGATAGTCTCAACAGAGTATTTTCAATTGGAAAACTCGTGTCAACATAAAGTGGGAAGACCTTGTGTAACTTTCCCTTCTGGAAGCCACACAAATTTGTGAAGCCACTTTGTGTGGATAGGAGTTCAGGGCCAGAGCATTACCTTGGGGCTAAGGTGATTGGTGGAACTAGTTTTCTTCACTAATAGGACATGAACTATGGACCAGGGAACACTGCATATTATTTCTCATGTTCCCCTTATGGAAATAGAGGTTCTTAATTTGTACTTTTCCCCATGTACAGTAGAATGGGCATGTTTGTCCTTTAATCCTAGGCTGCCAGAATATGAACACTATAGTAAGAATTGATTAAGAAGAAATGACTGAGAAGATAACCTTAGGTCATCTCCCTTTGGATAAGGGTGAATACATGTTTTGTTATTAAGTTTTGAGAATTCTTTGTGTATTTTGGATAAAAGTTCTTTATCAGATACACATTTTGAAAATATTTTATTTTGGTCTATAGCTTTCCTTTTCGTTCTCTCAACAGTTTCTTTTAATCAAAGCAGAATATTTTCACTTTGATAAAGTCCAAATTGTGTCTTGGGTAGTGCTTTTTTAAAAACTTCATCACCAAACATGAAGTAACCTAGATTTTATCCTATACTATCTTCTAGTTTTGTAGCTTAGATATAGGTCTATGATCCATTTTGAGTTCATGTCTGTGAAACGTGTAAGGTCTGATCTAGATTCTTTTTTTCATATGGATATTCAGTTGTTGCACACCACTTGTTGAAAAACTATCTTCACCCTTTGTCAAAGATCAATTGACTATATTTTTGTGGATCTGTTACTGGAATCTCTATTCTATCCTATCCTATTCTATTCTATTTATGTATTTGTCATTTCTTTCTCCAATACTACATATACTGTCTTGATTACTATAGTTCTGTAGTAAGTCTTGAACTGGCATAGTAAGAGTCCTCAAACTTTATTCACTTTCAGAATTGTGTAGGCTCTAATGGATTTTTTGTCTTTCTATATAAACCTTAGAATCATTTTGTTAGTATCCATGAAATAAACTTGCTGGAATTTTGACAGTTCATCTTATTAAATCTATAGGTGAAGTTTGGTAGAATGGACATCTTGACAATATTGAGTCTTCCAATCTCCATGAAGACATAAAGCTCCATTTACTCAGCTTTTCTTTGATTTCTCCAATCTGAATTTTATAGATTTATACATATAGTTTCTGTACATATATTTTAGATTTATACCTTGAGTCTTTCTCCTTCCTTCCTTAGTACTAATGAAATGGTGTTATGGATTTCATATCAAATCCCAAGTGTCCATTGCTAATATATAGAAAAGCAATTTTTTATAATTTCACTTATATGTGGAATCTAAATTTTTATTTTATTTTATTTTTATTATGTTACGTTAGTCGGCAATTTACTTTTTTATATTGACCTGCATCCTGCAACCCTGATATGATTGCTTATTAGTTTTAGGATGTTTTTGTTGATTCTTTGGAATTTTCCAGATAATTCTGTCGTCTGTGAACAAAGAGAGTTTTATATCTTCCTTCCCAATATATATGCCTTTTATTTTATTTTATGTGATTTTATTTTATTTTAAATATTTTATTTATTTTTGAGAGAGAGAGAGGGAGAAAACACACAAGCAGGAATGGGGGAGGGGCAGAGGGAGAAGCAGACTCCCGGCTGATCAGGGAGCCTCATACGGACTCCATCCCAGGACTCTGGGATCATAACCTGAGCTGAAGGCAGACGCTTATCCAACTGAGCCACCCTGTATGCCTTTTATTTTATTTTCCTGTCTTACTTTGGTGCATACTTGAAAAGGAGTGGTGAGAGGGGACATCCCATCGTTGTTGGTTTTTTCCCCCAGAGTGGGGAAAGCATCAAGTTTCTCTCTGTTTAATATGATATTAGCTCTAGGTTTCTGTAGATCTTTATCAAGTTGGGGGATTTTTTCCTCCAGTCCTAGTGCTGAAGTTTTTATGATGAATGGGTGTTGGATTTTGTCAAATGGACTTTCTTAATCAATTGATATAATCATATGATATCTTTTCTTTAGCCTGTTGATTTGATGGATTATGTTAATTGATTTTTAAATGTTGAACTACCCTTAATATGCTAGGAATGAATCTCACTTGGTCATAGTGTATAATTCTTTTTTTACATAGTTTAATCCAATTTGCAATATGTTGTTGAGCATTTTTGTAGCCATGTTCATGGGAGATATTGATCTGTAATTTTCCTTTATTATGATGTTTTTGGTTTTGATATTAAGGTAACACTGGCCTCGTAGAATGAGTGTGGAAGTGTTCGGTGTGCTTTAGCTTTCTGGAAGAAATTGTAGAGAACTGATACCATTTTTTTTT